>JAJGRX010001047.1:600000-987794 GCA_025461125.1 Carex kokanica | reverse complement strand
ACCCTAAACCCTAAACCCTAAACCCTAAACCCTAAACCCTAAACCCTAAACCCTAAACCCTAAACCCTAAACCCTAAACCCTAAACCCTAAACCCTAAACCCTAAACCCTAAACCCTAAACCCTAAACCCTAAACCCTAAACCCTAAACCCTAAACCCTAAACCCTAAACCCTAAACCCTAAACCCTAAACCCTAAACCCTAAACCCTAAACCCTAAACCCTAAACCCTAAACCCTAAACCCTAAACCCTAAACCCTAAACCCTAAACCCTAAACCCTAAACCCTAAACCCTAAACCCTAAACCCTAAACCCTAAACCCTAAACCCTAAACCCTAAAACCCTAAACCCTAAACCCTAAACCCTAAACCCTAAACCCTAAACCCTAAACCCTAAACCCTAAACCCTAAACCCTAAACCCTAAACCCTAAACCCGTTTATAAACCTTTGAATTCCATATTCTTCCTCGGTTTCACCCGTTTTCTGCAAAGTAAGAACAAATGCGTGTTGACAGGGACCATTTTCGCAGAAAACGGGCGAAACCGAGGAAGAATATGGAATTCAAAGGTTTATAAACGGTCCGTGTACCTTCTGATGCGGACCGTACAACCCTCTGCCCGACCACAGACACGACCAGGACACCATCCACACGACCTGTAATGATGTTGAAATTTCAGCATCTGAAATTAAAACGGTCATAGATTTTGACTCGTAACTCCGTTTTGAGTGTATGACCACTTTTCGGAAAGCTTGCGAGAAGATCTACAATCTGAGCCAAAGACACATTTTTACACGGTCCGTGCACATTCTTGTGCGGACCGTGCACTAACCGCCCGATCGGACAGAGAGTTTCACGCAAGATGCTAGCACAGGCACACGGTCCGTGCAGATTTCTGTGCGGACCGTACACAGAAAATCCGGAAATCCAGACTGGAGATGGAAAGAGATGCCAGCTGGGGAGATCGAAATGGAAGGCTTTTAATACGCGATTTTGGGCATTAAAAAGGGGGAGATTGCAGACCTAAGGGAGAAGGCTGGCTCTTGGGAAGAAATCTTGGCTTGGAGAAGAAGTTGGAGTCGAATCTTCATCTCTCTTCGAGTTTTGTCATGAACTTCATATTTGTTATTTGTTTTATTTGCTTTTTAATCATGCTTGAGTAGACTTTTATGTTTCTAGGGTTATGATATAGTCGAATGCTTAGTTTTGTTTGCTAGTTACTTGGAATTTGTGTTGAATCTTGTGCTTGCTTGCTTGTGTAGTATTTTATTGCTTAGTGGAAATTGTTTGAATTGAATTGTTAATCCGCTAAATGAAAGGCCTCATCTAAATGGAATATAAATAACCTTGATATTCACTCGACCAAACTAAGTATTTGAGATAGGTTTACGATCCGAGAGGTGAAACCAAGTAGTAGCCGAGAGGTGAACTTTTCCTCGTATCGAGAGATCGAGGATATCTTTAGTAAACCAACAAGTGACTTAGGATTATCAAACCAATAAGCGAAAGTTGAGGTTTGAGAACCCTAGGAGGGCAGAAATTGAATCCCGCACCGAGTAATTAAGCCAACATGCGAGAGTTGAGGTCTAGGTACTTTGGGTTCGGTCAATAGAACCCTGCACAGGAAAATCAACACAGAAACCAGTAGCTGCTGTATTAACTCGAGGGCCACACGGACCGTGTATGAGAGTACACGGCCCGTGTACATTACACACGGCCCGTGCATGAAAGTGCACGGACCGGGCACCTTGAGGCTTGGCTGAGATGAAATCAGAAACCCTAGGAACTCCTTTTTAATTAATTAAACCCAAATCAAACTTTACTTTACTGCTTTTAATTACTGTTATTTGAACTGTTAGGAAACGTAATACACCAAATCAACCTTTGCAGACTTCTAGAATCTCTGTAGCTTAAGTAAAGTCCGGTAATTGTCAAACCGTCCCTGTGATCGATACCCGACAATATACTACTCGATAGGACTGTGCACTTGCAGTCTGAACCGAAGGTGTATTTAAGGTTTAAAAGGTACAGTTTACTGTACTGAAACTTTGTGCATTACCTTCTGGTGCAACAATAATTTCCATGATCTATTTGCTCACACCTCATGGCCTTCAGGTCAATACCTTTCTCTTGACAAGTTGGGATTTTCAATCCTCGATCAAGTCTCAAACCATGCACAAAACTATATTTTCCTTATCTCGATTTTTTAATCGTTAACAGAGATGACAAATAAACAATTTGATGGGGGTTACCACAACTAAGCTATTCTGATCTCGCTAATTATAAACTGAAATATTCTTTTGCGCAACTTAACATTGAGATCTTTTGTGATTTAGCATATTGGGACTGTTTTGAGAGTATTATGTGATATCAGATAAGAGATGACACGTAAAATGTATTTTACTGGATGACAAAGTTCCTTCCTTGAATTGTTTTAAGAGCTGTTCGAGTGACTTGTTTCAATTTTGAATTAAGTGTACAGTTTCTAGTATCTTTTGTTTGTTCAATCTCAAGTGTTTTTAGCAATTTGATGCTGTTTTACATTATACTCAATTTCTCATATACTGTGCCATGGTGGGGAATTTCAAACTTCTACATTTTACAGATTAGAAGAAACAAGCAGCTGTTGGTGTACATTGGAGGAGTCAGATCGACTGATATGAAGTTACACCTCATGGAGGTACCTTTTATAATTTTTTTGATACCTTGATGTAAAATTACTTTTTATATTGTAACAAGTGAAGGATTATACTGTACTGGACTATATTATGTATCGGTATCAATTAGTGGAGGACTATATTAGTGGTTGTTCATGTATAGGCTCTTGTACCAGTTGTTCTCTACTAATAGTTAAGACCCTCGATTCCATATATATGGCCCAATTTAGTTCTGTTTATGCATTATTTCTATTAAACAAAAACATAATTAAAGATTGCAAAAGGGTTCTGAAAGGTAGTGGATATAGTAATTAAGCAACCTAATTCTTGTGTAACCAAAGAGATCTGGTAAATCAACATTGAAGAAGGAAGAGATTGTTAAATGAAGTGATATGTTGATTCTGATTTGGTCACAATAAATGAGATTGATTTTGGAAAATTTTGAAACGTGTGACCTTGATCAGATGAAAGGGGAGACTAGAGCACATAAATTGGAATTGAGAGATAGGAATTAAGCAAAGAATAGAGACATTGAGAGAGAAACTTTATTTGCATGCCAGGAGTAGGGTTCTTATTAATAATCAAAAGATGCTCAAGGTGTTTCTAATTATTATGTTACTTCATGTTTTTTTTTTAGAAATAATCACAACTTATACTACTAATTATTATGTTACTTAAAATTGAATGTAAATACTTGGTAACATGAGTTGAATTTTAAGACTTTTCAGTATTTTACTTTTACGATTAAATGGACATCTCAGAGGTAACCCATGTAACTTAACATTCAGGTATTTTTTCTCAACATACCTTAACTTAGACTATTATCTTTGTCTTTTTGTTGCATCTTTCTGTGCATTACTATGCTTTTTCCTAATGGATTTCCTTGGTTTCTAATTTGCAGGAGTTCATAGCTTACATATCTGCTCCAGAGCTGCAGACCAGTACTAGGTAAAGGAGAAATCAAACTTGAAGATTTGTATATATGATGCCATTAAAAAAATAATCGAGAGAGTCTTAATTCGAACAGTTAAGATTTACTAATTAGAAATAACCTTCTTTTCATGAATGAAAGATGGGCTCGACCCATGTTTTTCTTCAAAAAAAAAAAATAACCTTCTTTTAGCTCTTATGATGAAATATATCTTTGCAAATCGATCTGACACATTGTTCACTAATTATGTCTATTCTGATCATGCGATCATTTCTTTGAGCTTGAATATAGTTCTAGTTTTCTTCGTTTTCAACTAATTATCATTTTTTATGTTCTCGGGTTGCTGGGATAGTTTCTCCTCGCCCATCTCGCTCTTAGCCCAGTCGTTCTTTCAGACCCTCTCGCAGAGACGAAGACAGACGTCCTCTCCTTTTAGGTACTTCTCTCTACATTTCCTCTCTAATTCTTAGCATCTTTTGTTTTCTATTAGTTTTTATTTCTCCAAATTGTGATTGGGTGATCCAGATCTTAGTGGAACTTGTCTCTTCCATCGGTACTGTCTCTCTTTCTCTCTTCCAGATCTTAGTGACAGCTTAGTTGGCACTACTCTTGGCTCACCGGAAGATATGTCCAGTGAGCCAAGTGTTCAAAATCTGAAAATCGAAGCATTGGAGAATTCATCCAGTACCAGCACTTCATCAAATGGAGCTGCTGGTACTGGCTCAATGGAGAACGATACCCCCTTCTATCAACTGAGAAAAGAAGCGACAGTGCTTGTTGCAAACACTATAGAAAGAGGAATTAGGTAACTAATGGGCCGACTTATACTAACTGATATTACATGATAATTAGGTAACATAAAATTGTTACTTTAATTTAATAATTTAGTCTCTGGCAATGTGCATGACATGAGACTTGCTATAGTGATGATAGTCTATTGCTAATAATGATATCTAATGTTACAGTAACCTTTTACTTTATTGGTTGATGTATAAATATGCTAGACTAATGCAAAAGTTGGAGATGTAAATGTCGAGCATTTCAAGGTTTGCTTTCATATGCAAATGTGTGGATATTGTTCCGATGATATACACACCAAGTATAGAATGATTATATTGTAATTAAACAAGTGCTTGATGTTGCTTAAAATTAGATCAAGCACAGAAATCCAAGACTTTTTAATTATGTTGGTTTTATTCCTTTATTTCCAACAAGTGTTTGATGTAACTAAACGATGTACTGGATTGATATGTGAAATAAAAGCCTAAGGACATTTGTTGGCCCAAATTTTTTTTTTTAATATTTTTGTTACTTTTAGCGGCGTTTTTGAAGCGCCGGGAAAACATAAATTTTTTTAATATCAAGATCTTTTAGCGGCATTTGTGAAACGCCGGTAAAGGGGCCCACAAACGCCGGGAAACAATCGCGGCGCTTTGTAAACGCCGGGAATTTGAATTTTCGGACGGCGCTTTGGAAACGCCGGGAAAATATAGACAAAGCGCCGGTAAAGATCTTTCCCGACACTTGTATCTGCGGCATTTAGAGAAGCGCCGGGAAAGGTCAATGGTGGCGTTTATATAGACTTTTAGTGGCATTTTTAAGCGCCGGCAAAGGTATAATTTCTTGTAGTGTGTTGTTCAAGATCACCTCCTCCATCCACGAATCTCTATCTCACTCTGTTGGATCTCTAGTGTTGTTTTGGATCACCTCCTACATCCACGAATGTATTTCTCACTTTATTGGCTCTCTAGTGTTGTTCTGGAGCACATCCCCTATCAACAAATATGCTTCTAACTCTATTGGATCTCTAGTGTTGTTATGAATAACCTCCACTATCCACGAATCTCCTTCTCACTTCGTTGGCTTTCTAGTGTTGTTATGAACCACTTCCTCCATCCACCAATCTCCTTTTCACTACGTTGGATCTATAGTGTTGTTCCGGATCACCTCCTCCATTCACGAAGCTCTTTCTAACTACTTTGGATCTGTAGTGTTGTTCTGCATCACCTCATCCACGAATCTCTATCTCACTCTGTTGGATCTCTAGTGTTGTTCCGGATCATCTCCTCCATCCACGAATATATTTCTCACTCTATTGGCTCTCTAGTGTTGTTCTGGAGCACATCCTCTATCAACAAATCTCCTTCTAACTCTGTTGGATCTCTAGTGTTGTTCTGGATCACTTCCTCCATCCACCAATCTCCTTCTCACACCGTTGGCTCTCTAGTGTTGTTTTGTATCACCTCCTCCATCCACGAAGCTTTTTCTAACTCCGTTGGATCTCTATTGTTGTTCTGGATCACCTCCTCCATCCACGAATCTCTATCTCACTCTGTTGGATATCTAATCTTGTTCGGGATCACCTCCGCCATCCATGAAAGTATTTCTCACTATGTTGGCTCTCTAGTGTTGTATAGGATCATTTCCTCTATGTACAAATCTCCTTCTAATTGTTGGATCTCTATTTTGGTTCTGTGTCACCTCCTTCATTCATGAATCTGTATCTCACTCTGTCGGATCTCTAGTGTTGTTTTGGATCACCACTTCCACCCATGAAGCTCTTTCTAACTCCTTCGAATCTTTAGTGTTTTTCTGCATCACCTCCTTCATCCACGAATCTCTATCTCACTCTGTTGGTCTCTAATGTTGTTCTGGATCACCTGCTCCATCCACGAATGTATTTCTCACTGTTGGCTCTCTAATGTTGTTCTGGAGGACATCCTATATCAACAAATCTACTTCTAAATCCGTTGGATCTAGTGTTTTCTGAATCACCTCCTCTCTATCCACGAATCTCCTTCTCACTTCGTTGGCTCTGTAGTGTTGTTATGAATCATTTCTTCCATCCACCCATCTCCTTATCACTCTGATGGATCTCTAGTGTTGTTGCAGATCACCTCCTCTATCCATGAATGTCTATCTCACTCCGTTAGCCCTCTAGTGTTGTTCTAGAGGACATCCTCTATCAACAAATCTCCTTCTAACTCTATTGGATCTCTACTTATGTTTTGTATCACCTCCTCTGTCCACGAATCTCCTTCTCACTCTGTTGGTCTCTAGTGTTCTTCTGAATCACCTCCTGTATCCATGAATCTCCTTCTCAATTCGTTGGCTCTCTAGTGTTGTTCTGAATCACTTCCTCCATCCACCAATCTCCTTGTCTCTCTGTTGGCTCTTTAGTGTTGTTTTGTATCACTTCCTCCATCCACGAAAATTTTTCTAACTCAGTTGGCTCTCTAGTGTTGTTCTGGATCACATCCTCTATCTACAAATCTCTCGCTAACTCTGTTGGATCTCTAGTGTTGTTCTGGATTACATCTTCCATCCGCAAAGTTCTCTTGAACTCCTTTGAATCTTTAGTGTTGTTCTGCGTCACCTTCTCTATCCACGAATCTCTATCTCACTCTGTTGGATCTCTAGTGTTGTTTCGGTTCACCTCCTCCATCCACGAATGTATTTCATACTCTGTTGGATCGCTAGTGTTGTTTTGCAGGACATCCTCTATCAACAAATCTCCTTCTAGCTCTGTTGGATCTCTATTGTTGTTCTGTATCACCTGCCCTATGCACGAATATCATTCTCACTCCGTTGGATATCTAGTATTGTTCTGAATCACCTCATCTATCCACGAATCTCCTTCTCACATAGTTGGAACTCTAGTGTTGTTGTCAATCACTTCCTCCATCAATCAATCTCCTTCTCACTCAGTTGGATCTATAGTGTTGTTCGGGATCACCTCCTCCATCTACGAATCTCTATCTCACTCTGTTGGATATCTAGTCTTGTTCTGGATTACCTCCGCTTTCAATGAAAGTACTTCTCATTCTGTTGGCCCTCTAGTGTTGTTCTGGATCCCTCCTGCATTAATGAATCTTTATCTCGCTCTGTTGGATCTCTAGTGTTGTTCTGGATCACGTCTTCCATCCATGAAGCTCTTTCTAACTCTTTTGGATCTTTAGTGTTGTTCTGGATCGCCTCCTCCATCCACGAATGTATTTCTCACTCGGTTGGATCTCTAGTGTTGTTCTGTATCACCTCCTCCATCCACGAATATATTTCTCACTCCATTAGAACTCTAGTGTTATTCAGACCTCTTTCATCCACCAACCACCTTCTCACTCCGTTGGCTCTGTAGTGTTGTTCTGTATCACTTCCTCAATCCTCCAATTTCCTTCTCACTCCGTTGGCTCTCTAGTGTTGTATTGTATAACCTTCTCTATCCAGGAAGCTCTTTCTAACTCCGTTGGATCTCTAGTGTTGTTCCGGATCATCTCCTCCATCCTCGCATCTCTATCTCACTATGTTGGCCCGCTAGTGTTGTTCTAGATAACTTACAGTATCAACACATCTCCTTCTAACTCTGTTGGATCTCTGTTGTTGTTCTGTATCACCTCCTTCATCCATGAATGTCTATCTCACTCCGTTTGATCACCTCCTCCATCCCCGAAACTCTTTCTAACTCTGTTGGATCTTTAGTGTTGTTCTGGATCACCTCATCCTTCCACGAATCTCTATCTCACCCTGTTGGATCCCTAGTGTTGTTCCGGATCACCTCCTTCATCCACAAATCTCTATCTCACTCGTTTGGATCTCTAGTGTTGTTTAGGATCCCCTCCCCCATCCACCAATCTCTTTCTCACTCTCTTAGATCTTTAGTGTTGTTCTGCATCACCTCCTCCACCCACGAAGCTTTTTCTAACTTCGTTGGATCAATATTGTTGTTCCGGTCCCCTCCTCCATCTACGAATGTATTTCTCATCCTATTGGATCTCTAGTGTAGTTCTGGATCACCTTCTCCATCCACGAATATATATCTCACTCCGTTAGAACTCTAGTGTTATTCAGGATCACCTCCTTCATCGACCAATCACCTTCTCACTTCGTTGGCGCTCTAGTGTTGTTCTGAATCATTTCATCCATCCACCAATCTCCTACTCACTCCGTTGGCTCTTTAGTGCTGTATTGTACAACCTCCTCTATCCAGGAAGCTCTTTCTAACTCCGTTGGATCTCTAGTGTTGTTCCGGATCACCTCCTCCATCCACGCATCTCTATTTCACTCTATTAGCCCTCTAGTGTTGTTCTAGATAACTTACACTATCAACAAATCTCCTTCTAACTCTGTTGGATCTCTATTGTTGTTCTGTATCACCTCCTTCATCCATGAATGTCTATCTCACTCCGTTGAATCTCTAGTGTTGTTCTGGATCACCTCCTCCGTCCCCGAAGCTCTTTCTAACTCTGTTTGATCTTCAGTGTTGTTGTGGATCTCCTCATCCTTCCTCGAATCTCTATCTCACTCTGTTGGATCTCTAGTGTTGTTCCGGATCACCTCCTCCATCCACGAATCTCTATCTCACTCCGTTGGATCTCTAGTGTTGTTTAGAATCCCCTCTCCCATCCACCAATCTCCTTCTCACTCTCTTAGATCTTTACTGTTGTTCTGCATCACCTCCTCCACCCACGAAGCTTTTTCTAACTCCGTTGGATCTCTATTATTGTTCCGATCCCTCCTCCATCTACGAATGTATTTCTCACCATATTAGATCTCTAGTGTTTTCTGGATCACCTTCTCCATCCACGAATTCATTTCTCACTCCTTTGGCTATCTAGTGTTGTTCTGGATCTCTAGTGTTGTTATGTATCACCTCCTTCATCCAAAAATCTCTATTTCACTCTGTTGCATCTCTAATGTTGTTCTGGATCACCTCCTCCATCCACGAATCTCTATCTCACTCTGTTGGATCTCTAGTGTTGTTCTGGATCACATCCTCCATCCACGAATGTTTTTCTCATTATGTTGGCTCTCTAGTGTTGTTCTGGGTCAACTCCTCTATGCCCAAGTGTCCATCTCACACGGTTGGATCGTTGGTGTTGTTGTGAATCACCTCCTCCATCCACATATCTATTTCTCACTTTGTTGGATCTCAAGTGTTGTTCTGTAACACCTCCCTGAACTACAAATCTCCTTCTCACTCCGTTGAATCTCTAATGTTGTTCCGTATCACCTCCTCCATCCATGAATTTATTTCTCATTCCATTAGATCACTATTGTTGTTCAGGATCACCTCCTCCATCCGCGAATCTCCATACCACTCCGTTGGCTCTCTAGTGTTCGTCTAAATCACTCTCTCCATCCACCAATCTCTTTCTCACTCCGTTGGCTCTCTAGTGTTGTTTTCTATCACCTCCTCCATCCATGATGCTCTATGTCTATCTCCGTTAGATCTTTTCTGGATCACCTCCTCCATCTGCCGATCTCACTCTATTGGATCTCTATTGATGTTCCGGTCCCCTCCTCCATCCACGAATGTATTTCTCACTCTATTGGATTCTAGAGTTGTTCGGGATCACCTTCTCCATCCACGAATGCATTTCTCACTCCTTTGGCTCTCTAGTGTTGTTCTGGATCTCTAGTGTTGTTTTGTATCGCATCCTCCATCCACGAATGTATTTCTCACTCTGTTGGCTCTGTAGTGTTATTCAGGATCATCTCCTCCATCCACCAATCTCCTTCCCACTCAATTGGCTCTCTAGTTATGAATCACTTCCTTCATCCACCAACCTCTCACTCGGTTGGCTCTCTAGTGTTGTTGTTTTGCATCACCTCATCCATCCACAAAACTCTCTTACTCTCTCCGTTGGATCTCTAGTGTTCTTCAGGATCACCTCCTCCATCAACGAATATATATCTCACTCCATTAGAACTCTAGTGTTACTCAGGATCACCTCCTTCATCCACCAATCACCTTCTCACTCCTTTGGCTCTATGTGTTGTTCTGAATCACTTCCTCGATCCTCCAATTTCCTTCTCACTCCGTTGGCTCTCTAGTGTTGTATTGTATCGCCTCCTCTATCTAGGAAACTCTTTCTAACTCCGTTGGATCTCTAGTGTTATTCCGGATCACCTACTCCATCCACGCATCTCTATTTCACTCTGTTGGCCCTCTAGTGTTGTTCTAGATAACTTACACTATCAACAAATCTCCTTCTAATGTTGGATCTCTGTTATTGTTCTGTATCACCTCCTTCATCCATCAATGTCTATCTCACTCCGTTGGATCACCTCCTCCATCCTCGAAACTCTTTCTAACTCTGTTGGATCTATAGTGTTGTTTTGGATCACCTCATCCTTCCACGAATCTCTATCTCACTCTGTTGGATCTCTAGTGTTGTTCCGGATCACCTCCTCCATCCACGAATCTCTATCTCACTCGTTTGGATCTCTAATGTCGTTTAGGATCCCCTCCTCCATCCACCGATCTCCTTCTCACTCCCTTAGATCTTTAGTGTTGTTCTGCATCACCTCCTCCACCCATGAAGCTTTTTCTAACTTGATTGGATCTATATTGTTGTTCCGGTCCCTCCTCCATCCACGAATGTATTTCTCACCCTATTGGATCTCTAGTGTTGTTCTGGATCACCTTCTCTATCCACGAATGCATTTCTCACTCCTTTGGCTCTGTAGTGTTGTTCTGGATCTGTAGTGTCGTTATGTATCACCTCCTTCATCCAAGAATCACTGTTACTCTGTTACATCTCTAATGTTGTTCTGGTTCACCTCCTCCATCAACGAATCTATATCTCACTCTGTTGGATCTCTAGTGTTGTTATGGATCACATCCTTCATCCACGAATATATTTCTCACTCTGTTGGATCTCCAATGTTGCTGTGGATCACCTTCTCCATCCACGGATGTATTTCTCACTCCATTGGCTCTGTAGTGTTGTTTTGTGTCACCTCCTCTATCCCCAAGTGTCATTCTCACACGGTTGGCTCTCTAGTGTTGTTTTGAATCACCTCCTCCATCCACAAATCTATTTCTCACTCTGTTGGATCTCAAGTGTTGTTCTGGATCACCTCCCTTAACTACAAATCTCCTTCTCACTCCGTTGGATCTCTAATGTTGTTTTGGATCACCTCCTCCATCCATGAATTTATTTTTCATTCCATAGATCACTATTGTTGTTCAGGATCACCTCCTCCATCTGCGAATCTCCATATCACTCCGTTGGCTATCTAGTGTTCGTCTGAATCACTTTCTCCATCCAGCAATCTCTTTTGCACTCCGTTGGCTCTCTAGTGTTGTTTTCTATCAACTCCTCCATCCATGAAGCTCTATGTCTATCTCCGTTAGATCTCTAATGTTTTTCTGGATCTCCTGCTCCATCCGCGAATCTCTATCTCACTCTGTTGGATCTCTATTGTTGTTCCGGTCCCTCCTCCATCCACGAATGTATTTCTCACTCTGTTGGATCTCTATTGTTGTTCCGGTCCCCTCCTCCATCTACGAATGTATTTATCACTCTATTGGATTCTAGTGTTGTTCTGGATCACCTTCTCTAATACGAATGCATTTCTCACTCCTTTGGCTCTGTAGTGTTGTTCTGGGTCACCTCCTCTATCCCCAAGTGTCCTTCTCACACGGTTGGATCTCTGGTGTTGTTTTGAATCACCTCCTCCATCCCTAAATCTATTCCTCACTCTGTTGTATGTCAAGTGTTGTTTTGTATCACCTCCTTTAACTACAAATCTCCTTCTCATTCCGTTGGATCTCTAGTGTTGTTCTGTATCACCTCGTCCATCCGCGAATCTATTCCTCACTCCATTAGCTATTGTTGTTCAGAATCACCTCCTCCATCCGCGAATCTCCATCTCACTCCGTTGGCTCTCTAGTGTTGTTTTGAATCACTTTCTCCATCCACCAATCTTCTTCTCACTCCGTTGGCTCTCTAGTGTTGTTTTCTATCACCTCCTACATCCACGAAGTCTCTATCTATCTCCGTTGGATCTCTAATTTTGTTCTGGATCACCTCCTCCATCCACGAATCACTATCTCACTCTATTGGATCTCTAGTGTTGTTCTGGATCACCTCCTCCAACCACGAATGTATTTCTCACTCTGTTGGCTCTCTAGTGTTGTTCTGGATAACAATTATCCTTTTAACTTCATCGGATCTCGTGTTGTTCCGGATCACCTTCTCTATCCACGAATCTCTATATCCCTCCGTTAGATCTCTAGTGTTGTTCTGGATCACCTTCTCCATCCACGAATGTATTTCTCACTCCGTTGGCTCTCTAGTGTTGTTCTCGATCACCTCCTCTATCCATAAATCTCCTTCTCACTCGGTTGGATCTCTAGTGTTGTTCTGTATCACCTCCTCCATCCACGAATCTATTTCTCACTCCATTAGAACTCTAGTGTTATTCAGGATCACCTCCTCCATCCACCAATCACCTTCTCACTCCGTTGGCTCTCTAGTGTTGTTCTGAATCACTTCCTCCATCCACCAATCTCTTTCTCACTCCGTTTGATCTCTAGTGTTGTTTTGTATCACCTCCTCCATCCACGAAGCTCTTTCTAACTCCGTTGGATCTCTAATGTTGTTCTAGATCACCTCCTCCATCCACGAATCTTTATCTCACTCTGTTGGATCTGTAGTGTTGTTCTGGATCACCTCCTCCATCCACGAATGTATTTCTCACTCTGTTGGCTCTCTAGTGTTGTTCTGGAGGACATCCTCTATCAACAAATCTCCTTCTAACTCTGTTGGATCTCTACTGTTGTTCTGTATCACCTCCTTAATCCATGAATCTCTATCTCTCTCCGTTGGATCTCTAGTGTTGTTCTGGATCAACTCCTCCATTCATGAATCTCCTTATCACTCTAATGTTGTTGTGAATCACTTCATCCATCCACCAATCTCCTTCTCACTCCATTGGATCTCTAGTGTTGTTCAGGATCATCTCCTCCATCCACAAAGCTCTTTTGAACTTCGTTGGATCTCTAGTGTTGTCCCGGATGACCTCCTCCATCCACGAATCTCTATCTCACTCTGTTGGATCTCTAGTGTATAAACCCTAAACCCTAAACAAAGTTAGTATATAAACAATATATATTGGTCTTTTCTCGTACCTACGAAATCATTGTGCCATGCTGGTCCATGCTTCGCACAAGTATATGGAATCTTGTTAACCTTTACTTTCTAATTTTTTTTAGAAACTATTTCTTTCCTTCATGAGTGTGTGTGAGAGAGAGAGAGAGAGATAAAGATATTGTTCAGGAAATTTGTTCCTTCAATTGAGACTTGAAATCCTGGATACAGTCATGTGTTAATTTTTAAAAATTAAGACAAAGGTGAACAAAATCCTAAACTTGTATCCATATGCGTTAACGCACCGTTTGAGATTAGCTCCGGACTATTAGATCCAAATCTAGGCCAACCTAGCCAACACTGTAATGCACGCCCTTTAATATTCATCGTGCAAATTTAAATCGGTCCAGATCTGAACTCAAAATTTGAGTTAACTCAGCGGATACGAATTCAACCTAGTATACATCAGGAATTTACAAGTCAGGTACTTCACAGGACAAGCTGCTATTTCATTTTAAGAAGAAAAAATTGAAAATTTAAACACAAACCAGCTCTGAAGAACTATGCATTTGCAGCCATCCACTACAGCAAAACCAGTCTTCAGCGACCGGCATCAGAGACCGGTTCTGTCGCCGGTCGCTGAAGACCCCCGAAAAAAAAAAAAAAAAATTAAATGCATCGGAGACGAACTCTTCTGCGACCGGCGCCGTAGCCTTCTGAGACCGATTTGGGCCGGTCGCAGAAGGGTGTCTCCTAAAAAAACCCCGCGCGAGCTTCTCTCTCTGTCTCCTCCCTCCCGCGTTTTTAGGTTTAGCCACAAAAAAAGAAAAACGCCGGCCGCCCGACCTCCCGCCCCCGCTCCGCTGACCCCGACTCCGCCCGACCCCGACCCCAGGCTCCAGACCCCAACCACGACCCACTGGCCTCCGCCCCACTGGACTCCGCTGACCCCGACCCCGACTCCGCCCGACCCCGTCTCCGCTGACTCCACTGATCGGTGAATTTTTTCTGTTCATTATTTTGATTTTCCCAATTCCTACAATATAGGTTTGTCAATTTTGAAGTCAAACAGGTTTTGTAGTTCATAGATTGGGAATAGTTTGGATTCAAATTTACCTTTTGGTGGTCTAACATGTCTGAATTTGAAAACGCAAAACACAAGTATAGCTAACGCAAATATATCATGTATACCATTGCCAACGCAAAACACAAGTATAGCTAACAAAATTTGAAAAGTACAATCTATTTATATGATGCCCAGTAGCCTCTCTGCTCACTTGCAGTTCAATTCAATTACAATCCATAACAAAATTTGAAAAGTTCAATTCTTTTTGTTTTATACTTTTATCTTGGCTAAGTTATCTTTTGAAATTATTAATTGTCTCAGTTATCTTTTGTGAATTTAAGCCCCACAACCATTCGCTTCAGAATTTGGATTTTAGCAATTGAAGTACTTGTATGTGATATTGTATGTTGCAAGTAGGATTAACTGCTTTAATTATGTCCTATCTTTGATTATTATTTAATTAATTAATACATCCTTCGAGGCTTAGAGCTTATCATATAAGGTGCATGCTTTGGCTCTATTCTACTGTAACTAAGCAATATTTTGTTGTTCTGTATAACTAAGCAAATGCACAGCTCATGTTTTATATGAATTATATGTCTTTGTCTCGAATTAATTATCTTTGAAAATGATATTCAAATAAGATATGTTTGCTAATTTATTAGTTAATATTACTGTTTATTTCAGCAAGAGAAAATTTATTACTTGTGAAAACGATTTGTTAGGAATTAATGAAATGGAAAAGTCCTTTCAGATTTTAAAAAAATCATTAAGAAATAATCAAGGCATTAATATCCTCAACAATTGCAAACTACTAGGGCTTCAATTATATAAAAAAATCATTAAGAAATCATTGTCATTATTCTCTACTTGCATTATGTATAAATAATGACATTAATATTTAATGTCATTATTTCATTGAAGTTTAGTTTTGACCTCGTGTGCATTTTATTTTATGTAGAACTAATCAAGGCAAGTCAAGGCAAGTCAAGGCAAGGCAAGAGAAGGGAAGAGTCATCTCTCTCTATATCTCTAGTACGTACGTTTAAATTTATAGCTTATGTAGATGCCGCTTGTATGGCTGTATACAAGTCCTGTTGCATGGATGATGCAACACTTGATTTTATAAGGCAAGGGAGGGTTATAGGTACCATCTCGCCGCCAAATTCATTTTTTGTGTATTTTTGTGCATGTAGGAACGTACCATTTGTGGTGGTTTTAAGTAATTTTGTTTGCAGATCTTTCATTGGAGATTTGTTGATAGCGACCCAAAATGTCAATAAAGTAATCTCGCAATGCACACGTTTCCACTATCCTGAGGAAACTAGATTACCCACCATACCCGTGTGTACAAAATTTGATGACTATCCTGAGAGAACTAAACAAGAGGTCCAAGATGAGTTTTTGGTGAGTAAAATCTCATTTTTAAAATTGGCAACCTAGTGTGTCTATTCTGGAGCTAACCAATGACTTTTTAATGATGCATGTAGAAGCACTATCAGTTTCCTCCAGGTGAAGATATGGATCTGGCCTGGAAGACATTCAGCAGCATAGCCAACAAAACTCTCCAAAACATGCTTCACAAGTGCAGAGGAGAAGCGAAAACTAGGTATGGAGATAACATTCTGGAGTGGAAGGACCAAGGGGTGCCAAGCACATATGATTGGATAACGGCGAATAACTGGTCCAAATTGTGCGACTATTGGTGCTCCGAAGATTTTGCTAGGCGGAGTGAGTAGAATCAACGAAATATGGTCAATTCTGGAGAGAGTTCATTTGAAGCCACGGGCTCCGTAAATATGCTGGTTTACAAACAAAGATTCGTAAGATGTTTTATTTCATCAAAACAATTAATTTCAATTTCAGTTTACTCGAACTAATCTTGGTAATTATTTGGATTTAAATGTTTATTCACTATAGGAGAATGAATACCACCGTGAGCCTAGGTGGTCTGACGAGCTATTCACGCCGACGCATACTAATAAGGAGACGGGGCAATTATGTTCCGCGAGGGCAAAAAAGGCACAGGTAATATAGAACATAACAATATTTTAATAATTTTAGGGTTTTAGGCTTTAGAAAAAGAGAAGTGATCCAATTACACCTTTTGGTGACACACTTTGACACCTACCATTTTTAAAGTCCAAATAGTCGATTTAAACCGTTCAACATGATGGATATATTAAAATGTGCTTGGAGATCAAATTTTACATTTTTTTGAATTTTTTTGCTATTTATTAAGATGGTTACAAAAAATCGTTGTTTTCAGACCATTGAAAAACAGCGATTTTGTAACCATCTTAATAAATAGTAAAAAAATTCAAAAAAATATAAAATTTGATCTCCAAGCACATTTTAATATGGTGATCATGTTGAACGGTTTGGATCGGCTGTTTAGATTTTGAAATCGCAAAATTGACCTATATAAAAAACAGTGTCATGATGTGTCACCAAAAAATGTGTAATTGGATCCCTCCTCTTAGAAAAATACATAAAATGCCTATGATTCATAAAATGAATATGCAAAACACCTTTAGAAAAATAGAAAAGAGGGGAAAATAGGTATATCCACATGTTAAAAAAGCCATAAATTCACATCACTGTTTATAAATTTTGTAGGAAGACTACGAACGGGATATGAGCGCAAAGTATGGGTCTGATCGAGCCCTTTGGCCCTCTTTTGATGCAGACATCTGGTACGGCAACACAGAGAATAATGCTCACGGCGATAACTATGGTCTCGGTGCTTTAGGTAAAATATACATACTTAAAATTGTAAATTTGTATTTTTTTGGGCGTAATATTAATTATCTTAAGATAATGTTTCAGGCAAGACCAGATCGTTGTATCGTCCAGGTGGGTCCCAAACGTCTTCTGCGCAATCGCAATCGCAATCACAATCATATTCTTCGGCGCCGCCTCCTCTAAATCAAGAATACATAAATGCGATTTCAAGTCAGGTGTTGGGCGTGCTTCAACCACAGATCACTCAATTCATGGACGAGTTCAGGCGTGGCATGGGACGTTCTTCGTCTCATCAGGTACGAAATTCGCTTTTTTAGTATGTTTGAATCCAACAAAGACATCATAAAAATGTTAGTTATATTCTTGCAGGGAGGTTCTACCTCGCACCATGCATCGAACCCCGATGATCAGGATGATAGCGGGAATGATATGGGAGATGAGGGATGATATGAGAGATGAGTTTTAGACATCATGTTTGTTACTATATCGTACTTTAGATATTTTAGTTTTATGTGATACTTTAGACATTTGTTATTTCATGCTTATATATACTTTAGATATTTCATGTTTATGTCGTTTTGTGAATTGTTTGATACGTTTCGTACTAATTGGGACGAAAGAAATATAAATGAACAGAATGAGGATAAAAAACAGCACCTAAAAAAAACAACAACAAAAAAAAAAAATCTTCTGCGACCGACTATGGTCTCATCAGCGACCGTTTATTCGGTCTCTGATGGTCTTTCTGTCACGGCAACATATACCATCAGAGACCGATCTGATTGGTCGCAGATGACTCATCTGCGACCGGCGCCACAATCATCTGCGACCGGTGACGTCAGCAGGAAGGTATCAGCGATGCAGCCAACTGCGACCGTTACATCTGAGACCGATTTCTGTCTTCTGCGACCGTCTTAGTCATCTGTGACCGGCGAAATACTTATCTGCGATCGATTTGGCCGGTGGCAGATGAGTGTTTTTGCTGTAGTGATCTGACAGAACCCAATGATGTTAGTTTGTTCAGCCTATATTACAAAAAAGCAAAATCATTAAAATTAAGATATAAGAAAAAATAATTAAAATTTGACCTGGAAATCTGAGAAATCAAGGTTTTAGATCAGCTAGCATGGAAGCCAGATCTAACCTAAAACCATGTCCCTACTAAAACAATTTAGGAAAAGTAATGTGTACCTTACAGTAATCAAATACAACGCACACCATTGTGAAACAACAAATTTCTTATAGATCATCTAAAGAATGCAAATTTCACATATATCCCTCCCATTCATTGTTTTTCAATTTTCACAGAACTGAGGAAGAAAAAGTATTTCGGCACTCTTTCAAACAAATATGAAAGGCCAGAGGAACTATTAATGATTGGTAGGATATAATGTACAACAACAAGGGTATGCACGGTAAATTCTTGCTTTAAAGAGTACATTATATTGACATTATTGCAGTTCTGTTATGTGTTATCATAATTCATAACAACTTACCATGAACGTATCTGATGGCATGACTGATACTTGATCGAGCCAAATAGTTCAACCTTTACTGGTAGTGATTTGAAGTTGGGAGTTGGAATTTGTACATACAGCTTTTAACTCGAATTCCACCTTGGTCAAGGTGGAGAATTCCTGCTCATCAGCTCTACATAAAACAATAATGTAATTAAACAATCGAAAGGTTATTCTATCTCTATTATTTTTCCATTTGATATTACAATGATAAGTGATGCTTACTGTATGGTATGCTGAGCTAGATTTTGTGAACCATCAGAACTTGTCAGAGAAACTGACATTATGTACAATGCAATGTTGTACACCTGTCCATCCTCAATATTCTGAAACATCAAAATAGTAAAACAAACAATAGCCAGTTGTTAAAAAAATATAATGGAAAGGAATATTTTCATGTCTAACCCTAATGTTTAAGAAATATCTCATATGCTCCTTTAAAACATGTAAATATCACACATGTATTCCACTCTACAAGTTCTTTATAAATGTTCAGGTCATCTTTGAAGAATATGGGAGAGATTGGTTCATTGAATACATTCACTGGTTTGGGGTTCCCCACTGGTATAGCACGGGTATGGTTGGATCAAGGGTTTTCCATGGAAAACCAGAAAAAATTTCAGAAAATCTGTACATACAGGTATCATACAGAATTGGATAATACTGGTACAATAAAAGGGAAAAATTGTCCGTACCAATGTCATAAACGGCAATGTCGACGAGGAACCTCTTATAAGTAAACCCACCAAATACTTGCACAACTGTGTGCCAAGGCAGCTTGAGTAGTAAAGTCTTGTGCGATGAATGCATAAGCAGGTAAAGAGTACATATGTTGAGCTACTAATGAAGTAATAACCCCTAAATAAGCTAGAGCAAGACCTAATTGAAAATGAATGGAGTTATTGATTGTGTCATAAAGACCTTTATGCCCACGTCCTAATCGACCCCCTGGAGGAATATGTGCTTCTAAAAGATCTTTGATGCATTAACAACATTGTATTCAACTAAGTCCATGATTTATTTTTGTAATATCTGTCCTAAGTTGAAATTTATCATATTCTTTTCTCACATATAATTTCATAAATTAGGGACATCAATTGAAGGAATTGAGAATAAATGTGCATAAGTTTTTTGTAGATTTAACAGAACATAAAGCAAGCCTAGTACAGTAGTACTGGTATTAGCAATGATTCATATCACCTAAAGTAACTCCAATTTTGACCATCAGATATATTATAGCATGAATATTGAAGGGCACCATGCATTCATATCACCTGAAGCAGGAATGGTTTCAATTTCCAAGTTATCTAACTAGAAGGGCAAGAAAACGAAAAATATAAAGAAGAAACTTATCTTGCATATATGCTCTGATTATGATGATTATCTTGTTCTGTGCTGTGCTCTAAAGTCAGCAAACCCTGACAAGCTTAGTGGGTCCCACCAACCACAAAACCAGTTTGTTACAAAAACCCGACCAAAACACAAGTTAAGCTTGCAAACCGAAAGTACCATATGAAGTCAAACCCCTGCAACCCAAACCCGACAATTTTCTTAAAAACACAGAACTAAACCCATATAAAAGTAATACCAAATAAATGATATCAGGATTTCTATCATAATATCACCCAGCCGACGAAAAATTTAAACTAATTACCTAAGCTGGATTACACGCATCAACCGTTACAGTATTTCTAATACCCAAGTCGGATAAGAAATAACACAATTAGTTACGAGAATAACAATTGTTATGTTAATTACGGACAACTGTTATGTTTATAACTAGATGGTGTTAACATACTCATGCCAATAAAAGCCGATGCATGCATCAGAAAGAAAGATAATGGAAAGTAACACAAAACCTGGACCGCATATGATGTAACTAGCAAAAATAATTTCATGTTCGTAGATCCAAGTAGATTATGTTCACAGATTACATAAACTACACTAGGCTAAAAGTATATAAATTTATACACAAAAGTGAATTAGTTCTAATCGAGGAGGAGAAATGTAAGATATTTGCCAATAATTTCCTGATAAAATAAATTGAGAGATAATATACTAAAAATAACTAAATTTTTACTTGTCAAATTCAAATAAAGGAGAGCTAGAGCATTCAGCCAACAGAGAAACACTACTTTTTCCATCCATTGCTTCTAGGTCTATTAGAGTTGCCACTAAGCTTCTCCTAGCAATAACAAAAAGACAGAAATGTCAGTAGAGCATTCAAAATAATAATAATAATAATAATAATAATAATAATAATAAATATATAAGTTGGATTTAGTTTGATCCTACCATAAGTTGTAATAGTAAAGTTTGATTATTTTACTTTGCTAATTTTCAAGTGTATATTACAGACAAAGTATTTCTTGCGGGTATCCACAGAGTTTATTCTTTGCAAAAAGGACACCTTTAGAATTTAATTACCTTCTCAGGATCAGTGTAGTCAATCATATTTGCTTATGATAATGCAGATGCCATGCTCCAATAAGCCTCCTATAGTACCCCGTAAAAAAAAAGTTTCAAGGAAAGTGCTTTAAGGAGCTTATAAAGCTTAAATAATAACATTGAATGCAAGAATTAAATATCAGATATCAACCAAATGATATCTTCAGTTAGTTATGCTGATTGCTGTCACCTGTAATTACAACCACCAAAATCACAAAACAAAACAAAAAAGAAACAATGGTAGCTAACTGGATTTACAAAAAAGAATTTTCATTCATTAAAAGCATTTCAAGTAATGGCTGAAAAGTGTCTGAAGTTGATTTATAGGTATGGCTAGTGTGTATCAATACTGTCGCAGTAACAAAACTTTCTAGAATAGTAAAATACTGAAGCAAAAGAAAAATAATAATAAGATGTGGAACTCACTGTCATCAAAGCATTAGCAACTCCAATGGTACCTGACAAAGCATATACGAAGTAATGCAATGCGCTGGGTAAAATAAAAATACCAACGCCAGAAAATATCCACACAGTACTACTCCAATTGTGAAGAAGCTCTTAATTCGCCAACTCGACCATCTCATGTCCTTCAAACAGTAAAAACAATTAATTTCATACTATAAAAAGAAAATGAAGTAGTACACCATATTAACTGGTATAGAATCCTGAACAATAAGATAAACCCACTACATCTATGCCACGAAGAAGCATTTTTGAGACCTAAATATTTTATAAACAAAAACAATAAGAGTGTGATCTTAATGAAGCCTATCTTGTTTATATTGCATTGCAACTAAAAAATACACATCAACCTGACGATCATGCTCAACAACCCAATCACATAAAATATCCCAAAAATAGGAAGCCTGATAGAAACATGCGAGGTCTAAATGACAAAAAGAAAAGATCACTAGTAAAAGAAGTGATAAAAAAATGCATCACCTCACATAGTAAAAGAAGTGATAAGTGGTCCAATGATAACAAGTTACTAGTAAAGGAAACAGTGGGGGCAAGGTTACACAATTACGAGATGATTGAGGCTAAAGACACAGCGGGGAATTGGTAATATAGCATGGGACCAAAATCTGTTTACTATAGTCGACTATAAGAAGTGGAAATATGTTAGTGTAATAATCTAAAAGTCAATCATAGGATAATTGTATTATATATATTTTGTTCATGTAATGGATGATTAATAAAGATATCATTTTGTTTCTTGAGATTTATAGCATTTATGAATCATTTCGAGTTCAGGACTTGAAATTGTAAAACTCCATAATATAGATGATAAATACTCTTAATAGTCTCTAACTGTGGTAATTAGCAGGAACACTAATTGTCCATTCAAAGGTTAGTGTGTGGATTAAATGATGGTTAAGTTTTACAAACCATAGACAAAGAGTTGTCATTTTAATCACACAGATACATGTTAGAGAACATGGTATTTGACAGATCCTAAATGAAACGTTAAATGGATTGTGTTCGTGTCATTAATATTTTTATTCAGTGTTAAGTTCTAAAGTATGAGGTATTCGTCTTTCCTACATAGGAAGTGTGTATTTGTGAGTGTTGTTCAACGCTATCCGTAAAAAGTAGCTATACATATGACATTTCAGTATGCATAACTTATGCGGAGGGGAGATGTTCACCAAGACTATTATTGTCCCTCGTATTTAATACGAGTGATGGTATCACTAGGCCTCTTGATGAAGTAGGATTATCAGCGCGCGATATGATTAAAGAGTTCATCATATTTGATAATCTACTTAAGATCGAGAAAAGATTAAGTTTGCAAGGATGTCTGATAAGCCAAAATTATATCTATTGAAACCTAGGGTTTGTTATGTGAATTAAGCTAAGTTTTGTTGAGATTAGGTTTGATTAGGTTAGAAATGTCCGAAAGTTCAAGTTACTGCTCTAGTTATGTTTATTTTACAGGTAATCAAGTGTTTGGAGCTTAACGGAGCAAAACAGGTGATTTGTAGCAAGTCAGCACGAAGTTTGGAGCAACTTTCACTTTCATTGCGGACCGAAAGAGACTCATTGCGGGCCGCAACATTATCAGACAGAGAACAGTTCCAGACAGCATTTCCCAGACCATCATTGCGGCCCGCAATAGAATTGATTGCGGCCCGAAATGAAGTACTCAGTTTCTGCACGACAAGTTAACTGCCTCCACTCATTGCGGCCCGCAAGGGATGTTATTGCGGCCCGCAATAAGGCAGTTTCAGAGCCCGAATTTGCTATTTTTAGGGATTTATTTTTAGGTTTTGCCAGGGGTATAAAGAAAAAACTTGTAAAACAGAAAAGGGACGTTTTTTTAGACATAATTTCTGGTTTTAACAAGGGAGAGAAAGGAAGAGAAAGGAAGAGAGAAGAAGGGAGAAAAGAACATCACTGATCAACCGGTTTTATTATTTTCTCTCCTTTGGAACTCTTTTAATTTCATTTATGCTTTAGCCATGACTGGCTAAAGGCTTTTCTAGGGTTATGTTACACCAAAAGGTATAGTACAAAGTTTCAGTACAGTAAACTGTACTTTTTAACCTTCAATACACTTTTCGGTTCAGACTGCAATTATACAATCCTATCGAGTAGTATAAATTCGGGTATCGATCACAGGGACGGTTCAAATCTTAACTAGAGTTCTACCTAAATTAAATAAAGACTAGAAGTTGGAAAAGGTTGGCTTTGGTATTTATAGTTCTTAACAATTCAATCACAGTAATTAAAATGCAAGAAAGTAAATCAACTTGGTTTAAATTCAGAAGGAAAAGGCATTTTCAGGGTTATGACTTCATCTCAGTTTTGCCTCGAGGTACCCGGTCCGTGTAGTGTCCTACACGGGCCGTGTCCAATGTACACGGTCCGTGCGGCCCTCGAGTGAATGCAGCAGTTATTGTTTCTTAGTGTTGTTCCTTTGTGTAGGGTTCTACTGACCAGACCTAATGTTTCTAAACCTCAACTGTCGTCTGTTGGTTCATTAACTTGGTATGGAATTGCAATATGTGCCCTCGTCGGGTTCTAGACCTCAACTGTCGTATGTTGGTCTGAATTACCTAGTTGCTTGTTTGGTATACTAAAGGTAACCTCATTCCGTCGATATGAGGAAATGTTCACCTGTCGGCTACTACTTGGTTTCACCTTCCGGATCACTAATCCTACCTCATGTACTTAGTTTGGTTGAGAGATTATAAGGGCCAAAGTACCTTCTAGATGTGCACATTCATCTAGTGGTAAACCAATAAAAATCAAACAACTTAGACTAAGCAATTAAATCAAACACAATCAAGCAAACACAAATTTCAACAAAAGAATCCAATAACTAACATGCAAAACAAAACATTCGATTACATCAAAACCCTAGAAACTAAAGAATCTACTCTAACATGATTAAAAAGCAAATAAAACACATAAAGATAAAGGAGTTCATAGAAAAACTCGAAGAACAATGAAGATCCGTCGAAAACTCGCGTCTTTCGCTTCTCAACTTCGTCTCCCAGCTTAGCCGCCAAGTCCCAACCCTAGAAGATGCTTCCCTACTCCAGAATGACTTCTCTGGTGCAAGAAATCTCGCTTATATGTTTTTCTGGCCGACCTTCCATCAATTAGCCTTGTTTCCATATTCTGAATCTGTTTTCGGAAATGCTTGACACGGCCCGTGTGAAATTCTACACGGACCGTGTACCTGTGTGTCTTCTGTGGTCGAGTCAGCGGTTGAAAATGCTTGACACGGCCCGTGTGAAATTCTACACGGACCGTGTACCTGTGTCTCTAGCTCAGATTGTAGATCTTCTCGCAAGCTTTCCGAAAAGTGGTTATACACTCAAAACGGAGTTACGAGTCAAAATCTATGACCGTTTTAATTTCAGGTGCTGAGATTGGTGTCCTGGTCGTGTCTGTGGTCGGGCAGAGGGTTGTACGGTCCGCATAAGAAGGTACACGGACCGTGTATAAACCTTAAAATTACATATTCTTCCTCGGTTTCGCCCTTTTCCTGCAAAGTAAGAGCAAATGCGCAGCAGTAACACATTCTATAGATATTCAATGAAATAAACACGATTTGACAGTTTTAGGCACAGATTTTGGTACAAAGTTTGGTTAGAATATAGATACGAAATCGAGATATCAGGTTAATTAGGGCTGTACTTGAAACTTTTGTTATGATTTAGTTGGTTTTATTTCGTATCTTCTTGTTCTTTGTTATGATCTATTCTCTATTTTAATTGATTGTGAAGACTTAATCGAAATCACATGAAATCTTAGGATTTGGTATTTGCAATTGAGAAATTGAATATTAAGTCCCGACCATAAAGAATAGGGTATTTGATAGGCTAACTACCGAGAGGTGACGCTTGTCTTATACGGGCTTCACCTAATAGTTTAGACAAATTGTGCGAAGTACCGAGAGGTGAAAGACGGTTTTCTAGATTAATTGGGACAGTAAGAATTTAATGACTTTAGATTAGCATAGCCAAGTACCGAGAGGTGACGTTTATTCTAATTTGAAGATGGTATTAATATAGAAATATTCCTTTGTACCTACAACCTTCAACTGTGCCTTCATAATTAAAAGAACAAATTTAATGAACCAATTAGTCATAACACTAGTGGATAGGAACCCTAAGAAACCCTAATATCTCATATTTGTTAAAAATCAGATTTTGCCTTAAGACTTTAGTTTAATTCAGTTTAATCAAAACCAAATCAACCATTTGAACAAACAAAAACCTTTGTATTTTCTTTTACTAAATTAAATTGTTAGGTTAGAAAAGATATTCCAACTTGTCCCTGTGGAGACGATCCCTAAGTACTACTTGACAAGGTTATACACTTGCAACCGAATTGGGTATAAACTAGGATTTATTGCTTGTATTGCAAAATACCACATCAAGCTTTTGGCGCCGTTGCCGGAGACAATGGTGAATATTATTTCAGACCTAATTAATTTAGTTAGTAATTGTTTTTAATTTTCTTTTGCTTTCTTTCTCTCTCACTTGAGCAGGTTGAAATCTGGCAGAAGAACCTCCAACCCCGGAAGCCACAGATTTGGTTGAGTGGTTTTCTAGGAAAGGATCAACTCATCTTTTCTACGAGAGACGGAACAAACACCCAACAAGGGGACCTTTCTTGAGTATAAATCCACGCCGGTTAGACATGTCGGCCGGAAATGAAAATGTTCGTTTGGAAAACCTTCAAAGAGAACGGGATCAGATGGCCAATGAACTTCAACTTTTGCGAGCAGCCGCCGTTGATAGACAAAACATTGAAGCGGCTGATGCCAATCGCCCCTTGAGAGACTTTACAGCACCTAGGGCTGAGGAAATCCACCTTGGTTATACGGCACCTACTATCAATGCTGAAGAATACCAGATTCCGCCAGCATGGGTTAGCATGGTGCAGCGTCATCTGTTCCATGGTCTACCTCACGAAGACGCAACACAACATTTAGCCAATTTTGAAGAAATCTGCAGCACAATTAAGGTACAAACTGTTTCTCCAGAAAATCTTAAAGTTATGGCCTTCACTTTTTCTCTTGCAGATAAGGCTAAAAGTTGGATAAGGGGCCAACGACCCGAGAACATGAATACTTGGCCTAAGGTGGCAAATGCTTTTTCTCCTATGTGATAGGCCGTAGCTATGGTCTGTATTACGACCTGACTGCTTACGAGGCAAAGAATAAATACAAACCCTAACTAAGTAATCTGCCCTTCCTACTCTATCCTCCTCAAACCATTGTTCATTGGTTGACGGGACCTACTCAGTAGGCGTCGCCTTTTAGCTTTGGTGGTCGAGGGTTATGTTAGACATATCGAACCAAGTAGAGTGAGGTTACTTACCGAGACTACCAAAACAGTATTGGGCTCGGGGCAGAGTTTTGTTACAACATACGATGTTTAACAAAACCAAGAATCATATAGAGATGTGATTAGCAAAGTGTTGCTTACCTAAAATAGCTAATGGCCAAGTTTCATGCTGTTGGGTTTTGACGGTTCAAACCCATTGATTAAGTCTGTTGGGGTTTTGACTGTTCAAACCCATTTGTTTGCTAAAGATGCGGGAAGAACGTAAAAACAAAAATTTTACTTCTAACTTAAGCCAAGGATTAAAGAGGTATGTCAGAAAGAGTACCGAACGTTCATGTTCCCGTCTTTCTCTTGACAAGCCCTTTTAATCCTCTACAGATCTACTCCTTGATTGATTTCTAAAACTTAAATCTACTTAACAATTAAATAGATTAATATAACATTTATACCTCGTATCCAAATTCCAATTGGATTGCAGACCGAGCGAGAAGAGCGACATCTGGGAATGACTCGTCTCGAGCACTAGACGTCTGGTGCCTCTATTGGTTATCCACCAGGACTAACCAGAGAGCGGTTTATTTCTTTTGCCATAAATACTATAAACCGCGGGATTCTGCAAAAACACTATTCACCAAGAAAAGACGAAAATACGTAATCATGAATTTGCAGTTATTTGGATTCACTAATAAGCAAAATTGAAACACCGCGAAATTCAGGAAACACTATTCACTGATCCCGTAAATATTCTTCTCAACAACCCGCAAGATTATACGTCAATTACGTATAACTTCATTTTCTCAACCGAAACACTATTTGGGAGAGAAACCGAGAAAGAGAGAAAATAGATTACCGAACTGATCAGACAGATTCGATATCTCAGAAATTAGTATTCTATTCTCTACCCCTACCCCTCTATTTATAAGCCTAAAATGGACATGAAATGACCATTTTGCCCTCGGGTGGATAGGGATGATGACATGTCATGTGGATAAGAATGATGACGTGTCATGTGGATAAGGATGATGTGTGAAAAGACCAAAATGCCCTTGGCCCAAATTCAATTAATATCCATATAATTATACTGAACAATTATATTTCTTGCGGTTGTTTGTTTCGGTGACTTTTATACAACGTGTCGTGCACGTTTATAAATTAACCGTTGTTTTTGCTTGTCATCTAAATGACATTTATAATTTAATTATATCAAGTATAATTAATTATATCCATCTTATTATTAATCATAATCAAATCATAATCAATCAATAAGATTCTCCGATTAGCTCCTATATGGTGTGACCCAATAGGATCTGTGTTATGTTGGTAAATAGAATTAAAACTGTTTTAACTTCTATAATCATAGGAGGCATCTGACATCTGCACTATGACCATCCAATTACACAGATGATGCTGTACTGTACAATACCACGATCCAGTAAACTATTTACTCGTGTTAATTCTTTTGTCTCATAGTTATCAGATCAGTTTCAAGGTAGTGTGTGTCATCCTTGCAAACTTAATCTTTTCTTGATCTTGAACAGATTACCAAATATAATTACTCTTGTAATTATACCGCATGCAGATAATCTTATTCTATTAAGAGGCCCAGTGATAATATAACTCGTATAGAGATACGTGGGATAATAGTACTTTTGGTAAACCATCACTACCTCAGCTAAGCTATGTATACCGAAGAGCTACCGTTATAACTGCCTTTTACCGACAGCGTTAGGTAACAGTCACCATACACATCTCTTAGTAGGAAAGATGAATACCTCATACTTTAGAACTAAACATTGAATGAAAACATTAATGACACGAACACAATTCCATTTAATGTTTCATTCGGGGTCTGTCAAATACCATGTTCCTGGAACATGTATCTATGTGATTAAAATGACATCTCTTGTCAATGGTTTGTAAAACTTAACCATCTTTTAATCCACATACTAACTTTGTAACGGTAAATTAGTGTTCCTGCTAATTACCTTGGTTAGTGACTTTTAAGAATATATATCATCTATATTATGAAGTTTCACAATTCCATTCATTGACTCTAGTCAGATAAAGGAATGATTCATAAATACAATAATACTCAAGGCAACAAGATGATATTAATCATCCAATTCATGAACAAAATATATATGATACATTTATCGTTTTATTGACTTCTAGATTATTACACTAACAATCTCCCACTTAAGCTAGGAGCCAATCATCGTAGGCCCTACTTTATACAAGTCTCTTTATTCTAAAAGATCTCATAGATCTCAAGAAAATCTCACAGCCTATCTTCTATGTGTCTTAAGCACATAGTAGTATGTATCTGGTGCATGGCTTGAGTAAGAGGTTCTCGTGAGTGGATCAGCTATGTTGCTGATTGTGTCAATTTTGCAAATCTTTACTTCACCTTTATATTAATTACATCTTTTATAATTAATTATAATCATCTTATTATTTTAACGATCTCTCATTTTTAGGTGATAATGTCGTAGATCACGTTTGAATCTCGAGTGCGATCTCGGTTCCTTAGCCTGAGCTATAGCTCTATTGTTGTCTCAATAGAAGTCCACAGAGCCTTTGAACACTTGGAACCACTCCTAGTTCGCTAAGGAACTTTTGATCCAGAAACTCTCTTGGTAGCATTCCTATGCTCCAAGCCTGGATTAGCCTGACTCTACTCGTCACACTCAAAGCGTACGAGATATCAGGGCGAGTGCACAATGTTACACCAAAAAGGTATAGTACAAAGTTTCATTGATAACATATCGTAGCACTCCGAAGC
Organism: Carex kokanica; assembly: GCA_025461125.1. Classification (NCBI taxonomy): domain Eukaryota; kingdom Viridiplantae; phylum Streptophyta; class Magnoliopsida; order Poales; family Cyperaceae; genus Carex; species Carex kokanica. Next base: position 957,971 of record JAJGRX010001047.1, on the reverse strand, counting down.
ACGGAAAAATAATGTCATTAAACAGTCGCTTCACTGCACTCGAATCTGCTTTTCGACACGCCACTGCTTCGACCCATTTGGACACGTAATCTACTGCAACCAGGATGTACTCGTACCCACATGATGGTGGGAATGGTCCCATGAAATCAATACCCCACACATCAAAGATTTCTACCTCGAGAACGGAGTTGAGAGGCATTTCATTGCGCTTGGTGATGTTCCCGGTCCGTTGACACTTGTCACAAGCCATGACTAAGGTCCTTGCATCCCTGAAAAGAGAAGGCCAAAAGAAACCATATTGCAATACCTTGGCGGCTGTTTTGGAGAACGAAGCATGGCCCCCATAAGCGGATGAGTGGCATTGCTCAAGAATGGAGCGCGACTCCTCGTGTGGCACACAGCGTCGGAAAATGCCATCGACACCTATTTTAAAAAGAAAGGGTTCATCCCAAAAATAGTACTTAGCATCTGACCTGAGCTTCTTCTTTTGCTGGTAGGTCAAGGTGTCAGGTAGCACCCGAGAAGATAGGTAGTTCGCGATATCTGCAAACCAAGGGAACGACTGGTTGGACACGCGGCCCGCGTGGCTGGTCATGCGACCCGCGTCAGAGGTATCCTGAGCTGAGACTGAGAGGAGCTGTTCATCAGGGAAGGAGTCATTAATTTCCAATTCGGCAGAACCCTCATCCTTCCAACGAAGTCGGGATAGATGGTCAGCCACGGTGTTTTCGACTCCCTTCTTGTCCCTAATCTCAATATTAAATTCCTGCAAGAGAAGAATCCATCTAATTAAACGAGGTTTTGCATCTTGTTTACTTAACAAATACCTTAGTGCGGCATGGTCAGTGTAAACAATTATCTTCGAGCCAACCAGATACGATCTAAACTTGTCAAGAGCGAACACAATTGCAAGAAGTTCCTTCTCGGTGGTCGTGTAGTTCATTTGGGCTGGATTTAGCACCTTGCTAGCGTAGTAAATAGCACATGGCTTGTTGTCCTTCCTTTGCCCAAGAACAGCTCCTACAGCATAGTCACTTGCATCGCACATGATCTCGAATGGCAGAGACCAATCAGGTGGTTGTAGGATAGGCGCTGAAATGAGGGCTTCCTTCAGACTGCAAAAAGACTTGACACAATCATCAGTGAAAACAAAATCAGAATCTTTAATGAGTAAATTGGTCAGTGGTTTCGCGATCTTAGAGAAATCCTTGATAAAGCAGCTGTAGAATCCTGCGTGACCTAGAAAGCTTCGAACCCCTTTAACACATGTTGGGATTGCAAGTTTTTCAATAACTTCAATCTTTGCTTTATCAACCTCGATGCCTTTGGAGGTCACAACATGTCCCAAAACAACACCTTCTTGGACCATGAAGTGACATTTCTCCCAATTCAAAATCAGATTAGCTTCTTCACATTTCTGCAAAATCTTGCAAAGGTTAGTCAAACAAGAGTCAAAACAAGCACCATACACATAAAAATCATCAATGAAAATCTCAACCTCATTCTCAATAAAGTCAGAAAATATGGCCATCATGGCTCTTTGAAAGGTTGCTGGTGCGTTACAAAGACCAAAGGGCATCCTACGATATGCAAATGTACCATATGGACAATTAAAAGTGGTCTTTTCTTGGTCTTGTGGATGAATGGGTATTTGGAAGAAACCAGAATAACCATCTAGATAACAAAAATAAGAGTGATTAGCAAGCCTTTCGAGTAGTTGGTCAACAAATGGCAGAGGGAAGTGATCCTTGCGTGTTGCTGCATTAAGCTTACTGTAGTCAACACACATTCGGTATCCAGTCACCACACGCGTTTGGATCAGTTCATTCTTGTCATTCTTTACCACTGTTGCGCCTCCTTTCTTTGGCACCACATGGATAAGACTCACCCATTCGCTGTCAGAAATCGGGTAGATAATACCTGCATCAAGAAGTTTAAAAATTTCTTTCTTCACTACCTCTTTCAGGTTTGGGTTGAGCCTTCGCTGGTGTTCAACAGACGGCTTGTGATCATCTTCCAGTAAGATCCTATGCGAGCAGATAGACGGGTTGATTCCTTTCAGATCCTTGATTGAATATCCGATTACGCCTCTAGGATTTTCAGCTTCTTCAGAAGTTTGGCGGTTTGATCGGGGTTTAAACCTGCATTTACAATCACAGGAAAAGAGTTATTTAGACCGAGGAATTCATACCTGAGGGTGGCTAGAAGAGGCTTGAGTTCAGGAGTCGGCCCCTCTGTTTGGGCTTTGATGCGGTCCGCGTCATGTGCACTCGGGTCGCGTGCAGATACCCCGCGTTGGTTTCATCCGACTCGCTTCCTCTAGTTTCCAGGTCTTCGGACTGTGGCACGCGACCCGCGTGGGAGTCATCCGGCCCGCGTCCAAGTTCCTCCAGATCATCTGTTATCATGTCTGCTGCATAAACTGATTCTGAATCGATTGTTTCAACCTGCAACTCAGATAAATAGTTAGCGTGTTCATTCATACGTTCATTGATTTGCGCAAGAAAGTAGTCCTCTGTCAAATCTGTTAAACATTCTTCGATCACATCTATTCGAAAACAAGATTCAGCTGGTGAAGGGTACTTCATGGCGCGATCAATTTGAAATCGTACCTTTTCATCTCCTATGTTCAAGGTCAGTGTTCCTTGAAACACATCAATTATGGCACCTGCAGTTCTAAGAAAAGGTCGTCCCAGAATAATAGGGACTTCCTTATCCTCTTCCATTTCCATAACAACAAAATCAGCGGGTACATAGAATTTACCAACCTGAACTGGTACATCCTCCACTATACCAAGTGGAAGTCTTACCGAGGAGTCTGCTAGCTGTAAGGTCATTCGCTTGGGTCTGAGCTCACCTACTCCCATTCGATCAAAGATAGTGCGCGGCATGAGACTCACGCTGGCTCCCAAGTCGCATAGAGCCTTCTTGATCGTGGCTTTCCCTATAGTGCAAGGAATAGAAAACTTACCAGGGTCTTCCAATTTGGGAGGTAGCTCGCTGCTTAGAATGGCACTGCACTGTTCCGTCAGTTTCACCGTCTCTTGCCCCCCCAAGCTTCGCTTGTTGGATAGGATGTCCTTCAGGAATTTGGCGTAGGTGGGCATTTGGGTCAAGGCCTCGGTGAATGGAATGGTAATGTGCAATTGCTTGAGAACGTTACAGAATTTGGCAAATTGTGCATTCAATCTGGTCTCAGCTAGTCTTTGTGGGAAGGGTACAGGTGGCCGGTACGGTGGTGGTTTCTCGGCCCCCTTCTGTTTCTGATTCTCAGAGTCATTCGATGAGGCCCGCGTTCACAGGATTCTCAGAGTTTTCTACCGGTCGAGTTGCTTCAACGCGGCCTGAGTTCTCTTCTTCAAGAGATGATGCGGGGTGCATGTTAGTGACGCGGCTCGCTTCGGTCGTGACGCAGCTCGCGTCCGATCTGAACGGTTAGGCTGGTCCCTCGTAATTGGTCCCACTTCGCAGTGTAGCCATCTTGATCTCTCCTCTGGGGTTGGGTTCTGGTTGGCTGGGAAGCTTTCCAGGTTGAGGTTGGCTTGAAGTGACTATGTGACTCAATTGTTCCAATAACTTGTTCTGAGCAGTCATTTGAGCAGACATGGATTGCATCTGTTCCCACATTATCTGGTTCATTTTTCCTTGTTCATGCGTGAAGTCATTCGCATAGGGAGCCATGTATGGTTTGGAAGGACCAGGTTGAGGTGCTCGGTTATTCTGATTGGGAAAGGAAGCATTCTGGTAGAAGTTCCTATTGTTGTTGTTGTTGTTGCCAGAAGGGTTGTTGAAAGAGTTGTTGTTGCCAGAAGGGTTGTTGAAAGAGTTGTTGTTGCCAGAAGGGTTGTTGAAAGAGGGTTTGGAATAGTTGTTGAATGGCGCAGGGTTATTCTGTTTCCACCTCCAGTTTTGTTGCTCAACCGGATCTTTGGAATAGGATCGGTTGAAAGGAGGTTTTGGAAAAAAGGATGGTTCACTGTTGAGAGAGTTGACCTGCTCGATCTCCTCATCAACTTGCGCCATCGGACAATGCTCATAAGCATGCCCTTCATCTCCACACATGACACATGCTTGTGGTTGCTGTTTAATTGCCTTCACAGTCAACTTTTCGACTGCCTTCTGCATAGCATCCAGCTTGGCGGTCAGAGCAGTGATTTTATCAACTTCAAATTTGCTGCCACCTCCAGGTCGGGAGTTGTCTCGGCCGGACCACTGCTGGTTTTGTGCCATGTTGACGATCAGATCCATAGCATCCTGAGGTTCCCTTGACATAAGTGCTCCACCTGCAACAGCATCAATAGAGGTACGAGTGCTCTCAGTCAAACCATCATAAAAAGTCTGGATAAGCAACCAATCAGGTATACCATGATGTGGACAAGAGTATTGCAATTCCCTAAACCTTTCCCAGGCCTCATTTAGGGGTTCATCGGACCTTTGTCTAAAACTGGTCAATTGGGTCCTAACATTTGCAGTTCTTTTGTGAGGGAAAAACCTAGTCAGAAACAGTTTTGATAAATCCCTCCAATTGGTAATAGAATCTCTAGGTAATGAATCCAACCATTTCTTAGCCCTATCCCTAAGAGTGAAAGGAAATAAAGCGAGTTTAGTGTAATCAGCTGTTGCCCCATTAGTCTTAATGGTGGTACAGCATTCGAGAAACGTTTGGAGATGGGTATGTGGATCCTCATGATCCAAACCATGAAAGGTGTTCTGCTGCACGATGTTGATAACTCCCGGATTGAAATTCGGTTGTTGTCCAGGAACTCTTGGTAGTCTGATGGCGCCTCTCACATCTCCAGCTCGAGGTACATTGAACTCTCGCAATGTCTTTGGCTCGAAGTTGTCCATGTCCTCATCGTCAGTCAGACCTGCTTCTCTTTCTCTGTCCTCTCTTTCCTTGGCTTCTCTTTCCCTGGCTTCTCTTTCTACGTCATTCATCCTTGCTAGCTTCTGGTGTTCAGAGTCCACAGATTCTGTCTCTTCAACGCGGGTCGCGTCTGTCGTGATGCGGGTAGCGTCCACTGGGATACTGGTCGCGTCGACTAGGGTGCGGGTCGCGTCAAGAGGCGGTTGTGCAGGAACAGCGGTGTTCAGAGGAGTTTCGTCAGAAAGTGGTCCCTTGCTCCTCAATTGGTAGTCACCTGTGGGAGGTGGTACGTATGCCAACTTTCCTGAGAGAGAGAAAAATAAAATAAAAGATACAGGTTAAAATCTAGATTAACTAAAATAAGCAAAATTCCAGAAAATAAATGATGCCGTCCCCGGCAACGGCGCCAAAAACTTGTTACACCAAAAAGGTATAGTACAAAGTTTCAGTACAGCGAGCTGTACCTTTTAACCTTAAATACGCTCTTCGGTTCAGATTGCAAGTGTACAATCCTATCGAATAGTATATCATCGGGTGTCGATCCACAGGACGGTTCAATTCTAAACTGGACTTTTACCTAAATTAGTTAGGTACTAGAAGTGAGAAAAGTTTGGTTTGGTTTATTTAATTTCCTAATCAATTCAGTTGTAAAGATAAAAGACAGTAAATAAGGTTGGTTTAAATTCAGATATAAAAAGCGTTTCCAGGGTTTCAGATTTCATCTTCAACTCTGCCTCTCAGTACCCAATGCGGGCCGCGTCATTTCTGACGCGGGTCGCATAGCCCTCGAGTGAATACAACACATATATGTTTCTGTGTTGTTTCTTTGTGTAAGGATCTGTTGACCGTACCCTATGTTCCTAAACCTCAACTCTCGTTTATTGGCTCAATAAACTTGGTACGGAAATGCAACTTCACCTTCTTAGGTTTTCAACCTAAACCTCACGTTTATTGGCATTCTACTTAAGTTATTTGTTCGGTTTACTAAAGGTATCCATTATCTTACGATAAATAGAAAGGTTCACCTCACAGTTACTATTTGGTCTTGAAAACCTACCTCAAATACTTGGTCTGGTTGAAAGAAACATCAAGGCTAAATTACTAGAAAAAATGCTATAGACATCTAACAGTAAGTAACGAGAATCATTCAATCAATTCAACCAAGCAATTGAAATACTACTTGAATCAAATAAACACAAATATTCAACACAGATTCAAACAACATGCATAATAAAACAGAGTATCCCACTATATCGTAACCCTAGAAACTAATAAACTACTCAGACATAATCAAAAAGCAAATAAAACAAATGATAAAAGAATTGTTCATGACAAAACCCGAAGAACAAAGAAGATTCGTGAAGAAACTCTCATCTTTTCGCTTCTCGACTTCGTCTCCAAGCTAGCCATCCAGTCCAAAACCTAGAATTTGCTCTCCTTCTTCTCTAAAAATACAGACCTCGTGTTTGTAGCAAGGAATCCCGTAATATAGCCATTCTGACCGACCTTTCCTTCATTGAGCCTCTATTTTCATTTCTGTTCTGTTTCCCGAATAGGTGGACGCGACCCGCGTCAGATGTGACGTGATCCGCGTGTCTGTGTTTGTCAAGGAGCTGATGAGTGTCACGTCTGTGGTCACGTCAGGGCATGCTGCGACCCGCGTCGGGAGTGACGCGGCCCGCGTGAAGACCTTCAGTCTTCACAATATTCTTGATTTCGCCTGTTTTCTGCAAAATAAGAATAAAAACAGCACAGTACCACATTCTATAGATATTCGATGTAATGGACACGATTTGGTAGTTTAAAACACAGATTTTGGTACAGAAATTGGTCAGTTTTATAGATCAAATAACGAGACATCACACAACATGGCATACATGATAGAGCCAATAGCTGAAGCGTATGGCGCTCTACTCATTGCGCTTTGCTAATCAGTTATCTAAGGACACTGAGTCTTGCTAAGCTGTACACCATGACTTATTGGCAGGAATCCTTTCTTAGAATGCTGCATGCTGAACTGATTCAGCACTTTGTCAATGTACGTGCTTTGACTCAATCCTATGAGTCAAATCGATCTATCTCGGTAGATCTTTATGTCTAGTATATAGACAGTCTCGCCCAAGTCCTTTATTGAAAAGACTTTCTTTAATGACGACTTGGCTAAATCCAGCAGAGGAATATTGTTTCCGATTAAGAGTATGTCATCTATATATAAGATAAGAAAAGCGATGGCACTCCACTAGACTTCCTGTACACACAAGGTTCTTCTTCGCATCTGACGAAGTCAAACTTTTGACTTCTTCGTCAAATCGAAGATTCCAACTCCGTGATGCTTGCTTCAATCCATAAATGGATTCAAGAAACTTGCACACTTTTCCAGCAATCTTTGGATCTTCAAAACCCGTGGGCTGTATCATATACATGTCCTCTTCCAATTTACCATTTAGGAAGGTAGTTTTGACATCCATTTGCCATATTTCATTAACATGAAATGCGGCTGTCACGTTAAGAAAATTTTATAATAAAATTTAAATCATTTGTTTATTTAGAATGGTTAAAACGGAATCGAAATTTGATCGACGAGCGAGGCGTGGGAAATTAAAACAAGTTAAAGGGGTTAATATTGAATTTAAAGCCATTTAGACCATTGATTCATCCCAGCACGAATCTTGAAGCACCCTATGTGATAAAACCCTCTCCCCTCTCTCTTCTCCCTTGTGTGTGGCTGGCCAACGAGAAAGAAGGAGAAAGAGAGTGAGAGAGAAGGAAAGAGAGAGAGAGCTTCGAAATTTCGCTGGATTTCGCCACCGTCCGGGAAATCGAGGTTGGAACCGAGACGGCAGCCGTAGATCTCTCCTAGCCATCCTGTCGGTAATCTTTCTTTTCCCTTCTTCGCTTGAAAATATGAGATTTCTCGAATCCGCGGGTTGTTCGTTTCAAACCCGAGATTAGAGTTAGAATTGATCGAACTCTAACTCCTTTGAGTTTCTCATCTCTCGTTTACCGATTTTCTCTGTGATTTTGTCTCCCAATTTGGATTTCCCAATTCTAGGGTTTTGATACCAAATCCCGAATTGAAACGCGGCATTGATTGATTAGGTTAGTCCGACCGACTAGACTTGTCCTCGGTAGGGTTACCGCTGGATCGGGAAAGGTTAGAACGTGTAATGGTTAAATTGAGGTTTCGACCAAATTAGGGTTACACCAACCGGCCAATCGAATTGATGCGTAAACCAGAATAGCGAACCAGTACCGGAATGAGACCTAATTGAGATGGTATACGTAATGTAGGTGTAGGCTCGGGTGAGCAAAGGTTTGCGAGGCATTCCGAGGCGCCGGATCGATAGTCACGCGGTACGCCTATTGCCAGCAGGTGCGGGATTCTTGGACTTGTTTGATAATTTAGATTCAGGAATTAAACTGCTTCCAATTGTCATGTTGAACTGCTTGAATGATTGCATAATCGAATTGTTTGAATCATATGCATAACCGTATTAATTTAGAAATGATATGTACTGAAATCGCCTTATTGCGGGCCGCAACAACTTCCATTACGGGCCGCAATCAACAGCGTAGCTCAAAATATAGGCTGAATGCTCTCTGACTACTTTGTTGCGGGCCGCAATGAACTCATTGCGGGCCGCAATGAATGTAGCAGAATAAGGTATAGTTTCTGAATACTTTGTTGCGGGCCGCAATGAATAGAGTAGAATTCAAAAAACTCTCTGACTGCTTTGTTGCGGGCCGCAACCACATCCATTGCGGGCCGCAATGAGAGCCTGGAAAATGACAATAAGAGCTGGAAATTGTCTGGTAATTAAGTTGTGAGCCGCAATAACCCCATTTTGGTCCATAATGAATATTATAGTTATATTTGCATGTTGAATGGTATATCGTTTGTTTGTGTGTTTTTGTTTTGGAATTACGGTCGAAAGTCCCCAACAATTTTATGACTATCTAGGATGGTCGGTAATGTTTCGAAATCAACGCTGGGCGATGACTCGAAACCATGTGCGCATATGAGAGTAATTAATCACTGCTGGGCAGTGATTGATTCAGATCAGTCAATGCTGGGCAATGACTGATCGTGACGGAGACTTTGGGTGACTGTGAGGAAACGATGAAATGGTGTCATATCCAGTCTGGGACAGGAATGACAGTTTGGTTTGACGTGTTGCGAATGGACGATTCTGAGCTTATTGCATACGAATTTTTATCTGATTATGAACCAGACCTTAGTTAATGGTTAAGCCAAAGCACTGCGGATGGGTGTCAGATAAAGGGTCCAGCTGGTGGGCCATCTGTAGGGGTCAGTGACACTACAGATGTGGGTTGGAAAAGGGTCCAGCTCGGTGGGACATCCGTAGGTGCTACCAGCTGTAATAAACTGAGTTAAGCCAGAAACGTGCGTGTTTGACATTCATCTTGGAAATTCCGTAACTTGTGTTTCATTTGGTAAATTGTTGTCGATCATATGCACTTACTTTATTTATGAATATGCATCTGTATGAATTGCTTTTGTATGGTTTCATTTCTGAATATAGATTTTGATTGCAAGTCCAATAATCTAAACTGTGGCAAATTTCGGCAGGGAACTGTTGCGACCCGTGGCTGCGGGGTGTGACAGCGGCAATTGCTAGAGGAATCCAAATTGACTTAAACATAGCCACGGGCGAAATTGTTTCATCATAATCAACTCTTTGAATTTGTTTGAAACCTTTCGCTACCAGCCGTGTTTTGTATACAGTCATATTACCCACCATGTCTGTTTTCTTTTTGAAAACCACTTGTTAGCTATGGGTTTCACCCCATCAAGTGGTACAACTAGGTTCCAGACCGTGTTGTCATACATGGACTGTATTTCGGGTCTCATGGCCTCCAGTCATTTTTCAGAGTCGGGCCTATCCAATGCTTCCGCATAAGTCAAAGGATCTTCAGTGTCAAACACTGAGACTTCATTAAGTCCCATGTACCCTTCAGGTGCATGTACTATCCTTTCTGACCTACGTAGGGCTTGTACTTCCGGTTCTTGAACTTCATTCCACAACCGTTTGTGGATTTAGTTCTCCTTCAACTTGCGTTGAAGTTTCTAAGGTGGGACTTGAACCTCTTCCACAACTCTTTGTGGATTTGGTTCTTCCCAATGCTCATTAACCAAAGTATCAAGTGGTGGGATTATCTGATCATCATTCGATACAATATCGTGTGATGTATCTTGAACTTCTTCAAGTATTACATTACTCCCACTACTTCCTCTTGCAAGAAATTCTTTCTCCAAGAACACATCATGTCGAGCAACAACTATTTTGTTCTCTGATTGGTGATAGAAGTAATATCCTTTCGTTTCCTTAGGATATCTTACAAAGAGCATTTATCAGATTTGGATTCAAGTTTGTCAGACGTCATACGTTTGATAAAAACTTCGCAACCCCAAATTTTAAGAAAAAATATATTTGGAACTCTTCCATACCATAACTCGTATGGAGTCTTTTCAACTGATTTAGATGAAACCCTATTTAGCGTTAGTACGGCAGTTTCTAGTGTGTGACCCCAAAACGATTTTGGTAGAGTGGCGTTACTCATCATGGAACGAACCATGTCCAGCAGAGTTTGATTCCTTCTCTCAGAAACACCGTTCCATTGCGGTGTCCCCGGAGGCATGAGTTGTGAGACAATCCCACATTCATTTAAGTACGTTGTAAACTCAAAACTCAAGTACTCACCTCCACGGTCTGACCGTAAGGCCTTAATACTTTTATTCAGTTGATTTTCTACTTTAGTCTTGAATTCCTTGAACTCGTCAAAGGATTCAGACTTATGTCTCATCAGGTAGACATAACCATATCTACTGAAATCATCAGGAAACGTGATGAAGTAATAATAACCATTTCTTGTTACAAGTACTCATCGGTCCACACACATCAGTATGTATAAGACTTAATAAGTCACTCATCCTTTCACCTCTCTTGGTGAAAGGAGCCTTAGTCATTTTTCCTCATAAACAAGATTCGTATGTGTCAATTGATTCAAAATCAAATTCACCAAGAAGTCCAACTTCTTGCAACATTTTGATGCGTTTCTCGTTTATATGACCTAGGCGATAATGCCACATGTAAGTCGTACTTTCATGAGACATTTTGAGTTGTTTGTTATTGATATTAAACACGGGTTCGCCAGTATATAAAGATCATTTATCATATAAGATGATCCATAATATAAATTATTTTATAAAAAGAACAATACTTGTCTTTTATAACAAATGAAAAATCATTAATCTCTAAACACGAGATTGATATGATATTTCTGGAAATGCTAGGAACAAAATAAACATTTTCTAGTTTCATTACAAGCCCGCTGGGCAAATACAACTCTATACTACCGATAGCTAAGGCCGCAACACTTGCGCTATTGCCAACTCGGAGTTGTACTTCCTTACTGTGTAACTTTCTCTCATTTCTTAGTGTCTTCATATTTGTTCAAATATGAGCACATGATCCGGTATCTAATACCCAGTCTTTAAGAGAAGTTGCAACAATAATTTCAATAACAAAAATACTTGAGATTGAAATCTTTTAGACATTCTCAACTTTCAGATCTCCAAGATATTTCGGGCAGTTTCTCTTCCAGTGACCCTTGCCATTACAATAATAGCAGTCGGTGTCTGGAGAAACTTTTATCTTAGGAGTGTTTGTTACCGGAACAAACTTCCCTTTGCCTTTGCCTTTGTACTTAATAGCCTTTTTCCCTTTCGACGTTTTGATCTTCCTCCCATTCTCTCGTATCATGAGGACATGAGAACTTTTCTCCATGTCGTCATCAGTGATCCTTAGTATCCCTTGGAGCTCCTTCAAACTCTGCGAGTTGAGGATACTGTCCGTGGCCAACTCTTTGTCCATCGGATAGTTAAGCTTTTTCAGCTGCTCCACATCGCTCGTCATACGAAGCATGCGAGCACTGATAATGTCCATGGCCAACTCTTTGCCCAACGGACATTTAAGCTTCTCCAATTGCTTCACATCGCTCGTCATACGAAGCATGTGAGCACTGATGGAGTTGCTCTCTTCAGGAATTGGTTTAGTTAATACGTATTCTTTCCTTTCCAGTAAAGGACGTAACGAAAAAGACGTTTCTTTAGACATGTTCTACAATGTTAAATGTAAAGATTTTAGCTTTGTTCATGTAATGTTTTATAATAATAAAACTCCCACTGCAAATTTGTTCTATTCCCGTTTGCAGTAGAACCAAGATCCCTATTTTCACTAATAACCATGGCAGTGCATATCTTGGCCATTAGTTATCTTAGGTAAGCATAACTTTGCTTATCACATCCCTTTGTGATTCTTGGTTTCGTTAAACATCATATGTTATAACAAAACTCTACCCCGAGCCCAAAACTGTTTTGGAAATCATCAGTAAGTAACCTCATTCTATTTGATTCGATATGTCTGACATAACCCTCGACCACCAAAGGTAAAAGGTGATGCCTACTGAGTAGTTCAACCAATGAACAATGGTGTGAGGAGGATAGAGTAGGAAGGGCATACTAAATTAATGGGTTTGTGTTTGTGCTTAACAGTGCAAGCAATCTTTAAAAGAAGGTATGTCAGATAGACAACCGAGGGTATCCACCTCCAGTCTATCTTTAGTATCATAACCTCTTTCACATGCTTAGCTTTGTTAAGCAGTCAGTTCTTGAAACTGACTTTAGACATTCTTACGGACACTTGAAAGTCGTATGCCAGAAGACAAACGTTCTTTCACGGTTCCTTGAAAGCGATAAATCTAATTTATTCATTTCATATCAAAACAGTAAATCTAATTTACTTATATACGGGACCAAGTCAGGTATATTATTTATCAGTTTCTAATTCTTTATTTTGCAGCTATGCTCAGTTCTTATTTTATACCGTTTAAAGCATATAAACAGTTTACATGTTTTAAAAACAGATATTCTTTTCGGTCCATAAAGCAATTTGGTAACGTGACAAAGTTTCTTTTCGGCCAGCCATTAGGACATGTAAAAGGGGCTCCCAGGAAAGATCGGGGTCGCGAGGACCGCTTAGACTCAATCTTTCCTAAATAGAACCATCTCTTTTACAGTGTGGAAATGACAGCTCTTACTAAGATACTTTATTGCTTCATCACATTCTTCGATGAACTTTACTTATCCGAAGGTTTTAGAAAAGGCGAAAGAGTTACATTTTGCCATTTCAAAAGCGTAAAAGTAATTTGGTCACGTGACAAAATCCCCTTTGGGCCAGTTCTCAGGACACGTAAAAGAGGTTAGTCGAAACAATCAAAAGAGACCTTTCTTGACATTAACCTTTATCTTTTACGGGTGGAGATTAACAGCTCTTACTCAGGTACTTTATTGCTTCATCACTATCTTAGATATACTTAAACGCAGTTGAAAGTTTTTGAAACAAAAACTTAAAGAAAGTATAAAATCCTATTTTATCTTTCTCGGTCGGAAGACCGATCCAAGAAATGTAAAAGTTTACATTTCATAAGAAAGCATAAAGAAAACTTAAATCTAATTTAACTTTCTTAGTCGGTAAAACTGAACCAAGAAAATCTCATTTCTAATCGGTTTTGGACTTAAGCTACAAATCTAAGAATTAAACCGATATGCGGTATATGCACCTTATTTGCATATGTAATAACTTTTAGAAAATCTATCAGTGGGAGAGCCTTGTGCTCTGATACCACCGTAGGGTTTTCACGGTTCAAACCCATTGATTAAGTCTGTTGGGGTTTTGACTGTTCAAACCCATTTGCTTGCTTAAGATGCGGAAAGAACGTAAAACAAAAATTTTACTTCTAACTTAAGCCAAAGATTAAAGAGTTATGTCAGAAAGAGTACCGAACGTTCCTGTTCCCGTCTTTCTCTTGACAAGCCCTTTTAATCCTTTACAGATCTACTCCATGATTGATTTCTAAAACTTAAATCTACTTAACAATTAAATAGATTAATATAACATTTATACCTCGTATCCAAATTCCAATTGGATTGCAGACCGAGCAAGAAGAGCGACATGTGGGAATGACTCGTCTCGGAGCATCAGATGTCTGGTGCCTCTATCGGTTATCCACCAGGACTAACCAGAGAGCGGTTTATTTCTTTTGCCAGAAATACTATAAATTGCGGGATTATGCAAAAACACTATTTACCGAGAAAAGACAAAAACACGTAATCACGAATTTGCAGTTATTCAGATTCACTACTAAGAAAAACTGAAATACCGTGAAATTCGGTTAAACACTATTCACCGATCCCGTAAATATTCTTCTCAACAACCCGCAAGATTATACGTCAATTACGTATAACTTCCTTTTCTCAACCGAAACTCTATTTGGGAGAGAAACCGAGAAAGAGAGAAAATAGATTACCGAACTGATCAGACAGATTTGCTATCTCAGAAATTAGTATTCTATTCTCTACTCCTACCCCTCTATTTATAGGCCTAAAATGGACATGAAATTATCATTTTGCCCTCGGGTAGATAGGGATGATGACATGTCATGTGGATAAGAATGATGACGTGTCATGTGGATAAGGATGACGTGTGAAAATACCAAAATGCCCACGGCCCAAATTCAATTAATATCCATATAATTATTCTGAACAATTATATTTCTTGCGGTTGTTTGTTTCGGTGACTTTTATACAATGTGTCGTGCACGTTTATAAATTAACCGTTGTTTTTGCTTGTCATCTAAATGACATTTATAATTTAATTATATCAAGTATAATTAATTATATCCATCTTATTATTAATCATAATCAAATCATAATCAATCAATAAGATTCTCCGATTAGCTCCTATATGGTGTGACCCAATAGGATCTGTGTTATGTTGGTAAATAGAATTAAAACTGTTTTAACTTCTATAATCATAGGAGGCATCTGACATCTGCACTATGACCATCCAATTACACAGATGATGCTGTACTGTACAATACCACGATCCAGTAAACTATTTACTCGTGTTAATTTTTTGTCTCATAATTATCAGATCAGTTTCAAGGTAGGTGTGTTTCATCCTTGCAAACTTAATCTTTTCTTGATCTTGAACAGATTATCAAATATAATTACTCTTGTAATTATACCGCATGCAGATAATCTTATTCTATTAAGGGGCCCAGTGATACTATAATTCGAATAGAGATACGAGGGACAAATGGTACTTTTGGTAAACCATCACTACCTCAGCTAAGCTATGTATACCGAAGAGCTACCGTTATAACTGCAATTTACCGACAGCGTTAGGTAACAGTCACCATACACATTTCTTAGTAGGAAAGATGAATACCTCATATTTTAGAACTAAACACTGAATGAAAACATTAATGACACGAACACAATTCCATTTAATGTTTCATTCGGGGTCTGTCAAATACCATGTTCCTCGAACAAGTGTCTATGTGATTGAAATGACATCTCTTGTCAATGGTTTGTAAAACTTATCCATCTTTTAATCCGCATACTAACCTTGTAACAGTAAATTAGTGTTCCTCCTAATTACCTTGGTTAGTGACTTTTAAGAATATATATCATCTATATTATGAAGTTTCACAATTTCATTCGTTGACTCTAGTCAGATAAAGGAATGATTCATAAATACAATAATACTCAAGGCAACAAGATGATATTAATCATCCAATTCATGAACAAAATATATATGATACATTTATCGTTTTATGACTTCTAGATTATTACACTAACACATGCCAACGCTGACGTGTGTCTTAGTAAAAATAAGGATCTTGGACCTACTACAGATCGAGTATATAACAAATTTGTAGTGGGAGTTTCATTATTGTAATGAAACAAATACATGAACAAAATCTAAAATCTTTACTTTTAACATTGTAAATATGACTAAAGATACGTCTTTCTCGTTACGTCCTTTACTCGAAAAGGAAAAACTCAACGCAGACGGATCCAATTTTACTGATTGGTAGTTAAGACTTGAACCGTCCCTGTGATCGATACCCGAATTTATACTACTCGATAGGATTGTATACTTGCATTCTGAACCGAAAAGTGTATTGAAGGTTAAAAAGTCCAGTTTACTGTACAGAAACTTTGTACTATACCTTTTGGTGTAACAAGTTTTTGGCGCCGTTGCCGGGGACAGCATCATTTATTTTCTGGATTTTTGCCTACTTTATTTAATCTAGATTTCAACTTGTATCTTTTTCTTTTGTTTTTCTTTCTCTACATGAACAAGCTGCCATGGATAAGATTTACAACATGGCGACAAACCAACAGTGGTCTGGCCGCGACAATTCTCGAGGAGGAGGCGGCAAATACGAGGTTGATCGAATCACTGCACTGTCTGCCAAAATGGATGCCATGCAGAGGGCATTGGACGAGATGAGTGTGAAGGCAGATGTCATTCAAGGAAGGGGTGAGGAAACTGAGCAGGTCAACTATCTCAGCAATGAATCATCTTACTTTCCGAGACCACCCTTCAACAATTCCTCGAGCAGCATCAACAATCGCAACTTCTACAACTCGAACAACTGCGCATTTCAATCCGATCCACCCGAGCCGTACATTGATCCCGCTATGAGCGACTTCATGCACGAGCAAGGGAAGATGAATCAGATGATGTTCGAGCAGATGCAAGCGATCAGTGCCCAGTTTACTGTTTTAACTGCTCGGAATAAGTTGATAATGGAGCGAATGAGTCACCAAATTACCTCTAGTCAACCATCTCCTGGAAGGCTACCCAGTCAACCAGAGATCAACCCCATAGGAGAGGAAAGAGCTATAACTTTGCGAAATGAGACTCATTACCAGGGACCTGTCATGCCCATTGACTCAACTGCCAAGCACACGGACCGTTCAGACTCTACACGGACCGTGCCGACCCCACCTGTTGCAGAAACTGAGCACCCTGACCGTGCAGAGCCCACACGACCAGCCGAGACCAATGAGACTACTGAGAACACGGACCGTGCAGAATATACACGGACCGTGCAGAATGAGGCTGACAACCTGGGGGAACTGACACACGGACCGCATGCATCTTGCATGGACCGTGCACCACAGCTAGAGGAGCTGGAGATAGCACACGGGGCGCACAAAGCTCACACGGGCCGTGCAACATCCCAGACAGAACAGCCGACTCCTGAGCTCAAGCCTCTCCCAGCTAACCTCAGGTATGAGTTCCTGGACCCAGATAAATCTTGTCATGTGATCATAAGTGCAGATCTCAAACCTGATCGGATTGCCACGCTCTTGGAGAAATTGAAAGCTCACATAGGCGCGATCGGGTGCTCGATCAAGGTCTTTAGAGAAATCATGTGGATTCTTCTGATGCAAGAGTTTGATCGCGTGGTCCGTGTACCTCAGAAGTGGGTGCTCCTCCCAGTTCCACCCGACCCGCCTCACCCCTCGCTCCACATCTAGTAAGTTTTCATGTTTTCTTTTATTTACTCTTTCTTGTGTGAATTTAAGCATTGAGGACAATGCTTCATTCAAGCTTGGGGGGTTGAATAGAAGAAAATTGTATCTGCATTTAGTTCATGTTTATTTTTCAAAAAAATTTGCATTTTTAGGTGATAAATTTATGTGATTGCTAGGATTACAAACTTGTTTGAAAATTTTTGGTTATGATTTGGATGACTTTGAGAAATTGGAAATAACCCCATAATTGATTAAAGAACTGCTTAGGATGGGACGTTTTGAGAAATTGAAAAGAATGAAAAGCTGAATCGTATCGAAAAAAGCACTTTGAAACTGAACTGTGCCTTTTAAATTAGGGAATTGGGGATTTTAAACAATAGAAAGATTGGGATATCCATTGGTATGAAAGAATACCCTTGTATGTGTGTATTCATGATATATGCAAATGAATAAAAGAAAAAAATGAAACAAAGGAAAAGATGGAGAAAATAAGAGTACTGGCAATAAATCCTACGGGATGCCTTTGAGCTCGTCTCCCAAATTTATAAAAAAGAGTACTGGCACAATCCGCGGGATGCCTTTGAGCTCGAAGACTTTCAAAAACTTTTGCATATATCAACACACGAAGTCCGCGACTTTCTAACCTAAGCTTGTTTCAAGCTTGGGGGGCAAAATGGGAAAATCACCATAAACGAGGGCATAGTTTCAGTGAAAGAATGAAATATTGATCAATTCGGGTAACTAGTTTTTGCAAATATCAAAGCATCTCAGAATTTGAAGTTTGACTAGTCAATTTGTGGGGTGAATCAAAATTAATCGAGGAAAGTCCAAGTTGTTATCCAAAATGATTCTCGAGGTTAATGATAATAGCAGTTCATGTGAGTTTTTCACAATTAGGATCTTAACTTGCATTTAGGAAAGTTTAAAAGACCAACCCGGTACCTCAGTTGGTGTTTTTGCTTGAGGACAAGCAAGACTTCAGCTTGGGGGAATTTGATATCTCTCAAACTCATCTATATTCCGACCCATATTTTGTACCAAAACCTGTGTTTAGAACTATTAAATCGGTCGTATTTCATTGAATATCTATAGAATGTGGTATTCCTGCGCATTTGTTCTTACTTTGCATAAAACGGGCGAAATCGAGGAAGAATATGCAATTCGAAGGTTTATATACGGTCCATGTACCCTATTATGCGGACCATACAACCCTCTGCCCGACCACAGACACGACCAGGACACCATCCACATGACCTGTATATTAAAACGGTCATAGATTTTGACTCGTAACTCCGTTTTGAGTGTATGACCACTTTTCAGAAAGCTTGCAAGAAGATCTACAATCTAAGCTAGAGACACAGGTACACGGTCCGTGTAGCATTTCACACGGGCCGTGTCAAGCATTTCCGGAAACAGATCCAGAATTTGGAAATAAGGCTAATTGAAGGAAGGTCGGCCAGAAAAGCTTATAAGCGGGATTTCTTGCACCAGAGAATTCATTCTAGAGTAGAGAAGCATTTTCTAGGGTTTGGACTTGGCGGCTTTTGCTTGGAGGCGAAGTTGAGAAGCTAAAGACGTGAGTTTTCGACGGATCTTCTTTGTTCTCCGAGTTTTTTCATGGCTATTTCTTTTATCATCTCTTTTATCTGTTTTAGAACTATGTCTGAGTAGATTCTTTATTTTCTAGGGTTGTGATGTAATCGAATGTTTTGTTTTGCATGTTAGTTATTGGATTCTTTTGTTGAAATTTGTGTTTCCTTGATTGTGTTTGATTTAATTGCTTAGTCTAAGTTGTTTGATTTTTATTGGTTTACCACTAGATGAATGCGCACATCTAGAAGGTACATTGGCCCTTATAATCTCTCAACCAACCTAAGTACATGAGGTAGGATTAGTGATCCGGAAGGTGAAACCAAGTAGTAGCCGACAGTTGAGGTCTAGAACCCGACGAGGGCACATATTGCAATTCCATACCAAGTTAATGAACCAACAGACGACAGTTGAGGTTTAGGAACATTAGGTCTGGTCAGTAGAACCCTACACAAAGGAACAACACTAAGAAACAATAACTGCTGCATTCACTCGAGGGCCGCACGGACCGTGTACGACAGTACCCGGCCCGTGTACATTGGACACAGCCCGTG
Organism: Carex kokanica; assembly: GCA_025461125.1. Lineage (NCBI taxonomy): Eukaryota > Viridiplantae > Streptophyta > Magnoliopsida > Poales > Cyperaceae > Carex > Carex kokanica. The sequence continues at coordinate 938,542 of JAJGRX010001047.1, read as the reverse complement.
TAGGACACTACACGGACCGGGTACCTCGAGACAGAACTGAGATGAAGTCATAACCCTGGAAACGCCTTTTTACTTTTGATTTAAACCAAGTTGATTTACTTTCTTGCATTTTAATTACTGTGATTGAATTGTTAGGAACTATAAAAACCAAAACCAACATTTTCCAACTTCTAGTCTTTATTTAATTTAGGTGGAATTCTAGTTAAGACTTGAACCGTCCCTGTGATCGATACCCGAATTTATACTACTCGATAGGATTGTATACTTGCAGTCTGAACCGAAAAGTGTATTGAAGGTTAAAAAATACAGTTTACTGTACTGAAACTTTGTACTATACCTTCTGGTGTAACAACCCTCCGGGCACCCGAATTGACCTCTTCCTCCACCTCCAACATGGCAACGATCCTCCTGCCTTCGGCACTTTTTTTCTTCACAAGTGTAAGAAAATCAATTAGTTTTAGAAAGATAAGTATAGATCGAGAAAAAACAAAAACTAATTGCGCTAAAGTTATTTACCTTGAACTCTTCCGTGAACTTCAAAGCTTGAAACTCCTCCCACACCTCTTACTTTAGCCAAAGATAGTATCCTACCGGATTTCTCCCTTTCTCCATGAAATCCGTCTTCAATGTGCTCTTGAATTGCTTCCAACCTTCATTTATTATCCTCAAAGTCTTAACCTTTGGGGTTTCCCTCTCGATGTTCCACTGAGCTGATTGACACCAAATTCACTGTATTTAAGTTCATGTACAACAATGAAAATAAAGCAAAGAGTTGTTAGGTACATTACCTTCACCATGTTCCACCAGTCGTTCTTATCCTCTTTATCAAACTGATCCCATCTCTCTACAAGGATACTTGCCTTTTGCTTCACCAAATTGCAACACCAATTTGAGTACGTCATCCGGTTTGGACCCTGCGCACGCCCGTCTGCCGTGAACCAGATTTCCAACTGCTTCTTCTCGGACGTGCTTGTGCACATTGTCGGACCTCTTTTCCTTCTTTCTGATGAGGCAGTAGATTGCTGATCCTCTTCTGCCATCATATCTACGTGGTCACCCTCAACCGACATGGTTCTGCCATAAAAAGAAATATTAAAAGAAAGTAATGGACCTATGTGCAAAATGGTGAGACAACAGAGAAATAAAATGCAAAATGAACACCACAATCAAATGGAAGACTTCAAAACACACAACATGGACATTAATTTCACATTTTCTGATTTTTTTTTCGATTTTATATAAATTTTCAAAGTTCAGCCTCTCAAAATGAAAATTCTGCACCTTTAAATAGCAGAAAATATGAATTAAAAAGCTGAACTTTGAAAAATCATATAAAATTGAAATATAATCAGAAAAATATGAAATTTGTGTCCATTTTGTGTGTTTTGGAGTCTGTCTGTTGGTCAAGTCATAATTTTGTTTTGGCCCCCGCATTGATCTGCACTGATCAATTTACCAGCAGAGGTCATTTTGGCCGTTTGGAGTACTTTTAGAAGATCAATGTCTCATAATTTTTTTATAGACCAATGACCTAGCTAGCTAGGTGGTAAGATTACATAATATTATATTATCTCTAATCAATTAGATCTTCAAAGATCTTTAGGAAAATCATGGCATATATATTAATATTATAGTGTTCCATCATATAGATAACTAATAGAATATTACAAATTGTTAAATACAAACCCTTTAAATTTAATACCAACAAATTTAGTTAATAGGTTTTGCATACATCCACCATAATTTAGATAGATTGGAAATCAAATTTAATAGAAATACATACAGAGCATTTATGCGATTTTTATTATGCTCTTTATTTGGATATATAGTATATTCACTAGTATATTATCTTTATTCTATCTTTTTTTTTTCTTTCAAAATCATCTTCTTTTTTTTGTATTAGGGACATTAAAGTGGCACCCAAAAAAATGTCAAAAAAAGAAGAAGCAATGTTTTCATATCTATTTATTTTTCACATTGAAGTACAAAACCAAGTAGGCTTTGAATGGAAATTTGTACCTTGTCAGCAATATATTTAAATGGTCAAGTTCCAACATATGTATTCCACAGCAAGGCAGCAAAATAAGCAAAAAAAATTAAAAATCAATACCAGTACCGGCACAGCAAGGCAGAGGCGGCGACAATGAGCACAGCACAGCAAGTGACAGAGGCGGCGACAATGAGCACAGCACATCAAGTGACAGAGCACAGCATAATGAGCACAGCAGAGGCGGCGACAATGAGCACAGCAAAGCAGAGGTGGTGACAGAGGCGGTGGATAGGGTGACAGAGGCGGCTAAGACGGAGGGTGACAGTGGCGGAGTAGAGAGAAGGATTTTGAAAGAGAAGGCTTTGAAAGAGAAGGATTTGAAGCGGCGCGTTTTCAGAAAAAATTGGAAGAGAAGGCTTTTGAGAAACATTGTACACCTCTTTTTACACGGATCTTTAACTAAAAGGCCGTGTACAATTATTTTTTCTACACGGACATTTAGTTTAAAGTCCGTGTACAATTACTTTTTCTACACGGTCATTTAGTTTAAAGTCCATGTACAATTACTCTTTCTACACAGTCATTTAGTTTAAAGTCCGTATACAATTACTCTTTCTACACGGTTTGTAGTTAATAAATACGTATACAATAATTCTTTCTTCACTGACATTTAACTAAAAGGCCGTGGAGAAATATTTAAAAATATTAAATAGGGTTTCTTTTTATTTTTTGTATTATAAATTGCATTTATTATTTAAATCGCATTTTTTATTACATCTAATATTATAAACTGATAATAAATTGCATTTAATATTTAAATTACCATAACTAATATTTAAACTTCTTTATTATTTATAATTTACAATTACCAATACTGAAAATTTATTTTAAACTATAATTTTTATATGTGTATTTATGTGTATTGAACTAGAAATTCTATTACACATTGGCTTTTTTAAAGAGTTGTTTTAAAAATTTGTTTCTAAACAAGACTTGATTGGCGTTACTTTTTATTTTTTATATTTAAATTGCATTTTTTATTATATCTAAAATTATAAACTAATAATAAATTGCATTTAATATTTAAATTAATATTATATTACTTCTAATATTTAATCTAATACTAATATTATATTACATTTAATATTAATCTAATATTTAAACTAATATTATATTATATTTAATATTTAAATGAGTACAATAACTAATACTAAAAAGTTGAAAATATTACCAAGCATTTATATGTGTATTGAACTAGAAATTTTTATATGTGTATTTATATAGTTGAACTTCCTTATTATTTATATATGTATTGAACTAAAAATTCTATTATTATTAAAAAGTTGTTTCTAATTAAAAAAAAAATATTACAAGTTTCAACTTGAAACAAAATAAATATTACACATTGGCTTTTTTTTCCTTTTTTTTTCACTTTTAGAACAGTACCTTTGGCCCATAAACCTTCATTGTGGTCGGATCGCATGTAGTTTGCTTCGTCTGTTTCTTCAATTGTTGCTACCTCAGTTTGCATGTCGGTACAAAATGGAGGTATTTCGTCGAATTGGTCATACTCTTCTTCGTCCACGACGTTTTCTACCCCAACAATCCTTCTTTTTCCGGATAGGACGATGCTCCACCTATCATCACTCGGGTCAGTGGCATAAAAGACTTGGGTCACTTGCTTGGCCAGTATAAACGGATCATCAACATACCCAACTTTGGTAAAATCAACGAGTGTGAACCCGTCGTAATCAACTTTAACACCCCGGTCTTCGACCCATTGACACCAAAACAAGGGAATGCTAAGGTGAGGATTGTAAACAAGCTCTCAAATTTCTTCAATAACGCCATAATATGACTTCGATGCTATTACAGCCCGGGCATCTCCGGATCTACTGAATTCTTGAGACGTCGCCACCAACGTCACCCCACTATTTTGCATCGTGCTCTTATCACTTTGTAATTTAGTGTAAAATTTATATCCGTTAATTTCATTCACAGGCGACCTTTCGGGGTGTGACTTCACTCTTTCTTTCAGCCATCCTATAAAAGAACGATTATGCTCGTTAGTAAGCCACTTCTGACTTCTCGTGTAGTTCTGTTGTTGAATGATTGTCATGTGCTCATCTATATAGGGAGCCACATATGTCATGTGCTGAAGTACAATAAAATGTGCCTTTTGTAATTCATCTTTATCAGCAAGTATGGCTTTCAACCCAATGGTCCCTACTCCTTGGAGCCTTCCCTCGTATCGAGATTTTGGAACGCCAATAGGACACACACCGGTCATGTAGTTGGTGCAAAAATCAATCACCTCCTCGGTGGAATATCCTTCTATAATGCTACCTTCGGGTCGATGTCGGTTCCTTACGTACTTTTTCAAAATGCCCATGTATCTCTCGAATGGATACAAATACCGCAGGAACACGGGACCACAAATCTGGATTTCTCTCACAAGATAAACACCAAGGTGAACCATAACATCGAAAAAAGATGGCAGAAAATACATCTCAAGTTGGCAAAGAGTAACGACGACCTCCTTTTGCAAAGAGTCCAATTTTAGAGGGTCTATCACTTTGGAATTGATTGCATTGAAGAAAGAACAGAACTTCGTAATGGTTTTCCGAACGTGCTTTGGTAAAATTTCCCGAATTACAACATGAATCATATGTGTCAGTAAAACATGACAGTCGTGGGATTTCAGACCAAGCAATTTCAGGTCCTTCATCGACACCAGCTTCTTAATATTCGAAAAATACCCGGATGGGACTTTAATACTATGAAGGCATTTGCAAAAGCTTGTTTTCTTTTTCTTCGACATTGTGCACATTGCGGGGGGTAGGTATGTGCCTTTCCCTTTCTCCTGCGGTGCAAGCTCGGGTCGGATTCCCATTTCTACTATGTTTTTCTGAACTTTAATACCATCTTTAGTCTTCCCCTTAATGTTTAATAATAAACCAATCAAACTGTCGCAGTAATTTTTTTCAACATGCATGACATCTATGCAATGCCTCACTTCTAAATATTCCCAGTATGGTAGCTTCCAAAATGTGGATCTCTTTTTCCAAATATTTTTCAATGGTGCTTTGGCACTTTTTCCAAAAACAACATCAAGGTTTTTAACCCGCTTGAAGACACCCTTCCCATCTAATGGATGACGGGGCACTCCAAGTTCAATTTTTTCGTTGAATGTCTTCTTCTTCCTACGGTATGGGTGATTAACAGGAAGAAGCCTACGATGCCCCATTAAAACATTTTTTGATAATTTTTCAACCTCAGCACCAGCGTGTAATCTTCACAGATAAGGCACGCTTTTGCTCCTTTAGTACTGTAACCCGATAAATTCCCGTACGCGGGGAAATCATTTACGGTGCAAAACACCATGGCCCGCACTTGAAAGACCTCTTTGCTGTACGCATCCCACACCGGGACGCCATCACGCCATAATTTTTGGAGGTCCTCAATTAATGGTGCGAGATATACATTTATGTCATTTTCGGGTTGTCTGGGTCCTTGAATTAGTAATGACATCATTATATATCTGCGTTTCATGCACAACCAAGGAGGAAGATTTTAGATGGATAAAAGAACTGGCCAAGTGCTGTGCCGACTGATCAAGCTTTCAAACAGATTCATTCCATTTGTGCTCACTACAATCCTAAGGTTTCCCATTTCAGAACCAAATTCTTTGAAATGTCTATCAATGTTTCTTCATTGAGGAGAATCGGCTGGGTGCCTTAGTTTACAGTCTTTTTTTGCACTCTTCTTCATGCCAACGCCATAATTTCGCAACCTTGGGATTCGCAAACAACCGTTTGAATCTCGGTATTATCGGCAAATACAACAACACCTTAGCCATAGGCCGGCCCTTTTTGTCCTCGTTACAATCATCAGTGTCATGCTCCTTTGTTTATACCGTGAAACACCGCATTTAGGACAAACATGCATGGCCTCGTACTCGTTACAATACAATACACAGTCATTCGGACATGCATGTATTCTTTCGATCTTCAACCCCATTGGACATATCAACTTCTTCGCCTAATATATTGTACCGGGTAACTCGTTGTTATCTGAGAGCATTTCTCATAAAAACTGCAATAAGGACGTGAAACTCTTATCGCTCCAACCATTGTCTGCTTTTAAGTTTAATAATTTCAACACAGCTGACAGTTTCGTAAATTTGGTACACCCGGGATACAACTGCTTTTTGGAATCATTAGACAAATTTTGAAATTTATCATAATTTTTATCACTAATTTCATTTTCCACATCACGTAACATTTCCTCCAGATTTTCAATAAACTCGTGTTCTACATTTTCATCAAAATTCATCTCCAGCTCATCATCGTCGTTTCTGGGTTCAACATTATCAAAATTTTCGACATTCTCATAATTCTCGTTCCAATCAAGTTCAAAATCATCAGAAATTTCTACATTCTCATCAGTCAATTCACAACTATTAAAATCTTTATTGGTACTACTACTTTTCCCCAATTTCTCACCATGCATGATCCAACATGTATATCTTTTCTTAAATTCCCGACAAATCAAATGAGTTCTAATTTCTTCGGAGTCCCCAAATCTTAAAAAAAAATTACAATCTTTACAAGGACACCAAATGTCTTCTTCTTTTTTCTTCACACCATACCTCTCAGCAAATTTTATAAACTCATCAATGCGAACCAAATATTCTTCACTGTCACGTCGCAATTCATACATCCAACTTCGATTCATCTGTAAATTAAATTTAAAAAAAATAATTTGATCAATTAATCATGCATGGTCAACAGATAAATTGTACCAAATTTTGGGCTTACAAAGGGCCGGTTTACAATCTGAACCCACTATTTGAATATTATGTCCCATATGTGAACACATATTAGCGAGATTTAATTAGTATTTGAGAAAATTTTAGCAGCATTCCCCTTAACTCTCCAAGTATGTGTACGAACCACATACTCGTAGGAGTAATAAGGTAAAATACAGTTGAACTTTCCTCAAATACTAATTAAATACCGCTAATATGTGTTCACATCCTAAATGAGACACAATATTCAAAGAGTAATCCCAAAATGGGGACTATCCAAAATTAATTCCTACACGGATATTTAACAAAAATCCGTGTAGCTCTCTCAATGTTTTCCACATGGTCTTCTTTCCACACGGATGTTTGATCACCAATAAATCGTGTAGCTCTCTCAAACAATTCTACACTGATTCTTAACTAAATGTCCGTGTATATTTTCCACATATTTTTTGGGCTTTCAAAAAATCATATTTGGTACACGGTTTTTATATAAAATTGAAAAAAACCGTGTACAATGTGCAGTGTAGAATTATCATTTCTGTAGTAGTGAAGGTAGATCATTTTTTTCCACATCAGTTTGGTTGATCACCAAAAAAACAAAGATTCCGTGAAACATGATGAAAATGCTAATCGTTTTCTTTCTTATTTTTTATTTATTTCATTTACACTTTTCTTCTTTTTTTGAAAGAGAATACATCAAAGCTAGGGAAAAGGGAAGCATTGGAAACAAAATAATACCTAAGACGCATTCTAAGGAGAGTATAACGCATGCCTGGGTAGACTAGAGCAGCTTCTACCTGATAAAGTAATGGCAAAAAATGAAGCAATTTGAACCAAATTAAATAAATAAGATCTGAACAAATATAGAAGGCAAAGACTTTTGAAGTACCTCATCATCAGTTAATAAATAATCACCCTTGAAAACACAATCAGATTTGCAATACTACAGAAATGGTAATTTTATATAAAAACCGTGTACCAAATATGATTTTTTGAAAGCCCAAAAAATCTGCGGGAATTATACACGGACATTTAGTTAATAATCAGTGTAGAATTGTTTGAGAGCTACACGGTTTATTAGAGATCAAAAATCCGTGTGGAAAAAATTGAGAGAGCTACATGGATTTTTGTTAAATATCCGTGTAGAATATATACACGGATTTTTGATAATATTGTTAGTGTAATAATCTAGAAGTCAATAAAACGATAAATGTATCATATATATTTTGTTCATGAATTGAATGATTAATCATTTTGTATTTAATCATTTTGTTACCTTGAGTATTATTGAATTTATGAATCATTTCGAGTTCCTGACTGGAATTGTGAAACTTCATAATATAGATGGTAATACTCTTAAAAGTCTCTAACCAAGGTAATTAGCAGGAACACTAATTACCGCGATAAGGTTAGTGTGTGGATTAAATGATAGTTAAGTTTTACAAACCATAGACAAAGAGTTGTCATTTTAATCACACAGATACATGTTTGAGAACATGATATTTGACAGACCCCAAATGAAACATTAAATGGAATTGTGTTTGTGTCATTAATGTTTTCATTTTAGTGTTAAGTTCTAAAGTATGAGATATTCATTTTTCCTACATAAGAAATGTATATGTGTGATTGCTATCTAACGCTATCCGTAAAAAGTAGCTATAAGGGTAGTTCTTCGGTATACATAGCTTATGCGGAGGAAAAGATGGTTTATCAAAAGTACTATTGTCCCTCGTATCTCAATACGAGCTATAGCGTCACTGGGTCCCTTGATAGAATATGATTATCTGGATCCAGTATGATTACAAGAGTAAACATATTTGATAATCTATTCAGGATCAAGAACAGATTAAGTTTGCAAGGATGACACACACGTACCTTGAAACTAATCTGATAGCTATGAGACAAAATAATTAACACGAAGTAAATCGTTTACTGGATCGTGATATTGTACCGTACAGCATCATCTGTGTAATTGGTGTCATAATGTACTTGTCAGGTGCCACCTATGATTATAGAAGTTAGAACAGTTCTAATTCTATTTGCCAACATAACACAGATCCTATCGGGTCACACCAATAGAAAAGTAATCAGAGAAATTTTATGATTAATTATAAAATTTTATATTTAAGAATAAAATATATGTCATGGAGATGACATGCTTAAACCGAATTAAATTTATAAACGTGTATGACACGTCGTATAAATTTATCGCAAACGCAAGAAATACAATTATTCAGAATAATTGTATATATATATATATATATTATATGGATTGAAATATTAATTATGAATTAATATTTTGGACCAAAAGTCCAATTTGAATTTAGGCCTTAATTAAATTTAGAATTTAATTAAAAGCCTAAATTAAATTAAATAAATTAAATGAAAATGTTTAATTAAATATATATTAAACAAATTACAAAATCAAATTTGATTTTGATTCTTCCAAAACCGACATGTTGAACCGCCACAAATATTGGCTATTTAAAGGAAGGAAATGTGAGAGAAAATTAAGAAGTTCATTTGAAGTCCAAATCAAAGTACGAATCAGAATCCGATTCGATTCGTATCTAATTTTCTCTCCCAAATAGTGATTTGCAGAAAATCTGATTATCCATATATATATTTTTGCAAGAATAAAAGTTATTCTTGTGAATAGTGTTTTGTCAGAAATTTCGTACTTTCGGTGAATAGTGATTTACCAAAAACCGCGACTTTTCGAATACCGTTGGTATAGTATTTCTGGCAAAAGAAATACCAACTCTCTGGTAGTTCCTGGTGGATAACCGATAGAGGCACTATATTTTTTGTGCTTGCTTAACCGGGTCAGACAGCCGGGTCAGACTGCATTCCAATTTGAATTTGGAAGCAAGGTAAAGAAATGTTATATTAATCTATTTAATTGTTAAATAGATTTAATCTTTTAGAAATCAATCAAAGGAGTCGATTTATAAACTGATTAAAATACAAGTAAATACAGTTTTACTACTTTGGGTCTATACAGGATTAATCTGGTATGTAACTCTCGGTTATTATCCGACATACTACTTAATCTATGATATGAATAAGTAAAGTTTTACTTACGATTTTTAATCTAAGAAAAGGATTGAACAGGTATGTAACTCTTGGTAGATTATCCGACATACCACTTCAATCCTTTTGGCTTGAGTTAGAAGTAAAAAATTTTGTTTTACGGTGTTTCCGCAACTTAAGCCTAATGGATTTGGATAGCCTCAAAACCCTACAAATATATCCGTGTAGAAATAGTAAAAATGTACACGGATTTTATTCTAAATTGCCGTGTATGATTATTTGGAGAGCTACACGGATTAATAAGTATAAATCCGTGTATAAAAGGCTGTGTAGGGTTTTAATTAGTATAAAAGGCCTTCTCCTTCCAGCACAGCGCGTTTTGATCAAGTCTTTTATGCCACTGTCTCTCTATATTGAGCTTTAATTTTTTTATTTCTGCGAATTGAGGCCAGTAGCTGGGATCTGAGATCTTTGAATTTTGTATTTTCTCTTCTCCATCTTTCTAATGTTAGTATATATATTTAAATCTTTTTCCTCCTCTAATTTTCTATTAATTATTATAGTTTATTTAGGTCATTTCATGCATGCTTGATTTCTTAATTAGATAATGTAAATAATTAGTGTATTGTGGTCCAATAACCGACCTATAGATGTTTTTAGGTCCATGCCCGTTCAAAATTAATCCAATAGGGATTAATTTTGGATAGTCCCCATTTTGGGACTGCTCTATGAATATTATGTCTCATTTAGGATGTGAACACATATTACCGGGATTTAATTAGTATTTGAGGAAATTTCGATAGTATTTTCCCTTATTGCTCCTACGAGTATGTGGTTCGTACGCATACTTGGGGAGTTAAGGGAAAATGCTGCCGAATTTTTCTCAAATACTAATTAAATCTCGCTAATATGTGTTCACATATGGGACATAATATTCAAAGAGTGGGTTAGGATTGTAAACCGGCCCTTTGTAAGCCCAAAATTTGGTACAATTTATATGTTGACCATGCATGATTAATTGATCAAATCATTTTTTAATTTAATTTACAGATGGATTGAAGTTGGATGTATGAATTACGACGTGACAGTGAAGGATATTTGGTTCGCGTTGATGAGTTTATAAAATTGTCTGAGAGGTATAGAGTGAAGAAAAAAGAAGAAGACATTTTATGTCCTTGTAAAGATTGTAATTTTTTTTTAAGATTTGGGGACTCCGAAGAAATTAGAGCTCATTTGATTTGTCAGGGATTTAAGAAGAGATATACATGTTGGATCATGCATGGTGAGAAATTTGGAGAAAGTAGTAGTACCAATAAAGATATTAATCGTTGTGAATTGAATGATGACAATGTAGAAATTTCTGATAATTTTGAACTTGATTGGAACGAGGATTATGAGAATGTCCAAATTTTTTATAATGTTAAACCCGGAAACGACGATGATGAGCTGGAGATGAATTTTGATGAAAATGTAGAACACGAGTTTACTGAAAATCTAGAGAAAATGTTACGTGATGTGGAAGATGAAATTAGTGATGAAAATTATGACAAATTCCAAAATTTGTCTAATGATTTCAAAAAGCAGTTGTATCACGGGTGTACCAAATTTACGAAACTGTCAACTGTGTTGAAATTATTAAACTTAAAAGAAGATGATATCTCGCATTCAGATCTATATTTTGACCTTAAATTTGTACCAAAACCTGTGTTTAAATCTATTAATTCGGTTATAATTCATTGAATATATATATAATGTGGTACTGCTGCAAGTTTGTTCTTATTCTGCAGGAATCGGGCGAAATCGAGGAGGAATCTGGAATTTATAAGTCTCTACACGGTCCGTGTACCACCTCATGCGGACCGTGTCAACCTCAACTCGACCGATGACACGACCACAGATAACCGCTGACTCGACCACAGAAGAAACACAGGCACACGGTCCGTATAGCATTTCACACGGGTCGTGTCAAGCATTTTCGGAAACAGATCCAGAATTTGGAAACAAGGCTAATTGAAGGAAGGTTGGCCAGAAAAGCTTATAAGCGGGATTTCTTGCACTAGAGAATTCATTCTGGGGAAGAGAAGCATTTTCTAGGGTTTGGACTTGGCGGCTAAGCTTGGAGACGAAGTTGAGAAGCGAAAGACGCGAGTTTTTGACGGATCTTCTTTGTTCTTCGGGTTTTGTCATGGCTACTTCTTTTATCATTTTTTTATTATGTTTTAGAACTATGTCTGAGTAGATTTTTAGTTTCTAGGGTTGTGATGTAATCGAATGTTTTGTTTTGCATGTTAGTTATTGGATTCTTTTGTTGAAATTTGTGTTTGCTTGATTATGATTGATTTTAATTGCTTAGTGTAAGTTGTTTGATTTTTATTAGTTTACCACTAGATGAATGATCACATCTAGAAGGTAGTTTGGGCCTTATAATCTCTGAACCAAACTAAGTACATGAGGTAGGATTAGTGATCCGAAAGATGAAACCAAGTAGTAACCGACAGGTGAACATTTCCTCATATCGACAGAATGAGGTTACCTTTAGTATACCAAACAAGCAACTAGGTAATTCGGACCAACATACGACAGTTGAGGTCTAGAACCCGACGAGAGCACATATTGCAATTCCATACCAAGTTAATGAACCAACAGACGATAATTGAGTTTTAGAGACATTAGGTCTGGTCAGTAGAACCCTACACAAAGGAACAACACAAAGAAATAATAACTGCTGCATTCACTCGAGGGCCACACGGACCGTGTACGACAGTACCCGGCCCATGTACATTGGACACGGCCCGTGTAGGACACTACACGGACCGGGTACCTCGAGGCAAAACTGAGATGAACTCATAACCCTGGAAATGCCATCTCTCTAGGGAGTACACCGATCGGGCGGATGATTACCAGGACGATTACTTCCCCATCCCCACCCGCCGCATGTTCGCACACTTTGACACTTTGCGGCTGAGAAAGTTCGGAAATACTCGACGGGTTGACTTCGACACCCTACGCGCCTTCGGCATCGAGGAGCAGTTTCACTTTCTCCCCGGCCGGATCGGGTTTACCCCTGCTTTCTGGGGTATTGAGCACAATGCCTACGAGAAACTCACGCACGAGTTTCTCTCTTCTCTCCAGCTCAAGTGGGATCGACAAGACAGCCCCTACATTAAATTCCTTCTCCGAAACCAGCCTCATTGTGTCTGGCCCTTCCAGCTTCGCGAGTGGTTTGGCTTCCAGTCTGATCCCTAGACCGATTCCCTTGATTTCCGGGCGGGCCTAGACAAGGACCACTTCTGGAACTTGATCTCTGGCATGACACCCGGGGCCGTTCACAACAAGGAGTTCAAGGGCCTCAACATTGCTCACCTAGTCCTTCGCTGCATCCAGCACGCCCTTGCTATCACCATCTTTGCACGTGGCGAGATGGTCTCCCGTGCCAATATCGAGGACCTCCAGCTTCTGGATCACATGCTCTGCCCAGACGAGGAGATAGAGCGGCCCGATCTGATGCTCATTATGATCCACCACTGGCTTGGTCTCCAGCGCTCCACGAGGACGGGGGGCGCTATCACTATTGGTGTCTATGTCACCCACATTGCTAACAAGTTAGGGGTACCAACTACTGGTGACAAGCTCTGCAAAGGTCCGGTCAACCTGGACGCCGAGGCCTTCCGACTGGCGACATTCATCAGGATTCAGAGGAGCGCTCGCTGCCGCGACAGATACCTTTGGCGCATGCCGGATGGCTGCACTCAGTACCAGATGCCCTTCTCGGCACCTCTCTCCTTTGAGGACAGGTCCACCTGGCTCTTCACTGAGCCACTGCCGACGGCTCCGGCATCCCCACACCCTCCTTCTGAGTATGATGTACCGATGACAGATGCGCCCAGCTCCTCGTAGCAGGCACATGTCCCTTCCACTGCTGAGACCGGCTCTTACTCTGCCGACCCGACCATTCAGGATGTGTACCGCCTCATGCATGACATGAGTGACAATCAGCGCGAGCATGGTGTTATCCTTCGCGACATCCAGCAGCAGATGAGCGACTATGGAGGGCGGATCTGGGCGATAGCGGACGAGATGCGCGACTGAAGGTTCTATGATCCTCCCGACTACTGATCAGGTTTGCTTTCTTTATCCCAGGTTTTATTTTCTATCAGTCTTGAAGCATTGAGGACAATGCTCGGACTTAGCTTGGGGGGGGGGAGAACTTTTGCATTTAGTTCATGTTTATTTTTATTTTATTTCTAGGTCATGTTTACTTTTTGTTGCACTGTTAGGCGATATATTTGTGTGAATTGCTAGAATTAGACACCTTTGTGGGAAATTTTGAGTTGTAATTATGATGACTTTGAGAAATTGGAAATAACCCCATAGTTGATCAAAGAATTGCATAGGACGGGATATTTTGAGCATTTGAAAGAATGAAAGTCGAATTGTATTGAAAAATCATTTTGAAACTAAACTGTGCCTTTTAAAATAGGGAACCGGGATTTTCAACAAAAGAAAGATTGGGATATCCATTGGTATGAAGGAATACCATTGGATGTGTGTATTCATGATACATGCAAATGAATTAAAACAAATGAAAAGATGGAGAAAATAAGAGTACTGGCAATCAGTTCTACAGGGCGCCTTTGAGCTCGTCTCCCAAATTTACAAGAAAACAACGAGTACTGGCACAATCCTACTAGATGCCTTTGAGCTCGAGAAAAACCATAGTTAAGACTTATGCATATATCAACACGCGAAGTCCGCAACTTTCTAACCTAAGCTTGTTCCAAGCTTGAGGGGGCAAAAAGGAAAATCACCACAAACGAGGGCATAGTTTCAATGTAGGAATGAAAGATTGATCAATTCGAATAATTAGTTTTGGAAAATATTAAAACATCTCAAATTATGAAATTTGATTAGTCAATTTGTGGGGTGTGAATCAAAATTTATCGAGGAAATCCAAATTGTTATTCAAAAGGACTATTGAGGTTTTTAACAATAGCAAGCTCACGTAAACTCTTCGCATTTAGAATTCACCTTTGCATTTAGGTAATCTATAGACCAGCCCGATACCTAAGTTGGGATTTTTGCTTGAGGACAAGCAAGATTTCAGCTTGGGGGAATTTGAAATCTTGCATTCATATCTATATTTTGACCTTAAATTTGTACCAAAACCTGTGTTTAAATCTATTAATTCGGTTATAATTCATTGCATATATATAGAATGTGGTACTGCTGCAAGTTTATTCTTATTCTGCAGGAATCGGGAGAAATCGAGGAGGAATCTGGAATTTAGAAGTCTCTACACGGTCCGTGTACCACCTTATGTGGACCGTGTCAACCTCAACTCGACTGATGACACGACCACAGATAACCGCTGACTCAACCATAGAAAAAAACACAGGCACACGGTCTGTGTAGCATTTCACACGGGCCGTGTCAAGCATTTCCGGAAACAGATCCAGAATTTGAAAACAAGGCTAATTGAAGGAAGGTCGGCCAGAAAAGCTTATAAGCGGGATTTCTTGCACCAGAGAATTCATTCTGGAGCAGAGAAGCATTTTCTAGGGTTTGGTCTTGGCGGCTAAGCTTGGATACGAAGTTGAGAAGCGAAAGACGCGAGTTTTCGACGGATATTCTTTGTTCTTCGGGTTTTGTCATGGCTACTTCTTTTATCATTTTTTTATTCTGTTTTAGAACTATGTCTGAGTAGATTTTTAGTTTCTAGGGTTGTGATGTAATCGAATGTTTTGTTTTGCATGTTAGTTATTGGATTCTTTTGTTGAAATTTGTGTTTGCTTGATTGTGATTGATTTTAATTGCTTAGTGTAAGTTGTTTGATTTTTATTGGTTTACCACTAGATGAATGATCACATCTAGAAGGTACTTTGGCCCTTATAATCTCTGAACCAAACTAAGTACATGAGATAGGATTAGTGATCCGAAAGGTGAAACCAAGTAGTAACCGACATGTGAATATTTTCTCATATCGACGGAATGGGGTTACCATTAGTATACCAAACGAGCAACTAGATAATTCGGACCAACATACGACAATTGAGGTCTAGAACCCGACGAGGGCACATATTGCAATTCCATACCAAGTTAATGAACCAACAGACGACAGTTGAGGTTTAGAGACATTAGGTCTGGTCAGTAGAACCCTACACAAAGGAACAACACAAAGAAATAATAACTGCTGCATTCACTCGAGGGCCACACGGACCGTGTACGATAGTACCCGGCTCGTGTACATTGGACACGGCCCATGTAGGACACTACACGGACTGGATACCTCGAGGCAAAACTGAGATGAACTTATAACCCTGGAAACGCCTTTTTACTTCTGATTTAAACCAAGTTGATTTACTTTCTTGCATTTTAATTACTGTGATTGAATTGTTAGGAACTATAAATACCAAAACCAACATTTTCCAACTTCTAGTTTTTATTTAATTTAGGTAGAACTCTAGCTAAGATTTGAACCGTCCCTGTGATCGATACCCGAATTTATACTACTCGATAGGATTGTATACTTGCAGTCCGAACCGAAAAGAGTATTGAAGGTTAAAAAAGTACAGTTTACTGTACTGAAACTTTGTACTATACCTTTTGGTGTAACAAGTTTTTGGCGCCGTTGCCGGGGACGACATCATTTATTCTTTGGATTTTTTCTTACTTTATTTAATCTAGATTTTAACTTGTATCTTTTTCTTTTATTTTTCTCTCTCTCAGGAAAGCTGGCATCCGTACCTCCACCCAAGGGAGACTACAATCTGAGGAGTAAAGGACCACTTCCCGACACAGAAACTCCCTCAGACACAGCTGTTCCTGCACAACCACCTCTGCACACGGCCCGTGCAGACGATACACGGTCCGTGCACTCCGACAACCCGAGCAGAGGAAAGATGAGTAACAATGAGAAGACAGGGAAGAAGACATGACTGATGATCTCTCTGATGATGGCATGGCCGACTTCGTGCCAAGGACCCTACGTGAATTCAATGTGCCACGAGCTGGAGACGTGAGGGGAGCCATCAAACTGCCGCGAATTGTGGGACAACAACCGAACTTCAATCCGAGAGTTGTCAACATAGTGCAGCAGAACACCTTCCACGGCTTGGATCATGAGGATCCACATGCCCATCTCCAAACCTTTCTTGAATGTTGCACAACCATCAAAACCAATGGCTTAACAACTGATTACATTAGACTTGCACTGTTTCCTTTTACTCTTAGGGACAAGGCCAAGAAATGGTTAGGGTCATTACCAAGGGATTCCGTAACCAACTGGAGGGAACTGTCTAAAAAAATGTCTGCAACACTCTAATTGGTTTATTATTGAACATTCTGGGGAAGACTAAAGATGGTATTAAAGTTCGAAAAGACATGGTAGAAATGAGAATACGACCCGAGCTTGCACCACAAGAGAAAGGGAAGCGCACATACCTACACCGCGCACTGTGCACAATGTTGAAGAAAGAGAAAAACAAGCTTTTGTGAATGTCTTCATAGTATTAAAGTCCCATCAGGGTATTCTTCGAATATTAAGAAGCTGGTGTCGATGAAGGACCTGAAATTGCTTAGTATGAAATCCCATGACTGTCATGTTTTAATGACACATATGATTTCTCTTGCAATTTGGAGAATTTTACCAAAGCACATTCGTCAAACCATTACGAAGCTTTGTTTTTTCTTCAATGTAATCAATTCCAAAGTGATAGACCCTCTAAAATTGGACTCTTTGCAAAACGAGGTCTTCGTTATTCTTTGCCAAGTTGAGATGTATTTTTCGCCATTTTTTTCAATGTTATGGTTCACCTTGTTGTTCATCTTGTGAGAGAAATTAAGATTGTGGTCCCGTGTTCCTGCGGTATATGTATCCATTTGAGAGATACATGGGCATCTTGAAAAAATACGTAAGGAACCGACATCGACCCGAAGGTGATTGATTTTTGCACCAACTACATGGCCATCTTGAAAAAATACGTAAGGAACTGACATCCACAGAAGAGGTGATTGATTTTTGCACCAATATTGATTTTTTCCACCACATGCTCTCCAATCTACAACCTAAATTACTGAAAGAAACACAAAGTACACAGGCACAAAACTTATAGGAGGTGTGATCTGATATTCTGGTTTTATCATAACTCTGATGCCAAGCCCAGCTGTGTAAAAAATTACAATAATCAATCAAATTACAAACTGAAGCTTAGTGATATCTCGCATTCATATCTATATTTTGACCTTAAATTTGTCCCAAAACCTGTGTTTAAATCTATTAATTCGGTTATAATTCATTGAATATATATAGAATGTGGTACTGCTGCAAGTTTATTCGTATTCTACAGGAATCGGGCGAAATCGAGGAGGAATCTGGAATTCAGAAGTCTCTACACGGTCCATGTACCACCTCATGCGGACCGTGTCAACCTCGACTCGACCGATGACACGACCATAGATAATTGCTAACTCGACCACAGAAGAAACACAGGCACACGGTCCGTGTAGCATTTCACACGGGCCGTGTCAAGCATTTTCGGAAACAGATCCAGAATCTAGAAACAAGGCTAATTGAAGGAAGGTTGGCCAGAAAAGCTTATAAGCGGGATTTCTTGCACGAGAGAGTTCATTCTGGAATAGAGAAGCATTTTTCTAGGGTTTAGTCTTGACGACTTAGCTTGGAGACGAAGTTGAGAAGCGAAAAACACGAGTTTTCGACGGATCTTCTTTATTTTTCGGGTTTTGTCATGGCTATTTCTTTTATCATCTCTTTTATCTGTTTTAGAACTATGTCTGAGTAGAATCTTTAGTTTCTAGGGTTGTGATGTAATCGAATGTTTTGTTTTCAATGTTAGTTATTGGATTTTTTTGTTAAAATTTGTGTTTGCTTGATTGTGTTTGATTTTAATTGCTTGGATTAAATTGTTTGATTTTTATTGGTTTACCACTAGATGAATGCGCACATCTAGAAGGTACTTTGGCCCTTAATATCTCTCAACCAAACTAAGTACATGAGGTAGGATAAGTGATCCTAAAGGTGAAACCAAGTAGTAGCCGACAGGTGAACATTTCCTCATATCGACGGAATGAGGTTACCTTTAGTATACCAAACAAGCAACTAGGTAATTCAGACCAACATACGACAGTTGAGGTCTAGAACCCGACGAGGGCACATATTGCAATTCCATACCAAGTTAATGAACCAACAAACGACAGTTGAGGTTTAGGAACATTAGGTCTGGTCAGTAGAACCCTACACAAAGGAACAACACAAAGAAACAATAACTGCTGCATTCACTCGAGGGCCACACGGACCGTGTACGACAGTACCCGGCCCGTGTACATTGGACACGGCCCGTGTAGGACACTACACGGACCGGGTACCTCGAGGCAGAACTGAGATGAAGTCATAACCCTGGAAACGCCTTTTATTATTGATTTAAACAAAGTTAATTTACTTTCTTGCACTTAATTACTGTTACTGAACTGTTAGGAACCTTAAACACCAAACCAACATTTTTGAACTTCTAGTCTTTATTTAATTTAGGTAAAACTCTAGTTAAGACTTGAACCGTCCCTGTGATCGATACCCGAATTTATACTACTCGATAAAATTGTATACTTGCAGTCTAAACCGAAAAGTGTATTGAAGCTTAAGAGGTACAATTTACTGTACTGAAATTTTGTACTATACCTTTCTGGTGTAACACTTAGTGCTGGCAGTTTGAATAAAAGAATTAGATGCATATAATTCAAAATCGAATTGGTATCATATTAACAAATCTGAACACTGAAACTATTTTTGAATTTAAATTCACATATTTTCTTACATCCATACAAGGACCATCCATTTATCTTTTTCAATATTTGTATCGATATTTAAATAATTACTTAAACAATAAACATAACAAACTCAAAGATAAATAATGAATCGCTCTATTTTGTTTGAAACCTTTTGAGGAGGAACATTCTCAATGGTTCTGAGAAGAGAGCTTTTCTTCCTTCCCCTCAACTTTGGTCTTCTTTCTAAGTTCAACCCTGATATTTACAAAATGCAACATTTAGGATATAAATGCAAAATATAATCATAAAACACAATCCAGAGAAAAATTGCATGAGTGGCCATACCTTTGGGTATCATTTTGCATATCTCCTTATCCTCATCACAGTTCCCCAATTCGGTTTTCAAACCTTCTTTCTTAGCCCCAGTAGCAAAGTTATCTTTAATTTTCAATTTTGATTTAACAACTCTCTGGTACCATTTCAACCACCAATTTTGATTTAATTTTCAAACACCAATTCAACCATAACAAAAGAGGGCTTGAGTATTTACCCGAGAAAGAAGGAAATCACAAATCAGGCAAGGAAATCACCGCAAGATGAACCAATGGATCGGGGTCGGGGGTCGGCGAAGTCGGGCGGGATCAACGAAGTCGATGTCAGGCGGGGGTGAGCGAAGTCGGGGTCGCGCGGGGGTGAGCGATGTTGGGGTCGCGCGGGGTGCACGAAGTCGGGGTCAATCGGGCGGGGGTGAGCGAAGTCGGGGTTGCGCGGGTTTTTTTTTTGGCAAAACCTAAAAACGCGCGTTGACTGACAGATCGAGAGAAGGAAAACTTGGCACCCATTTTTTAGGTGCACCCTTCAGCGACCGGGCCAAAATCGATCGCTGAAGCCCGTGGTCGCTGGTCACTGAAGGGTTCGTTGCCTGAGATAATTTTTTTTGTTTTTTTTTGGTCTACAGCGACCGGCGACCAAACCGGTCGCTGAAAACTAGTTTTGTTGTTGTGCCATTTTGTGTGTTTTGAGGTCCTCCATTTTACTATCGTGTTTATTTTGCATTTTCTTTCTCTGTTTTCTCACCATTTTGCACATAGGTTCATTACTCTCTTTTTATTCCATAACTTAATGTGCATATATGAAGAAACTAATTCTTTCCATTTGCAAAAGGGTGGCAAAAGGGTGCTGGTACCATACTTTCCTTAATGAAATATGCTGGTACGTGTTTGGTGTTTAAATAATATTTTTTTTAATATTTCTTTTTTAGGCAGAACCATGTCGGTTGAGGGTGAGCACGTGATATGATGACAGAAGAGGAGCAGCAAGCTACTGCCTCATCAGAAAGAAGGAAAAGAGTTCCGACAATGTGCACAAGCATGTCCAAGAAGAAGCAGTCGGAAATCTGGTTCACGGAAGACGGGCGTGCATAGGGTCCAAATCGGATGACGAACTCAAATTGGTGTTGCAATTTGGTGAAGTAAAAGGCAAGTATCCTTGTAGAGAGATGGGATCAGTTTGATTAAAAGGATAAGAACGAATGGTGGAACATGGTGAAGGTAAAGTACCTAACAATTCGATTTTTTATTTTGATTATTGTTCATGAACTTAAATGCAGTAATTTTGGTGTCAATCAGGCTCAGTGGAACATCAAGGATGACATCCGAAGAAAAAAACTTTGAAGATAATGAACGAAGGTTGGAAGCAATTCAAAAGCACATTGGTTACG
This sequence comes from Carex kokanica, assembly GCA_025461125.1. Taxonomy (NCBI): domain Eukaryota; kingdom Viridiplantae; phylum Streptophyta; class Magnoliopsida; order Poales; family Cyperaceae; genus Carex; species Carex kokanica. The sequence goes on along the minus strand of JAJGRX010001047.1, from coordinate 917,209 downwards.
GACTTCATGAACGAAGGGAAAAAAACCGGTAGGATACTATCCTTGGCTGAAACAAGAGGTGTGGGAGGAGTATCAACCTTTGAAGCAAACATAAGAGTTTAGGGTACATAAATTTAGCCAAATTAGTTTTTGTTCTTTCTCGATCTGTACTTATCTTTCTAAAACTAATTGATTTTCTTACACATGTGAAGAAAAAAAGTGATGAAGGAAAGAGGATCATTGCCATGAACAGTATCCTCACCATTTAGGGTCAGGTGGTTACGAGGGTAAGTTGGAAGAATGGAGGAAAATACTGGAGTAAAACAAAGATTCTGACTCACCCGTGGTTAGGATCCAAAATTTTAGGAGCCAAGATTGGTTCATGGGTAATTCCGAGTTAACTGTTGACGGAAATATAGTACTCCCAAAGAAATTGCAACTCGTGGCTAAGAGAATGGTAAGAGTCATTTGTTATAACTTTGTGTCATTCAAACAAAATTATAACTCTGAATGTACATCACTTGGTCTTTTGCTATAACTAATTTTTCTATTAACAGTTGGAGGTAGAGGAGGAGGTCAATTCGGGTGCCCGGAGGGTCGAAAGACAAAATGATTCCTTGGCCGCAGCGCTCGAGAATCCAGAACACACGGGTCGAGTAATGGGTGTAGGGGCCTACAGGGGCTGGAAGGAGGTGTTCCGAGTGGAGGGACCAAAACCTCGAAGAAAATCTCGTGCCAAAGTTAACAAAGACGAGATAGTTGCGCAGATACGCGCGGAGGTCAGCAAAGAGTACGACGCAAAGCTGGCTGAGATGGAATCAAGGTTGTTGAACCAAATTACATCTCTTACGCAGCCATCCGAGCAACCACCTCCCATTTCGCCGGGAATTCGGCGAAGTAGTCAAGCATCCGGGACTTGGGCCTTAGACGATTTGGATAATCTAAAGGTAATCACTACTTGTTCATAGTCTAAAGGTAATTAATACATGTTTGTAACATTGTTAGACAATATTGCACCATTAAAAATAACAACTTTCTGAAACCCCAGAGCATGCGACCTCGTCCTGTGGCAAGGTAGTGTTCCTCTGACCGTTGCTAAGGGCGTTGTACATCCATGAGCCTGAAATGTACACCATGCTCATCTAAGGCCCGACCATGCATGCGTGCAGGTTGAGTTAGTCGTTGAGGGATTGGCGCGTGTACCTCTTCCTGTCCCTATCGACGAAATGTTTATACTTGATGATGCCCGGACGACATTTGTTCAATGGCCCAAGAGTCAGATTATTTTGGATCAGGTAATATCTAAATAATCCATTTCTTTTGTTACATTCAAATCATTCTTTTTGAAATACTTGAAGAAGGTTTCAAATTTGATACAGACACGAGGAGATGATGTCACCGGTACACAGGAGATGATGTCACCGGTACGGAGGGACATGGCTTGCGACGTCGGGGCTGACGCGCCAGAATCACCACATCGTCCTATGGTCACCGAAGAAGAATACAGTCGTTTGCCCAGTGATTTGCACCTTCTCCACGACCGCTTGATGTCGGCACCCGAAGGCATGAAGGATATCATCATCCCTATCCCACCTGGATTGTTTCTACACCCCAGTAGGTATCTCGTGCTGTCGTTCAAAGACTTCAAGGACCTTCTCCACTACTCGTCATCCGATAAATGGCTCGATGTGTCTTTCATCACCATTTTCCTCATGTTAGTGACCAAAAATTATTTTCATTATTGTATAGAACTCAAATATATATTCTAATGTAAAATAATGAGTTTTGAGGAAGCTAGTCTGAAACTGTGATGAGATGGTACAAAAGAAGAACTTGTGTTTCTGGACCTCGATAAAGTGAGTGCTACAGCACTGAAATGTTATCCGGATATGGCTATTGAGTACATGTGTTCAGCGATGCATCGTGCTAGGGAGGAGGAGAAGAAATTCATTCTCGTGCCATACCATCAGAGGTTAATTCTAACCTTAACTTATGTACTGGTTATATTTTAATTAAAGAATTGGATAAAGGAAATAAAAGTGAAACATAAAAAAATGAAATTACACCATCAACCATAGCAAACACTTGTGTCACTATTATATGCTAAAGTACTATAATTCTTCTCCTCCGATAGCAAACACTGGTGTTTGATTATCATTGTGCCTTACCTAAATGAGAGCATAATCGTTGATTCTTGTAAGCCCAAAGGAAGGATCGCCATTAACAAGTGCAAAGATATCTTCTCTTATGTCAGTAAGTAAGCAATAATAATTCACTTGGTTTGAATTTTTTTAATTATATCAAATTATAAAATTGCTAATTACATTCACTCAATTTTGTAAGGGCTTTTCTGAAATATATTAACGAGGGAGGATTGCAAAGCACGTGCCAGAAAAATAAGTTGAATTGGAAGTGGATGATGGTGAGCACACTTTATGAGTTAATAATTTCATATTTTGTTCAAAAAATTATTGTCATTCTAACATAGGCAGCTAAATGTAAATTTCAGAGCCCGCAACAGTTGGAGAGTTGGGAATGCGCTTATTACACGATAATTTTCATGTTTGACTTTGTCGAAAGAATACAATTCCAATTCCCAAAAGCGGTATGTAATTCATATTAATTGTTCCTATATAATAGCAATTGATATTTGCAACTGTCTTGCATCTACCTTTTCTTGTTACTAACTAATACCAAATTGTAATTGTAGAATGTGACAAAGCAACCGCATTATACCAAGGAGCAGATCGACGATGTCAGGTGTATGTGGGCAAGGTGGTTTCGAATGGAATTTTGTAATGCTCAGTATGGATTTCCATAATTTTGTATAATTTAGTGTATATGAATATTGTATAATTTAGTGTATATGGATTTCTTGCTAATCTGAAAAATATGGATTTCTTGCTATATGAATTTTGTATAATTCTATAGCAAAACTGGCTAGCAAAACTGGAGGCTAGCCCAAAAACAAAAAATACAAAAAAAATTAGTTCATTCTACACGGATATTTAACTAAAGTCCATGTATGATAGTTCAGAGAGCTAAATGGATATTTAATACAAGTCCGTGTAGAAAGAGTAATCGTACACGGATTATTTTATAAATATCTGTGTATAAAGAGGAATCGTACACGGAGATGAAATTAAAAGTCTGTGTAGAAAGAGTAATCGTACATGGATGCTTAGGTAATATCTGTGTCGTTCGGTAACATGGAGAGCGACACAGGCAGGTCTTTGTACACGGTTGTTTATAAAGTAATCTGTGTAGAAATCGTTATAATCGCACACGGGTAAATATCCGTCTGTAGTTATTGACCTATTCCTACACCCTCACTTTATACACAGCAGGAAATCCGTGTAGCTCCTCTATTTATGTCAGTGTGCAATATTTTTTTCTGTAGTAGTGTTAGCTGCACGACAATGGATGCATTTCACAACCTCTCAAACTTTTGAAGAAGATATCTAGAATAAGAAATAAGAAAAGACAGTTCTTTAAATTTAACATATTCAAATATTTCAGAGGATGCTTTTGTAAAAAAACAACCAGCTCTATCTTTTTACGGTGACCGAACACTACTACAAAAGAGCTAATTCTACACTGCACATTGTACACGGTTTTTCTAATTTTATATAAAAACCGTGTGTCAAATATGAAAGTTTGAAAGGCCAAAAAATATTGGGGAATTATACACGGACAGTTAGTTATAAATCAATGTATAATTGTTTGAGAGAGCTACACGGTTTATTAGGAATCAAAAATCCGTGTGAAAGGAAACCGTGTGGAAAAGATTGAGAGAGTTACATGGATATTATACTAAAATCCGTGTATGAATAGCTACACGGATATTTGATTAAATAACCGTGTAGAAATAGTAAGAGAGCTACACGGTTTTTAGTTACATGCCCGTTCAAAATTAATCCAATAGGGATTAATTTTGGACAGTCCCCGTTTTGGGACTGCTCTTTGAATATTGTGTCTCATTTAGGATGTGAACACATATTAGTGGGTTTTAATTAGTATTTGAGGAAAGTTCGACAGTATTTCTCCTTATTGCTCCTACGAGTATTTGGTTTTTACGCATACTTGGGGAGTTAAGGAGAAATGCTGCCGAATTTTTCTCAAATACTAATTAAATCTCGCTAATATGTGTTCACATATGAGGCATAATATTCAAAGAGTGGGTTAGGATTGTAAACTGGCCCTTTATAAGCCAAGAATTTGGAACAATATATATACTGACCATGCATGATTAATTGATCAAATCATTTTTATAATTTAATTTACAGATGGATCGAAGTTGGATGTATGAATTGCAACGTGACAATGAAGAATATTTGGTTCGCGTTGATGAGTTTATAAAATTTGCTGAGAGGTATAGAGTGAAGAAAAAAGAAGAAGACATTTTGTGTCCTTGTAGAGATTGTAAAAATATTTTAAGATTTGTGGACTCCGAAGAAATTAGAGGTCATTTAATTTGTCGGGGATTTAAGAAGAGATATACATGTTGGATCATGCACGGTGAGAAATTTGGTGAAAGTAGTAGTACCAATAAAGATTTTAATCGTTGTGAATTGAATGATGAGAATGTAGAAATTTCTGATAATTTTGAACTTGATTGGAACGAGAATTATGAGGATGTCGAAATTTTTGATAATGTTGAACCCGGAAACGACGATGATGAGCTGGAGATGAATTCCGGTGAAAATGTAGAACACGAGTTTATTGAAAATCTGGAGGAAATGTTTCGTGACGCAGAAGATGAAATTAGTGATAAAAATTATGATAAATTCCAAAATTTGTCTAATGATTCCAAAAAGCAGTTGTATCCCGGGTGTCCCAAATTTACGAAACTGTCAGCTGTGTTGAAATTATTAAACTTAAAAGCAGACAATGGTTGGAGCGATAAGAGTTTCACGTCCTTATTACAGCTTTTACGAGAAATGCTCCCAGATAACAACGAGTTACCCGGTACAATATATCAGGCGAAAAAATTGATATGTCCAATGGGGTTGAAGATCGAAAGAATACATGCATGTCCGAATGACTGTGTATTGTACCGTAACGAGTACGAGACCATGCATGTCTGTCCAAAATGCGGTGTTTCACAGTATAAACGTAAGGACCAGGACAGTACTGATGATTGTAACGAGGAGAAAGGGCCGGCCTCCGGCTAAGGTGTTGTGGTATTTGCCGATAATACCGAGATTCAAACGGTTATTTGGGAATTCCAAGGATGCGAAATTATTGCGTTGGCATGAAGAAGAACGCAAAAAAGACGGTAAACTAAGGCACCCGGCCGATTCTCCTCAGTGGAGAAACATTGATAGACACTTCAAAGAATTTGGTTCCGAAATGAGAAACCTTAGGATTGTGGTGAGCACAGATGGAATGAGTCCGTTTGGAAGCTTGAGCAGTCGGCACAGTACTTGGCCAGTTCTTATATCCATCTATAATCTTCCTCCTTGGTTGTGCATGAAACGCAGATATATAATGATGTCATTACTAATCCAAGGACCCAGACAACCCGGAAATGACATAGATGTGTATCTCGCACCATTAATTGAGGACCTCCAAAAATTGTGGCGTGATGGCGTCCCGGTCTGGGATGCGTACAGCAAAGAGGTATTTCAAATGCGGGCCATGGTGTTTTGCACAATAAATGATTTTCCCGCGTACGGGAATTTATCGAGTTACACTTGTAAAGGAGCAAAAGTGTGCCCTATCTGTGAAGATGACACGCAGGTGCTGAGGCTGAAAAATTGTCAGAAGAATGTTTTCATGGGGCATCGTAGGTTTCTTCCTGTTAATCACCCATACCGTAAGAAGAAGATTGCATTCAACGGGAAAATTGAGCTTGGAGTGGCTCGTCGTCCATTAGACGGGAAGAGTGTCTTCAATCGGGTAAAAATAATATAACAAATAAAAAGAAACATAATTTAATATGTTTGAACTTTTTGTACACGGACTTTTAGTTAATAGTCCGTGTGTAAATAGTCATTGTACACGGATTTAACTATAAAACCGTGTATAAAGGGGCAGAGAGCTACACGGACTATTAACTAAAAGTCCGTGTACAAAGGGGTATTGTACACGGACATTTACTTATTTGTCCATGTAGAAAGGGTAATTGTACACGGTCGTGAACTTAATAATCCGTGTAGAAAGAGTTAAAAATATAATTCAAAAGCCCTTTCTCTTCTAAATTTTCATTAGCCGCGCGCCGTTTGAGTTCCAAAACCTCCAAAATCTCTCCGGCCACTGCCACCACTCCGGTCCACTCCGCCATTGTCGGTCCTCTGCCACCTCTCCGGTCCACCCTCTCCTCTCTCGGTAAAGTACTCTTCACTTCTCTGATTTTGGCCGAATTCGGGTTGTTGATTTTCCCGAGTTCAAAACAGATTTTACATAAAATTAGTTTTTCTGTTTTAATAAACACAGAAAAATCTGCTGTATTTCCACTGCCACCACTCCAAACTGATTTTGGCCGAGTTAGGGTTTAACAAGGTTATAATTTTTATATTTTTTTTTCCTGTTGTAATAAAAATCGAAATTAATTTTTCAGTTTTAATGAAAATTAGTTTTTCTGTTTTATATAAAATTTGCTGCATTTTTTCTGTTTTATTTTTTTCTTTTTTGATTTAAAAACTGATTTTACCAAGTTCAAAACAGATTTAATTTGCTGATTTTACTGTTTTATCTAAATTATGGTGGATGTATGCAAAACATATTAACTAAATTGATTAGGTCTAATTGATTATAGATGGTATGTATGTATGTACTCCAAACGGCCAAAATGACCTCTGTTGGTAAATTGATCAGTGCAGATCAATGCGGGGGCCAAAACAGATTTATGATTTGACCAACAGATAGAGGACTCAAAAACACACAAAATGGACACAAATTTCATATTTTTCTGATTATATTTCAATTTTATATGATTTTTCAAAGTTCAGCTTTTTAATTCATATTTTCTGCTATTTAAAGGTGCAGAATTTTCATTTTGAGAGGCTGAACTTTGGAAATTTATATAAAATCGACAAAAAAATCAGAAAAATATGAAATTAATGTCCCTGTTGTGTGTTTTGAAGTCTTCCATTTAATTGTGGTGTTCATTTTGCATTTTATTTCTCTGTTTCCTCACTATTTTACACATAGGTCCATTACTTTCTTTTAATATTTCTTTGTATGGCAGAACCATGTCGGTTGAGTGTGAGCACATAGATGTGATGGCAGAAGAGCATCAGCAAGCTACTGCCTCATCAGAAAGAAGGAAAAGAGGTCCGACAATGTGCACAAGCACGTCCGAGAAGAAGCAGTTGGAAATCCGGTTCACGGATGACGGGCGTGCGCAAGGTCCAAACCGAATGGCGTACTCAAATTGGTGTTGCAATTTGGTGAAGCGAAAGGCAAGTATCCTTGTAGAGAGTTGGAATAAGTTTGATAAAATCCGGTAGGGTACTATTCTTGGAGAGCACGCTGAAGACAGATTTCATGGAGAGCACGCTGAAGACAGATTTCATGGAGAGAGGGAGAAATCCGGTAGGGTACTATTCTTGGCTAACACAAGAGGTGTGGGATGAGTTGCAAGCTTTGAAGTCCACAGAAGAGTTCAAGGTATATAACATTATCCAAAGTAGTTTTTGTTTTTTCTTAATCCTCAATTATTTTTCTAAAACTAATTGATTTTCTTGCACATGTGAAGAAAAAAAGTGCCGAAGGTAGGAGGATCGCTGCCATGAACAAGTATCCGCACCATTTAGGGTCAGGTGGTTACGAGGGTAAGTCGGCAGAGTGGAGGACTCACCCGTGGTTAGGATCCAAAATCCTAGGGGCCAAGATTGGTTCATGGGTAGATCCGAGTTAGCCGCTGACGGGAGGATAGTACTCCCAGAGAAATTGCAACCCGTGGCTCAGAGAATGGTAAGAGTCCTTTGTTATAACTTTGTGTCATTCAAACGAAATTATAACTCCGAATGTACATCACTTGGTCTTTTGCTATAACTAATTTTTCTATTAACAGTTGGAGGTGGAGCAGGAGGTCAATTCGGGTGCCCGGACGGTCGAACGACAAAATGATTCCTTGGCCGCAGCGCTCGAGAATCCAGAACACACGGGCCGGGTAAGGGGTGTAGGGGCCTACAGGGGCTGGAAGGAGGTGTTCCGAGTTGAGGGACAAAAACCTCGAAGAAAACCTCATGCCAAAGTAAATAAAGACGAGATAGTTGCGCAGGTACGCGCGGAGGTCAGCCAAGAGTACGACGCAAAGCTGGCTGAGATGGAATCAAGGTTGTTGAACCGGTTTTCATCTCTTGCGCAGCAATCCGAGCAACCACCTCCTATTTCGCCGGGAGTTCGGCGAAGTAGCCAAGCATCCGGGACTTGGGCCTTAGATGATTTGGAAAATATAAAGGTAATCACTACTGTTTTATAGTCTAAAGGTAATTCATACCTGTTTGTAACATTGTTAGACAATATCGCACCATTAAAAAGTAACAACTTTTTGATAATTGCAGGACCCCAGAGCATGCGACCTCGTCCTGTGGCAGGGTAGTTCTCCTCTGATCGTTGCCAAGGGCGTTGTACTTCCAGGAGCCCCAAGTGTACACCATGCTCAGCTCATGCCCGACTATGCATGCGTGCAGGTTGACTCAGTCGTGGAAGGATGGGGGCGCGTACCTCTTCCTGCCCCTACCGGCGATATGTTTGTTCTTGATGATGCCCGGAAGTCATTTGTCCAATGGCCCAGGAGTCAGATTATTTTGCATCAGGTAATCTCTAAATAATCTATTTCTTTTGTTACATTCAAATCATTCTTTTTCAAATACTTGAAGAAGATATGTTAATTTTAATGCAGACACGAGGAGATGATGTCATCGGTGCACAGGAGATGATGTCACCGGTACGGACTGTTGTGGCTTGCGACGTCGGGGCTGACGCGCCAGGATCACCAGACCGTCCTATGGTCACCGAAGAAGAATACAGCCGTTTGCCCGGTGATTTGCGCCTTCTCCACGACCGCTTGATGTCGGCACCCGAAGGCATGAAGGATATCATCATCCCTGTCCCACCTGGGATGTTTTTACACGAAGGCAGTATTATCAGTATGTCGTTCAAAGACTTCAAGGACATTCTCCACCACTCGTCATCCGATAGATGGCTCGATGTGTCGTTCATCACCATTTTCCTCATGTTAGTGACCCAAAATTATTTTCATTATTGTATACAACTCAAATATATATTCTAATGTAAAATTATGAGTTTTCAGGAAGCTAATCCGAAACTGTAATGAGATGGTACAAAGGAAGAACTTGTGCATATTTCTGGACCCCGAGAGAGTGAGTGCCACGTCCCTGAGATGTTATTCGGATATGGCTATCGAGTACATGTGTTCAGCGCTGCATCGTGCTATGGAGGAGGAGAAGAAATTTATTATCGTGCCGTACTACCAGAGGTTAATTCTAATCTTAGCTTATGTATTGTTCATATTAGCAAACACTCGTGTCACTATTATATACTAAAGTACTTTAATTTTTATCCTCCCACAGCAAACACTGGTGTCTGATAATCATTGTGCCTTACCTAAATACGAGCATAATCGTTGATTCTTGTAAGCCCAAAGGAAATATCCCAGCTAACAAGTGCAAAGATATCTTCTCTTATGTCAATAAGTAAGCAATAATAATTTAATTGGTTTGAATTTTTTTCAATTATATCAAATTATAAAATTGCTATAAACATTCACTCAATTTTGTAAGGGCTTTTGCGAAATATGTTAAAGAGGGAGGATTGCATAACAAGCGCCAGAAAACCAAGTTGAGTTGGAAGTGGTTGCTGGTGAGCACACTATAAATTTATAATTTCATATATTGTCCAAAAAAATATTGTCATTCTAACATAGGCCGCTAAATGCAAATTTCAGGGCCCGCAACAGTTGGAGAGTTGGAAATGCGCTTATTACACGATGATTTTCATGTTTGACTTTGTCGAAAGAATACAATTCCAATTCCCAAAAGCGGTATGTAATTCATATTAATTGTTCCTATATAATAGCAATTGATATTTGCAATTGTATTTCATCTACCTTTTCTTGTTACTAACTAATACCAAATTGTAATTGTAGAATGTGCCAAAGGAACCGCATTACACCAAGGAGCAGATCGACGATATCAGGTGTGTGTGGGCAAGGTGGTTTTGAACTGAATTTTGCAATGCTCAACATGGATTTCCATAATTTTGTATAATTTGGTATATATGAATATTGTATAATTTATTGCATATGTATTTCTGGCTAATCTGAAAAATATGAATTTCTTGCTAATCTGGAAAATATGGATTTCTTGCTAATCTGGAAAATATGGATTTCTTGTTATATGAATTTTGAATAGTTCTGTAACAAAACTGGCTAGCAAAACTGGAGGCTAGCCCAAAAACAAAAAATACAAAAAAAAATGTTTTTTCTACACGGACATTTAACTAAAATCCATGTAGAAAAAAAAGAGCTACACGGACATTTAGTTAAATGTCCGTGTAGAAAGAGGGGAGCTACACGGACATTTAACTAAATGTCCGTGTAGAAAGAGGCAACCAACATGGTTTTTTAGTTAAATGTCCGTGTATAAAAAGAATCCTACACGGTTGTTTTGGGAAATCCGTGTAGCTCGGTAACATGGAGAGCGACACATTCTGGGCTTTCTACGCGGCTGTTTGTGTAGTTATCCGTGTAGAATCGTTGAAATTGCACACGGACAAATGTCCGTGTGTAGTTATTGAACTATTCATACACCCTCGATTTAAGCACGGTAGGAAATCCGTGTAGCTCCTCCATTTTTGTCCGTGTATAATCTCTTTTTTTGTAGTAGTGGAATAATAACACATATGAGGTATAATATTTGAAGAGGTGATCCCATGTCTAATGGACATATACATTAATAAAGAAACATGCAAATCCTTAAAAAAAATACAGACCTTGTATAGGAACTTGCCACTTGGATAAAATCTGATATAGCGGTAACAGCAGACATGAACAAGATCAATAACTCTTATAACATTAAGAAATAATGAGTGAAGAATTCTTTCTTAAAATACACACTACTACAGAAATGGTCATTGTACACGGCACATTGTACACGGATTTGGCAATTTTATATAAAAACCGTGTAGAAGTTGTAATTTTTTGGGTGCTTGAAATATCTGTAGGATCTCTACACGTATATTTATTAAAGAATCAGTCTAGAAAGACGTGAGAGAGCTACACGGACATTTACTAGGAAATGTACATGGCTTATTGTTTAAATAACAGTGGAGAAAGCCTTGAGAGAGCTACATGGATATTTAATTAAAGAACCGTGAAGAAAGGTAAGAATTGTACACGGATGTTTGTTTAAATGACAGTGTAGATAACCTGTGAGAGCTACACGGACGTTTAATAAAGAGCCGTGTAGAAAGGTCGAAATTGTACACGGTTTTTTGTTTAATTAACAGAGTAGAAAGCCTTGAGAGAGCTACACGGACGTTTAATAAAGAGCTGTGTAGAAAGGTTATTTTAGGTTTTTGGTTATATAAAAGGCCTTCTCCCCAGTGCCGTTTTGATCAATTATACTCTCCCTCTCACAGTTAACAATTGGGTTGAGATGTAGGTTTATCAATTATGTCAGATCGCAACTTATATCAATATGAGCTACTGTTTATGGAGCTCACAGATGAGCGGTCCGATATAATTGATAACCTACATCTCGAATTCCCACGCGAAGTGCTTCATTTCCCCAATTAATTGGTCTGATTTTTGCGCTAAAGTGTTTTTGGAGAGTAATATGATGATACATCTTATAACCGGAGGCCGGATCTGAGATCTTGGAAGTTAATTTGTATTTCTCCTCTAGATCTTGCTAAGTTGTTTAGTTTAGGACATATGTAAGGAACTAATCAAAATCCTAATGTTCTGTTACATATGTCATTTGGTTACATTAGCCTCTTTTGGTTAGTTCCTTGTAAATGTCCTAAACTAATTCGGGCAAGCAAGATCTATAGGAGAAATACGAAGATTCTGACAAAGGCCTACTGTTACAAGATTTATCTTCATATTATCCTCTGTAAACATGTATCTCCATATTACCCTCTGTAAATCCTACTGACACTTTTCATTTTATTTGTTTAGCAATTGGTATTTTCATCTTACTCAGTTTTGCTAATTGAAAACCAAGAAAATACTTGCTCTCAAAAATAGAGGCTAGCCAAAAAAAAAAAATATAATTAGGAAAAAAATAAAATTCTACACGGCTGTTTATATCATTTTATTGTTAGCAAATTGATATTTTCATCTGTTTTGCTTTCTGAAAACATAGAAAATACTGGCTAGCAAAAATGGAGGCTAGCCAAAAAAATAAAAAACAGTAAGAAAAAAAAGAAAATTCTACACGGCTGTTTATATAAAAGTCCGTGTAGACAGAAAATTTTACACGGCTGTCTATATAAATGTCCGTGTAGAAAGAGTAATCTAAACGGTTACTTATATAAAAGTTCGTGTAGCTCTCTTAATGCTTTCTACACGGATTTATAGCTCATTATCCGTGTAGAAAGGTTATTTTAGGGTTGGAATTATATAAAAGGCCTTCTCCCCAGCGCCGTTTTGATCAATTTATACTCTCCCTCTCACAGTTAACAATTGGGTTGAGATCTAGGTTTATCAATTATGTCGGATCGCAAATTATATCAATATGAGCTACTATTTTTGGAGCTCACAGATGAGCGGTCCGATATAATTGATAACCTACATCTCGAATTCCCATGTGAATTGCTTCATTTCCCCAATTAATTGGTCTGATTTCTGCGCTAAAGTGTTTTTGGAGGGTAATATGATGATAGATGTTATAACTGGAGGCCGGATCTGAGATCTTGGAAGTTAATTTGTATTTCTCCTCTAGATCTTGCTAAGGTGTTTAGTTTAGGACATATGGAACTAACCAAAAGGCTACTTAGGTTAATGTAACCAAAGTAGTCCTTAATTTGGTTACATTAACCTAAGTAGTCTTTTGGTTAGTTCCTTGCATATGTCCTAAACTAATTCGGGCAAGCAAGATCTACAGGAGAAATACAAAGATTCTGACAAAGGCCTACTGTTAAAACATTTATCTTCATATTACCCTCTGTAAACATGTATTGTCACACCCCGCAGCCACGGGTCGCAACAGTTCCCTGCCGTAAACATACAACGCCGTGTATGTTTACAAGGCAATTAACCGTTCAATCAGAATATGTACAATTCATTAATATCAAACACATCCCTATGCATATATATATAAATCCATATATAAGGTTATACAGTCTGGTCAAATATCATACAACAAAAGTATCTCGTACAGATACTAACCATCAGGCCTAACCCTAAACTATACAACAAAAGGGTAGATTAGGCCACAAATAGGCAACTACCAAGGGTCTATAGCCCGCGTGCCTCTCCGGATCCCGACGCCCCAGATCCTGTAAAATAACCCAAGAGGGGGTGAGAATAAATTCCCAGTGCGAAATTTGCCACAGTTTAGATTATTGGACTTGCAATCAAAATCTATATTCAGAAATGAAACCATACAAAAGCAATTCATACAGATGCATATTCATAAATAAAGCAAGTGCATATGATCGACAACAATTTACCAAATGAAACACAAGTTACGGAATTTCCAAGATGAATGTCAAACACGCACGTTTCTGGCTTAACTCAGTTTATTACAGCTGGTAGCACCTACGGATGTCCCACCGAGCTGGACCCTTTTCCAACCCACATCTGTAGTGTCACTGACCCCTACAGATGGCCCACCAGCTGGACCCTTTATCTGACACCCATCCGTAGTGCTTTGGCTTAACCATTAACTAAGGTCTGGTTCATAATCAGATAAAAATTCGTATGCAATAAGCTCAGAATCGTCCATTCGCAACACGTCAAACCAAACTGTCATTCCTGTCCCAGACTGGATATGACACCATTTCATCGTTTCCTCACAGTCACCCAAAGTCTCCGTCACGATCAGTCATTGCCCAGCATTGACTGATCTGAATCAATCACTGCCCAGCAGTGATTAATTACTCTCATATGCGCACATGGTTTCGAGTCATCGCCCAGCGTTGATTTCGAAACATTACCGACCATCCTAGATAGTCATAAAATTGTTGGGGACTTTCGACCGTAATTCCAAAACAAAAACACACAAACAAACGATATACCATTCAACATGCAAATATAACTATAATATTCATTATGGACCAAAATGGGGTTATTGCGGCTCACAACTTAATTACCAGACAATTTCCAGCTCTTATTGTCATTTTCCAGGCTCTCATTGCGGCCCGCAATGGATGTGGTTGCGGCCCGCAACAAAGCAGTCAGAGAGTTTTTTGAATTCTACTCTATTCATTGCGGCCCGCAACAAAGTATTCAGAAACTATACCTTATTCTGCTACATTCATTGCGGCCCGCAATGAGTTCATTGCGGCCCGCAACAAAGTAGTCAGAGAGCATTCAGCCTATATTTTGAGCTACGCTGTTGATTGCGGCCCGTAATGGAAGTTGTTGCGGCCCGCAATAAGGCGATTTCAGTACATATCATTTCTAAATTAATACGGTTATGCATATGATTCAAACAATTCGATTATGCAATCATTCAAGCAGTTCAACATGACAATTGGAAGCAGTTTAATTCCTGAATCTAAATTATCAAACAAGTCCAAGAATCCCGCACCTGCTGGCAATAGGCGTACCGCGTGACTATCGATCCGGCGCCTCGGAATGCCTCGCAAACCTTTGCTCACCCGAGCCTACACCTACATTACGTATACCATCTCAATTAGGTCTCATTCCGGTACTGGTTCGCTATTCTGGTTTACGCATTAATTCGATTGGCCGGTTGGTGTAACCCTAATTTGGTCGAAACCTCAATTTAACCATTACACGTTCTAACCTTTCCCGATCCAGCGGTAACCCTACCGAGGACAAGTCTAGTCGGTCGGACTAACCTAATCAATCAATGCCGCGCTTCAATTCGGGATTTGGTATCAAAACCCTAGAATTGGGAAATCCAAATTGGGAGACGAAATCACAGAGAAAATCGGTAAACGAGAGATGAGAAACTCAAAGGAGTTAGAGTTCGATCAATTCTAACTCTAATCTCGGGTTTGAAACGAACAACCCGCGGATTCGAGAAATCTCAGATTTTCAAGCGAAGAAGGGAAAAGAAAGATTACCGACAGGATGGCTAGGAGAGATCTACGGCTGCCGTCTCGGTTCCAACCTCGATTTCCCGGACGGTGGCGAAATCCAGCGAAATTTTGAAGCTCTCTCTCTCTTTCCTTCTCTCTCACTCTCTTTCTCTTTCTTTCTCGTTGGCCAGCCACACACAAGGGAGAAGAGAGAGGGGAGAGGGTTTTATCACATAGGGTGCTTCAAGATTCGTGCTGGGATGAATCAATGGTCCAAATGGCTTTAAAATTCAATATTAACCCCTTTAACTTGTTTTAATTTCCCACGCCTCGCTCGTCGATCAAATTTCGATTCCGTTTTAACCATTCTAAATAAACAAATGATTTAAATTTTATTATAAAATTTTCTTAACGTGACAGCCGCATTTCATGTTAATGAAATATGGCAAATGGATGTCAAAACTACCTTCCTAAATGGTAAATTGGAAGAGGGCATGTATATGATACAGCCCACGGGTTTTGAAGATCCAAAGATTGCTGGAAAAATGTGCAAGTTTCTTGAATCCATTTATGGATTGAAGCAAGCATCACGGAGTTGGAATCTTCGATTTGACGAAGAAGTCAAAAGTTTGACTTCGTCAGATGCGAAGAAGAACCTTGTGTGTACAGGAAGTCTAGTGGAGTGCCATCGCTTTTCTTATCTTATATATAGATGACATACTCTTAATCGGAAACAATATTCCTCTGCTGGATTTAGCCAAGTCGTCATTAAAGAAAGTCTTTTCAATGAAGGACTTGGGCGAGACTGTCTATATACTAGACATAAAGATCTACCGAGATAGATCGATTTGACTCATAGGATTGAGTCAAAGCACGTACATTGACAAAGTGCTGAATCAGTTCAGCATGCAGCATTCTAAGAAAGGATTCCTGCCAATAAGTCATGGTGTACAACTTAGCAAGACTCAGTGTCCTTAGATAACTGATTAGCAAAGCGCAATGAGTAGAGCGCCATACGCTTCGGCTATTGGCTCTATCATGTATGCCATGTTGTGTGATGTCTCGTTATCAAAAGAATAGAATAATTACTGAACTTACATGCAGTAATTTTGTTGTCAATCATGCAGGCTCATTGAAACATCCAGGATGACGACCCAAAGTCCGCGAACAAGAAAAAGACTCTGAGGAAAATGAATGAAGCTTGGAAGCAATTCAAGAGCACATTGAAGACGGATTTCATGGAGAAAGGGAGAAATCCGGTAGGCTACTATAAATGGCTGAAACAAAAGGACTGTGAGGAGTTTCAAGCTTTGAAGTCCACAGAAGAGTTCAAGTTATATAAATTTAGCCAACTTTGTCTCTGTTCTTTCTCGATATGTACTTATCTTCCTTAAACTAATTGATATAACTTGATGTGTGAAGATAAAAAGTGACGAGGGCAGGAGGATCGCGAAATTAAACAAGTACCCGCACAAATTAGGGTCAGGTGGTTACGAGGGTAAGTCGGCCGAATGGGCGGCAGTACTGGACAAAAACAAAGATTCTGACTCACCTGTGGTTAGGATCCAAAATCCTAGGACCCAACACTGGCTCATGGGAAGATCTGAGGTAACCGCTGACGGGACGATAGTACTCCCAAATGACGTGCAACCCGTGGCTCAGAAAATGGTAAGAGTCTTTGTGGTAACTTCGTGTACATTACTTTGTCTTTTGCTATAACTAATTTTTTTTAACAGTTGGATGTGGAGGAGGAGGTAAATTCGGGCTCCATGACTGTCGAAAGAGTGGATGATTCCTTGTCCGCAGCGCTCGGGACTAAAGAACACACGGGTCGAGTTAGGGGTGTCTCGGTCTACTGTGGCTGGAAGGATGTATACGACGGACCAAAACCAAAAAGAAGACCGCGTGCCAAAGTTAGCACGGACGAGATGAAATCAAGGTTGGCGCAGGTACGCCAGGAGGTACGCGAGGAGATCAGAATGGAGTACGATGGAAGGATGGATGCATTCGAATCAAGGTGGATCAACCAAATTACATCTCTTACGCAGCAATCCGAGCAACAACCTCCTGTTTCGCCGGGATTTCGGCGAAGCAGTCAAGCATCCGGGACCGAAGTGCTGGGCGTGTTGGACAATCTACAGGTAATCACTACTTGTTCATAATCTACCCGTAATTGTGACTTGTTCATTAACTAATTTCTGATAATTATTGCAGGAGGCCACATCATGCGACCTCGTCATGTGGCACGACAAAACTCCTCTGACCCTTGCTAAGGGTATTGTACATCCTCCAGCCGGTTCTCAGCTAAGGCCCAACCATCTCCCTGTAACGGTTGACATGATTGTGGCCGAATGGGCTGGCAGCATACCTCTTCCTGTCCCTTCCGACGACATGTTGGTGCTTGATGACGCCCGTAGACAGATTGTCCAATGGCCCAAGTGTCAGATTATTTTGGATCAGGTAATCTCTAAATAAAACACGGATATCTTATGTTACATTCAAATCATTATTTTGAAATAATTGAAAAAAGGTTCAAAATTTGATACAGACCCGAAGAGACGTTTCCAACGCTGCGGACGAAGCTTTGTCACCGGTACGGCAAGGCTTTCTCAGGGCTGATGCGCATGAATTTGCCGCTGCGCCTGCCGCTGCGCCTGCCGCTGCGCCACCCGATGCGCCTGCCGCTGCCCCAGCCACTGCGGGGGTAGACCGTATAGGGCTCTCCGAAGAAGAGGTTAGTCGTTTGCCCGAGGATTTGCGGAATCTCCACGCCTGCCTGGTTAAGGCACCAGATGATATGCAGGACGTAGTATTCGCTGTCCCCCCCGAGATTCTCCTACACGAAGGCAGGACGGTCCTGCTGGCTTTCAAAGAATTCTCAGACTTTCTGCATGCCTCGTCAAGCGATAAATGGCTCGATGAGGGAGTCCTCACCGTTTTCATCATGTAAGTGACCAAAAATCATATATATCATGTGTATAGCACTCAAATATATATTCTAATGTGAAATTATGATTTTTCAGGATGTTACAACAAAGACATTCTGTGGATTGTGGGAAAGATAAGGTGAACAAATGTGCATTCTTGGACCCCGGCAAAGCTAATGGTACGATGGTGGATTTTCATCTGAAAGATACTGTCAAGTACTTGTGTTCAGCGATGCATAAGACTCGTTCGGGGAAGAAGAGATTTATGCTCCTGCCATACCACCAGAGGAGCCACTGGTGTTTGATTGTGATTGTGCCACTTGAAAATTTGGTTTTCATCATGGATTCTTCACAGCCCACCGCGGGCATCACTCCTCAGGACTCTAAAATGATCTGCACTCCAATAAAAAAGTAAGCAATAGTAATTCACTTGGTTTGATTTTTTCCCAATTATATATAACAAATTGTGGAATTGCTAATTACATTCACTCAATTTGTAAGGGCTTTTCTGCAATATCTTAAAGATGGAGGAATGCAAAGCACGAATCCGAAGCATAAAAATAAGTTGTGTTTCAGGTGGCAGCCGGTGAGCACACTATAATTTTTATAATTTCATATTTTTTGTTCAAAAATTTATTGTCATTCTAACATAGGCCGCTAAATGAAAATTTCAGTGCCCGCAACAGTTGCAGGGTTGGGAATGCGGTTATTACACGATGATTTATATGTTTCACTTTGTCGAACACATGCAATTCGAATGGCCACGATATCCGGTATGTAATTCATATGTTTGCCTTGACTTGTCCATATAATCAATATTGATTTTCCTCTAATATTTTTATTCTACTAAATTTGTTTTATTAGTTGCATTGTTATAATTGCAATATTTATTTTTATAAAGCAAAACAGAGATGTAGTTGTTAGGTTGTATTTTTCTAATAACCTACATATTTTGAATTTTTGGTAGTATAAATCGAAGAAACTGGCAGGGCATTACGACAAGGAACAGATAGATTATTTTAGATGTATGTGGGCAAGGTGGTTTCAACAGGAATATTGTAAACCAGAGTATGGATTTGTATAATTTAGTGTGCATGAATTTTTGATATAATTTAGTGTACATGAATTTTTGTATAATTTTTGATATAATTTAGTGTAACATGAATTTTGTTTAGGGGTTGTATTCTGATATATTGGAAATTCTTTGTTATGGAATTGATTTTTAATGGCTAGCAAACGGGAGGCTAGCCAAAACATAAAATAAAAAATAAAACAAAATATTACCATTCTACACGGATATTTCACAAAAGTCCGTATAGAAAGCCAGACAAAAAGCAAAATAAAAATATAAGATAGCTACACGGCTGCTTATGTAATAATCCGTGTAGAATAGTTATTCTACACGGATATTTAGATAGACGTCCGTGCAGAAAAATGTTTCTACACGGCCGTTTAGTTAAATATCCGTGTAGATATCTAGGAATTGGACACGGTTGTTTATGTAATACGCCGTGCAGAATAACTATTTCTACACGGATATTATCCTAGAAAGTCCGTGTAGACAGAGTAATCCTACACGGCTGTTTATGTTCCAATCCGTGTAGCTCGGCTTTGGAGAGCGCCACTTGGCAAGGAATTGGACACGGTTGTTCAAGTAATAAGCCGTGCAGAATAACTATTTCTACACGGATAATAACCTAAAAAGACCGTGTAGATAGAGTAATCCTACACGGCTGTTTTTGTTACAATCCGTGTAGCTCGGCTTTGGAGAGCGCCACTTGTGAAGGAATTGAACACGGT
Source organism: Carex kokanica (assembly GCA_025461125.1). Lineage (NCBI taxonomy): Eukaryota > Viridiplantae > Streptophyta > Magnoliopsida > Poales > Cyperaceae > Carex > Carex kokanica. The sequence goes on along the minus strand of JAJGRX010001047.1, from coordinate 897,314 downwards.
TGTTTATGTAGTGATCCGTGTAGCTCGGCTTTGGAGAGCGCCACTTGGCAAGGAATTGGACACGGTTGTTTATGTAATGATCCGTGTAGCTCGGCTTTGGAGAGCGCCACTTGGCAAGGAATTGGACACGGTTGTTTATGTAATGATCCGTGTAGCTCGGGTTTGGAGAACGCCACTTGGCAAGGAATTGAACACGGTTGTTTATATAATGATCGTGTAGCTCTCAGGAATTGCACACGGGTAAATATCCGTGTATAATTTATTCAGGGGATTATACACCCTCGCACTCCACACGGCAGGAAATCCGTGTAGCTCCCCTGTTTATGTCCGTGTACAATGACCATTTCTGTAGTAGTGCATCCATGCGAATGTGGGGTCTATAAACCCACATTTTCCTCCAAGAGCCATCAAACAATGTTTGCACTATATTGTAGTTCATCTCTGCATGTCCCCGAATTCTAGAATTCAAGTCCTCAAAGAGTCAGAAACTAAGTATTGAAAACAAAAAAATTACACAATGGTTTACGTACCAATGATTTCCATTTTGTTCTCAAAGATTCAATTTCCCATTAGGGTTTCTAAATATTTGAATTTGACCCATTTTGGTCCCACCTACCAATTATCATTAAAATGGACAAAAATTCTTAGTCGAAGCTTGTCTTCAAAAGTCATTTGGGATTTTTTTGTTTCCGTGCATGTATTTGTTTCCATCGTTTCACTGAAAAACGGTTGAAGGATCAAATTGACCAACTTTGAATGTTTGTGACAAAATCAGAAATTCAAAATTTGAAGGGCCAAAAAAGAGAACTTGGTGATACGATAGGGACAAATTTGCGTGGCTAAATAAAAATAAAACGTAAAGGAATACTAAATATTATCTGCTTTAAACCTGCCAAGTTTTGAGACATGCAGTACGCCATAGGCTTGGGTTACAAATCGTATACTTCCACTTGCGGCACACGCATGATGCCCTTCCAAGTGTAAATGGTTTCATCCTGGAGAAAACCTGTTAAAGGATACTTTTTTATATTTCTAATAGGACATGGCTTAAAAAGGATCCAACTTTGGAAATCACAAGATACTTTCAGCCATACCTCGAAAAGCAATTCGTCAGGTAACACTCGGTGAATGAGGGCAGGGTCGTAAAATGGCTGACTGCTTGCACTGCCAAATGGTGCAATAGGCTGAACTCTGATCCCATAGAGGTCTGGTACGAGAGCAAGTTAACCAATTTCAAACAGATTTCTTTTAGAGGGTAATCAACAACAGAACTAACAAATTTGCAACAAAATTGATTCAATTATTAATTTGCACTTGCTTAGCCATGGCCTATCTGGTATGATGTATTGCATGCTTCTTTTATGAGAAAGAAGATCAAGCTCTGATGGAACTCCTATTGACACATCTCTATTGACACATCTGCAGTAATTCGGTATTCATTTTTGCAAGCTGAGTAACTGATAGAAAATTAAATCCTCAAAAATGTCGACAGTGTCCATTTCCTCCTCGCCAAAACTGATCATCATCGTCGGATCTCACATTTACATCGAGATCGACCGCCTCCTATTGGAAGGGGAGACCATCTCTGCCTGGTCAGGCCGCACGATTCCTCCTCGACAGTTCGACGAAATAGATCTATTTGTTTCTGTACCTGTGTTCTTTCTTCTTCTCCGATTATTATTTCTATTAACCCGATCTCTCCAATCAAGGTGATGTTATTTAGAAAAAACTAGTCATTCCAAGGTGACGTTATTTCGCTACATCTCATTGACTCGACATATCCACAAAGCAACAAAAAGAAAAAAAATGATCGTTGGATCATGTCTGATACATATCCTGGAATGATCGGGCCAACGGTGTACTTAAATCGAAGGGTTCAACCATAATTTGACAGATTTGTTTGTTTTTTCGGAGATTTGAGGTGAATTTTGACAGGCGCAAATCTCTTCGGTGTATAGCTAGGAGCGGATCGTGGGCCCCGCCTGTTAGTCAGAGAAATCTCATAGTGAGGTCTGTCAAGACCAGCGACGCAAACGCCAAGGTCGCTGATCTTCGGTGACTCGACGCAGATCTCTCCGGTGACTCGTACAATTTTTTACATGATTCTTGAACTAGTTTTACATGATTCTTGCAATTATTTTACATGATTCTTGAACTACTTTCATAGGATTTTTGTAATTGTTTAACAAGATTTTTGCAAATATTTTACAGGATTCATAAACAAGTTTTACAAAATTCTTGCTATTGTTTTACAGGATTCTTGAACTAGTTTTGTAGGATTCTTGCAATTGTTTAACAAGATTTTTGCAAATATTTTACAGGATTCTTAAACTAGTTTTACAGGATTCTTACAATTGTATTACAGGATTCTTGCAATTATTTTACGGGATTCTTGCAATTTTTTTTACATGATTCTTGAACTAGTTTTACAGGATTCTTGCAATTGTTTTACAGGATTCTTGAACTACTTTTATAGGATTCTTACAATTGTTTAACAAGATTTTTGCAAATATTTTACATGATTCTTAAACTAGTTTTATAGGATTTTTGCAATTATTTTACAGGATTCTTGAACTAGTTTTATAGGTTTCTTGTAATTGTTTAACAAGATTTTTGTAAATATTTTGCAAGATTCTTAAACTAGTTTTATATGAATTCTTTTTCTTGCAATTGTTTTACATGATTCTTGAAATTTATAACCTTGTTTATTCTTTCAGCCAGGTAACTCCAATTTATAACCTTGTTTATTTTGTTTTTTTGTAGGATGATATTTCAAAGGAACGTGTTGTTTTAATGATGAGGCTTCTCACTTATCCAAAGAACGTGCACTAGAGGGTTATGAAGTAACAAACTCCAACATGTTTTATTGTATGATGTTAGTGAATAGTTATTGTTTGTGGTTGTTTGTATATGCTGTTAGATACAGTAGAGTCAGGAGAGTCAGAGGTCATAGGATAACGATCAGTCGTGGTAAAATGGTTCAGTTGATGTAGTGTAAGATACAGTTGATGCTGTTAGGTACAGTTGACGTTAGTGAACATTGAAATCTATATCATTTTTTTGTATCGATCAGGAGAGTCAGAGGTCGTTGAACAGTTATTTTTGTGACTAGTGAAATTTTATAGTTTGTATATACTATTTTTAGTTTTAGGTGTCAATTTTACGGTATTGAAGTCTTGTAGTTCACATCTGTTAGTTTTATAGTTTGCATCTGCTAATTTTACAGTATTGAAGTCTTATTTTACGTGATATAGATCCATATATAAATAATTAAATATTGATAATTGGAAAAAAATAATGAATTTAAAAAAAAAAATTTAAAAAAATTAAAATTTTAATTTCGAAAAAAGAAAAATAATTTTGATGCAAAAAAAAATAATTTTACATAATTTTAAGTGTTATTTGTAAATAACTACAAGTTTTAGAAGTGGTTTGTTTTTCAAATCTTCTAGAAACCAGAAATACAGGTAATTTGCAAGTTGCTAACGGTTTGCAACTAACTTGGGACCACTTGCAAAGGTCGCTGGTTGTTGAAATTTTGAACTAGGTATAATACATTATTTATTGTTGAAGATACAATATTGATTATAGAGTTTTACAGTATCCGCACAAATCAAATGACAGTTTTTTTAAGTAAAAACTGAGTACATAAGCTTGGGTACAATTAGTTGCTTCATTTATTAAAATGAAAATTTAGTGCTGATCATTACAGGTTAACTAGAAATTACCCCTACATACTAAATTGATTCAATGTTATTTAAATTAATTTGGAATATAATGTCTTTTAAACTCACAAACAATTTATTTGGAATATAGTAGCTAAGTTTGTTACCAAATTGATTCAATGTTATTTAAATTAATTTGGAATGTAAGGTCTTTTAAACTCACAAACAATTAATTTGTCTTATTTGGTATTTGTAGTAGCTAAGCTTGTTACTTAGCTGTGAAAAGTGTGGAAAAAAAAGTACGTGAAGGAAGAAAAGTAACGAGTGATTCTACATTGTAAATGTGTGACAAATTAATATTTGCACTACTACAAAAAAGCTAATTCTACACTGCACATTGTACACGCACTACAAGAAAAAGAACTTTTCCCGGCGCTTCCAAATGCCGCTAAATACACCACAAAACGCCACTAAATAGCTTTCCCGACGCTTGGCCAAGTGCCAGGAATACTTCCGTCGGCAAATATCTTTACTGGCGCTTCCAAATGATTTTACCAGCGTTTGCCAACGCCGCCGAAGTTGCTTTTCCTGGCGTTTGAAGGCGCCTGGAATTCTTTTGCCGGCGTCCATAGATCCTTTACTGGCGCTTGGCAAATGCCGCCCGAAATTTCCTTTCCCGGCGTTTATAGGTACTTTTACCGGCGTTTGGGAAGCACCGCCAATTCTTTTATCAGCTTTTTTACAGGTCCTTTGCCGGCATTAGGGCAACGCCGCTAAAATACCTTTCAGGAGGATACATCCATCGAAAATGGACTGGCCCAGCAATTTTAGCCTCTGTAGAGAGATGGATTGGCAAATGGATCATAATATCAAAGAATGATGGTGGAAATATTCGCTCAAGTTGACACAAAGTTAGTGCCACTCTTTTCTCCAAATCTTCCAAGTTTGATACACGAAGTACCTTAGAACACAATTCTCTAAAGAAATTACTGATTTCAATAATTGGTCTACTGACAATTGTTGGTGTAATCTTTCTTATTACTAGCGGCAACAAGTACTGTAGCAAAATGTGCCAATCATGGGTTTTAAGGCTCAAAATCTTCTTTTCTTTAACACGAACGCGACTACATATATTAGAAGCATATCCATCAGGAAATTTCACACTCCTAAGAAATTCACATAATAGAACCTTTTCCTCCGGACTCAAAGTGAATCAAGCTGGTGGAAGATATGTTTTACCTCCTATATCCACTGCCTGAAGTTTCTTTCCAACACCCATTGCTACAAGATCCAAACGGGAATTTGTATTGTCTTTTGACTTAGCCATACCTAAAAATGTGTACACCAAGCTCTCACCAAAATGTCCCTCGATATGCATTGGGTCCAGTTAGACAACAACTCCCTATTTTTCCCTCTTTTGCGCAAGTCTGGTTGCAACTTTCCAAATGTAACATTTAAATCTCTTACTTCCTCCAAAACATCCGATCCGGTAAGCAGTTTGGGTGCTTCTCGAAACTCTTGCATACCATCAAATGTTCTGGCATCTTGTCTGAATCTATGGGTCCTTTCGAGAAATCTGCGATGCCCTCTATAAACTGTCTTATGGCTGTATTTCAAATATTCTGAATGAGTGTTGCCAGCACAATCAGGGCACCCATGTTTTCCTTTTGTCATGTACCCAGATAGTGATGCATAACCAGGAAAATCACTTATAGTCCACAAAAGGGCAGCATGTAGTTGAAACATCTCACATTTGGATGCATCGTAGGTTCGTACTCCATTGGTCCATAGGTCATTCAACTCATCAATCAGAGGCTGGAGATAGACATCAATGTTATTTCCAGGTGAATTTTTACCAGGTATGATCATGGACAAAATGAAGTTGGACAACTTCATGCACAACCAAGGAGGGAGGTTATATGGAATTAAAACAACAGGCCATATGGAATATGGTACCATCATACCATAAGGATTAAATCCGTCACTTGCCAAACCAAATTTGACATTGCGCGAATCTAATGAAAATTGGGGATGATTGAAATCAAAATCCTTCCATGCTAGGGAGTCCGCAGGATGTCTCAATAACCCATCTTTAGTGCGACCATCCTTGTGCCACCTCATGTTAGCTGCTGTTTTTGAAGACATGAATAACCTCTGTAGTCGTGATTTCAAAGGAAAATACCTCAATACCTTAGCGGGTATCTTTTTTCCCACCTTGAGCTTGCATCTTCCAATTGATTTTTTCCTTTTGATCACCTTGTACCTAGATGCATTGCACACATGACATGTGGTATCATTAGCAAATTCTTTCCGATATAACATGCAATCATTAGGGCATGCATGAATCTCTTCGTACACTAGGCCCAGATCTTTAACAATTTTATCAGCTTCATAAAAACTGTTTGGAAGGGTATCTTGGTCAGGTAATGCAGCCTTAATTAATTCAAGCAACTGTTCAAAAACTTTGTTGCTTATGCCCCCCATACATTTCAGCTGCATAAGTCTTAATAAAAATGACAATTTCGTGAATTTCTTGCATCCTGGATATAGTTCTTTATCACCATCTTCACATAATCGATAAAATTTCCTCACTTCCTCATCAGGAATCTCATCGCGATCATTGACTCCAAATTCTGATTCAGTTACTATAGGGTGCATTCCAAATGCATCATGCAACATACTATCGATGTGATCACCTTCTGACTGCTCATTTTGAACATTGCTGCTAGAGATATTTTGCGGAACTTAAGTGTTTTCACCGTGAAAAACCCAATTAGTGTATTGTTTCATAAACCCGTTGCATATAATGTGATTGCGGATTTCAGTTTTACCCAACCAACAAGTATTTACACAAAAATTGCAAGGACAAAGTATCATATTCTCTCTAGATTTGTTTCTAAATGCAAACTCAATAAATTGTTCACACCCATATTGGTACTCAGATGTAACCCTGCATGTTTGGGTTTATTGTATTAGGATATTACCTAATTAGTGAACCACAAGTAATTATCGAAGTTATTAACAAATACAAAGGAACTATATATATGCTTCATACCTTGGGAGTTCTATCCAAGTCTTGTAAGTAGATTTTTATCGTGATCAACTACTTATACATAATTATTAAAATAAGTACAACTAATCATCTTTAAAGTTTTTGACAGCGGAATTAAGAATTAATTAAACAAATTAAAGACCTTAGAAATCATAGTCTCCACGTATAAATCAATCAAATTAATTTCATACCTTTGTCCATAGTAAATTCTTGAGACGTTCTTCACAAACCGTCAGAAGAACTGTAAAGCGATTTCTCTCCTCTTTCTCTTTCTAAGCAATGACAACTTTTGTTCTTTCTGAATATAGATGAAGAGAGGATCAACCTTACTATTAGAATTCGTATATTTTTGCCTGTCATTAAAGCAATTATTTATAGGGGAGATGCACCCTTTAATTAATCAACACATATAATTTCTGAACAGAGATGCATGCACCTTTAATCAAATAGCACATTTTAATAGCACCTTTTAATTTGATGCATGCACCTTTAATTAAATGGGCTGTTCAGTCATTTAATTAAATGGGCTGTTTTAATTTGGGCCACTTCATTATATTTTTCTTACATTCTCCCACTTGGTCCATTATAAAACTTTATGACATTACAACATTCATAAGGTGCACAATAATATTGCATGTCTTTATATTTCATAAATTCTAAAATCATAATATTTATATTTAAGCAAAATTAATACGAGTCATGGCGGTTGCTAATAATATTTGTTACTAACTTCCTTCCATATACTACAACATCAATTCTAACTTAATATAAACCTTAATGGTATACTTGAGGATCCACGTTAATTGTCTAATTTATATAGACTAATTCCTATTAATAGTAAACGATAATATATATATACTTAAATAAATAGGAATTGCATTTGAAACAATCAATCAATAATAATATCATAAACAATCATTCATCTATAATATAAGTTTAATTACAACAATTATTTATCACAGACAACTATTCCCATTCTTTCGACATGTTCGTGAAATATCTTGGGTGGTAATCCTTTCGTCAAAGGATCAGCTATCATCATCTCTGTGCTTATATGCTGTATTGTTATTGTTTGTTTCTGTACTTCTTCTTTCACGGCAAAGTACTTAATCTCCATGTGCTTGGCACCTTTTGAGTACTTGTCGTTTTTGCTGAAGAAGACTGCTGCAGAATTATCACAATAAATCTTCAGCGGCTTGGCAATGCTGTCGACAATTCCAAGTCCCGAAATAAAGTTCCGCAGCCATAGTCCTTGTACCATGGCTTCAAAGCACGCCACGAACTCGGCTTCCATAGTGGATGCAGCAATTACTGTCTGCTTCGCACTTTTCCATGAGATTGCTCCGCCGGCTAGAAGATACACATATCCGCAAGTGGATTTTCGTGTATCGTAACACCCGGCATAGTCTGAATCTGAATAACCGACTGTCTCTAAGCAGTTTGATCTCCTATACGTCAACATGTGATCTTTAGTACCTTGAAGATATCGTAAAACTTTCTTTGCTGCCTTCCAATGTTCTATTCCAGGATTGCTTTGATAACGTTCAAGCATTCCTACAGCAAAACTGATATCTGGTCTTGTACAAGTTTGTGCATACATTAAACTACCCACAATGGAAGCATAAGGAATATTATTCATTTCTTCCTTTTCCAATTCGTTTTTAGGACATTGATATAAACCAAATTTATCCCCTTTCTGAATCGGTACCTTACCAGCTGAACATTTCTCCATCCTAAATCTCTCGAGAATCTTGTTAATATATGTTTCCTGAGACAAACCTAACAAACCTTGTGATCGATCACGAAATATTTCTATTCCTATCACATAGTTCGCCTCGCCCATATCTTTCATTTCAAAATTCTTCGAGAGAAAATTCTTGGTGCTTTTCATCATTCCAAGATCGTTAGTCGCAAGTAAAATGTCGTCAACATATAGAACTAGAAACATTATCTTACTCCCACTGACCTTCAAGTATATACAACGATCAACAATATTTTCCTTAAAAACAAAAGAAGTAATCACATCATTGAACTTGAGATACCACTGTCGTGATGCTTGTTTCAGCCCATATATCGACCTTTTCAATTTGCAAACCATATCCTTTCCCCCAATTGAAAAGCCCTCAGGCTGATCCATGTAGACTTCCTCTTCGAGTTCTCCGTTCAGAAAAGCAGTTTTAACGTCCATTTGGTGTAACTCAAGATCATAATGAGCCACTAAAGCCATGATGATACGCAAAGAATCTTTCTTAGAGACGGGCGAAAATGTCTCTTTATAATCAATGCCGTCTTTCTGAGTGAAACCTTTGGCAACCAGTCTAGCTTTATATCGTTCAATTTTGCCTTTTGAGTCACGTTTGATCTTAAAGATCCATTTACATCCAACTCGTTTGGAATTGTGAGGCAATTTGACAAGATCCCAGACTTGATTTTGTTCCATTGATTTTAACTCGTCTTTCATGGCATCAATCCATTTATCGGATTCTTCACATTCAATAGCTTTCTTGTATGAAACCGGATCATCAATTGTAGAATCAATTTCAGATTCTTGTAGATAAACCAAATAATCGTTAGATATAGCCGATCTCCGTTCACGGTTAGACCTTCTTAATGATATATTATTCGGTTCAACTAAATCATCAACAATGATGTTATCAATCGGAATGTCCTCAGTGGCAGTTGGTTGTTCTGGAACAGTCGGAAGAATTACTTTCGAAACAAAAGTCGGAACAACTACTTTCGAAACAACAGACAAAGGAACAGTAACTTGTTCTGTAATTTCCTGAAGATCAGAATTACACTGATCAGAACTTCTTGCACTGACTTCAGCATTCTCGATGAAACGGGCATTTCCGGATTCAACAATTCTCGTGCTATGATTCGGACAGTAAAATCTGAACCCTTTGGATTTCTCTGGATATCCAATAAAGAATCCACTAACAGTTCTGAAATCCAATTTCTTTTCATGTGGGTTATACAAACGGACCTCCGCAGGGCAACCCCATACATGTATATGACGCAAACTAGGTTTTCGTCCCGTCCACAGTTCGAAAGGAGTCCTTTCTACTGCCTTACTGGGAACCCGGTTTAGTAAATACATGGCGGTCTTAAGTGCATACATCCACAAAGATTTAGGCACAGTTGAGTGACTGAGCATACTCCGAACCATGTCCATAAGTGTTCTGTTACGACGTTCAGCAACACCATTTTGTTGTGGTGTGCCGGGCATAGTGTATTGCGCACATATACCACGCTTTTCTAAAAATTTAGCAAAAGGTCCAGGATTTTGTCCTGATTCGTCATATCTACCATAAAATTCCCCACCACGATCAGATCGAATGATTTTCACTTGTTTTTCTAACTGTCTTTCAACCTCATTTATAAACACCTCAAGTGCATCAATAGATTGTGATTTCTCATTTAGAAGATAAACAAACCCATAACGTGAGAAATCATCGATGAAGGTGATGAAATACTTTTCTTTATTAAAGGAGGGAACATCAAATGGTCCACAAATATCCGTGTGAATTATTTCTAGAAGTTGAGAGCTACGAGTGGCACCTTTCTTAGTATGTTTTGTCTGTTTGCCTTTTATACAGTCGATACATACACCTAAGTCAGTAAAATCCAAGTTTGGAAGAACTTTAGATTTCACTCAATGTTGCATTCTTTCTTTGGATATATGACCCAATCTTTTGTGCCACAAGTACGCCGACTTTTCATCATTCATATTTCTTTTCATTCCAATAGTATTGTTTACGGTAATCAGAGATTCTATATACGAATTATCTAACTCTAATTTATACAGTCCATCAATCAAATTGCCACAACCAATCATGCAATTATTTTTATATAAACTAAAGCATTTAGATCCAAATTTAAATACATAGCCACAATCATCCAACTTAGATACAGATAATAAGTTTCGAGAAAACAAAGGTACATATAGTGTATCATACAAATCAACAATATTGCCAGAACCTAATATAAGTCGGTATGTACCGACACCTTCCACTGGCACCTTGTCTTTATTGCCCATAATTACATATCTTTCACTTTGTCGACTTTGGCTTGTGGTTTGGATCGTAAGAAATCCCTGTAAATTGTTTGAAATATGAGTTGTAGAGCCCGAGTCAATCCACCAAGTATTATTAGGAACATCAATAAAATTTGACTCAAAAGTAACAAAAGTATGATTCATACCTTTCTTTTCGAACCAAACCTTCATTTTCAGACAATCCTTCTGAAAGTGACCCACCTTACGACAAAAGTGGCACTTTTGCTTGTTCCCTTCTTTCTTGAAGCTTGCCTTAGAAGACACCTGAAAGGCTTTCCCCTTCTTTTTGGTCTTAGCTTTCCCTGGTTTAGCATTAGAACCCGACCCAACTTCTAGTTTTGAAAAATGAACAGTGTTAGGTTTCATTTCCTTAAGCCTTGCCTCTTCCTGAACAAGTTTACTAGTCAATTCATTTATGTTCCATTTCTTTTCTTGAGCATTATAATTAATTTGGAACGGACTATAAACATCATTCGGCAGAGAGTTCAAAATAAATTGAACTAGAAACCCTTCGTCAACTGTCATTCCCAAACTCTTAAGTTTTGCGGAGAGAGACGTCATTTCTACGATATGTGCATGCATAGTGCGACTACCATCATACTTCATGGTGGTAAGTTTTGCCATAAGCGAACCGGCAAGCGACTTATCGGCTGTCTGTGAGCGTGCCCTGACGTTTGCTAGAAACTCTTGAGCGTTATCCGTGTCCGGAAGAGCAACCTTAATGTTTCCATCAACCGTCATTCGCAAAAACATAAGGCATAACCTGTTAGAACGTTCCCATTCTGCCATAAAGGCCTTATCTTCCTCGCTGCTTTCATCAGTTATAGCATCGGGCTTATCAAATAATAGTGCTATGTCCAAGTCCTGTGCACCTAAGTGAAATTGGACTTGTTCATTCCATTCAGCAAAGTTAAGACCATTAAAGACCGTCACAGATGACGCATGCGATTGCATCGATACAGGTGCATTAACTGTAATTTTAATAGAGAAGATGAGAAGAAAAAATTAAAATAAATTAGGGAAAGAGAAGATTATAAGGAAAATTAAGAAGAAATAAATTTTCCGAAATTTTAAATGAAAAGAAAATCAGAAAACATAATCAGCAATATGGTCCTGCGCATGCTTCACGAAAAGGGGCGTAACTTTTGATCCGTCCGTCGGATCGGGCTGAAATTTTGACAGGAATTCCACAACCCAAAACCGGATCAAAAACTAATCTACGATTCGTTTTTGCCCATTTTTCGGGCTCAGATTCGCGATCCGAGTCTTCCTTCATGGACTTTTGGACCTTTCTTTATAATTTTAGAGTTTTTAGAGTCTTTGATGTATCTTTTATGTATTTTCTGTTTTAGGATGTGTATTTAAACAGTCATGTCTTTTGGAAGATATAATATATATATAAATTAACTCAAAGAGAAGATCAGAACATAGGAGACATAATGCAATAATTTATAACTTCAGATTTTCGGAGCAATAACTTAATTAATGTATATCCTAATTATCCTTTGGGATTTATTAAGATATATATTAAACATAATATTTTACTAGAAAATACTTTAATATGATAATTTTATTGTTTCAATACATGTTGTTGCCTTTGGGTAACCAACAATTGAGGAATAACGTAAATTATCAACTTAAGTTGTGTAAATTATGAGAATGTAATCAACCTTTGGGCAATTCAAAAATTCTCATAATCTACTAATTAATTAAACCATTAAATTTAGTATATGACAGATTTTAATATCATATAATCTTAATAAATGATCAATTAATTTTAATCTACGGTTTATAGAAAACAGAATTGCAATAAAACTATTCTAAAATTCTTAGACTCATAATAATTCAATTTCAGAATTTTAATTGGAAAGAATGCCGTCATAATTATCCATGCTTATGGTAAAAAAGAATTTTTCAGAATAGTCTATTTAATGAACTCTATATAATCCATACTTCGATTTCTTTAGGGTAAGGACACTTTGGTGTCTAGCAATACCGTCATAATTCAAAGTTACCGCAAATTTCAATCACAAATTATTTAAAAAAAAAAATAATAATAATAAATTTATAAAACAAGTAACTCATTCGGGAGATTATGAATTCCAAAACCATGCTCTGATACCACATGTAAGTAGATTTTTATCGTGATCAACTACTTATACATAATTATTAAAATAAGTACAACTAATCATCTTTAAAGTTTTTGACAGCGGAATTAAGAATTAATTAAACAAATTAAAGACCTTAGAAATCATAGTCTCCACGTTAAATCAATCAAATTAATTTCATAACTTTGTCCATAGTAAATTCTTGAGACGTTCTTCACAAACCGTCAGAAGAACTGTAAAGCGATTTCTCTCCTCTTTCTCTTTCTAAGCAATGACAACTTTTGTTCTTTCTGAATATAGATGAAGAGAGGATCAACCTTACTATTAGAATTCGTATATTTTTGCCTGTCATTAAAGCAATTATTTATAGGGGAGATGCACCCTTTAATTAATCAACACATATAATTTCTGAACAGAGATGCATGCACCTTTAATCAAATAGCACATTTTAATAGCACCTTTTAATTTGATGCATGCACCTTTAATTAAATGGGCTGTTCAGTCATTTAATTAAATGGGCTGTTTTAATTTGGGCCACTTCATTATATTTTTCTTACAAGTCTTGTCCATTAGAAGAATCTGCATGAAATTAACAACAAGGAAGAAAAAACAACTAGCAGTTCAAAATCTGTCTATTTTCTATCATATTTTTTTAATATACCCTCAAAGTGTACATGCATTTATTAGAAAGATCATGCTTAATTTGTACACTTAATGTCTAAAACTCTAGTTAACCTATTAGAAAGCACTTAAAGAATACCTTTTTTGTCTTACTACTAACCCTAAGTAGACTTGGCTTATAAAATTCATCCACCCTATAGAAAACCTAAATTGCAGCAACATCCAATTTAGTTTTCGAAAGATATATTACAATTAAGTAGCAGTACATTCAATTAGAGATGGACCTAAATATTGCATCGAATAAAATAGCAATTATTGAGATGTTACAGTGAAGACTTACATTGTTGGAACTATCAGAGATAGCTCCCGAACAAACCTCTGTCTTGTTCCCTACAATTAGAATACAATTGATTAAAATAAAACAGTGATGCTTATAATTATATTCCAAGGAACAAGAATTACTAAATATGATAGCCCAGAATTAATTAAATACATGCAATGTGACCTATGCTTTACTGCTTGCATGCAAAGGGAAATGTGAAAATGTGGAACTGTGCTAGATTGAGTCTCAAATAATCAATAACTTCTTTTTTTGTGTAATATCTTTATACTCTCTTTCCTTTGTTTAATTGTGTGCAGTAGTTGGTGTGAAAAAAGGGTTTCTTCTTTTCTCCTAATCTGGAGCGGATAAAGCGCGGTTGGTAGTGAGCGGTAATGCCAACCGCAATTTTAAATAAAAAAATCTTACTCTTGATCAATTGAAGGGATCATATATGCTACAAGGTTTATTTCGTGTATTTATAAACCCATGAGGATGTATGTCCATAGTATTTACTAGAAACAGAATTACTGTGCCGCTCAAAGATAAATTCCCAAATCCAATTATTTATAACAATATGACCAGCCAAGAGATTGCAATGAGAATTTCTTTCAGTGGTGAGCCTGGTATGAGATTGCATATTTATTTATGCTTATTCACCTGTGGCATTCATACGGCATGCCAAGTTGGTTTCCATCAGAAATGATGCTGTGGAATGTTCTTATAAATGTTGATGCAAATCACAGATGTTCTGGTCTGGGTGGTACAAATTAATCTTTCCAAAGGCTATGTGAAACTGTAGTGAGGGAATATATCTCTATAACTAGAAATTTGATCGGCTTAACAGAACTGAATTAAGGAAAGCAAAGTCACGAAATTGGTACAAAATTGTACAAAATTCACCTCAATTTTTTGGTATAAAACTCACGAAATTGCTCAATTAAGAAATAAAGAAAGCATAGTTTCAATTAGGAGAAGTAAAATTACGAATCTCAAATTTTCATTTTCAATAAAGAATTCCAATTTTTCATACCGTGAAAGTTGAGGAGACGGAGAAACGAAGAAAATTGAGACGGAGAAAGAGCGAAGCGCGCCAGTGCTGGGCGAACGAAGTTGACGAGACGGAGAAGAGAGAGAAGCGCGCGAACTTGAGAGAGAGATCGAAACAATTATATATTGTGCGTGCGCGGAGAGATTCACCCGGCGGTTTAGATCGCGCCGAGAAAACCGCATACCGAATCCCGGCTGTTTCGATCGCGCCGAGAAAACCGAATACCATATCCCGGCGTTTCCTATTGCGCCGAGCCCTTCAATGCCGCCCGATCTATACTATATGCCGGCGTTTCATATAGCGCCGAGCCTCACAGCGCCGTTAATTGCATAATTTGTTGTAGTGACGGTTTTTCTAATTTTATATAAAAACCGTGTGTCAAATATGAATTTCTGAAAGGCCAAAAAATATGGGGGAATTATACACGGACTTTTAGTTAAGAATCAGTGTAGAATTTGTTTGAGAGAGCTACACGGTTTATTAGGGATCAAAAATCCGTGTGGAAAAGATTGAGAGAGCTACACGGATATTATACTAAAATCCATGTATGAATAGCTACACGGATATTTGATAATATATCCGTGTAAAACTAGTAAGAGAGCTACACTGTTTTTTAGTTAAATGTCCGTGTATAATGGTTAGAGAGCTACACGGTTTTTTTTATTAAATATCCGTGTATAAAGGGTAATGCTACACGAATTGTTTAATAAATAATCGTGTATAAATTGTGAGGGAGCTACACGGATTGTTAAGTATAAATCCATGTAGAAAAGGCTTTGTAGGGTTTTGTGCAGTATAAAAGGGCCTCATCTCGATCTTCGAGAGGCCTTCTCCTTCCAATGCCGTTTTGATCAAGTAAATAATACTCTCTCTCTCGATTGAACTGATCTAATTTCTGCAAAAGCTAGCAGCTAGAATCTGACATCTTTGAAGTTTTTATTTTCTCCTCTCTATCTTTCTAAGGTTAGTATATACCTATTTTCCTTTTCTCTCTCTAAATTTATGTTCATAAATTATTATTGCTTATTTAATTAGGTGTGTAATATATTCATGCATGCTTGATTTAATTCTTAATTAGATAATGTAAATAATTATTGTATTGTGGTCCACTAACCGACTTATATATGCTTTTAGGTATGCCCGTTCAAAATTAATCCAATAGGGATTAATTTTGGACAGTCCCCGTTTTGGGACTGCTCTTTGAATATTGTGTCTCATTTAGGATGTGAACACATATTAGCGGGATTTAATTAGTATTTGAGGAAAGTTCGACAGTATTTTCCCTTATTGCTCCTACGAGTATGTGGTTCGTACGCATACTTGGAGAGTTAAGGGGAAATGCTGCCGAATTTTTCTCAAATACTAATTAAATCTCGCTAATATGTGTTCACATATGAAACATAATATTCAAAGAGTGGGTTAGGATTGTAAACCGGCCCTTTGTAAGCCCAAAATTTGGTACAATTTATATGTTGACCATGCATGATTAATTGATCAAATCATTTTTTTAATTTAATTTACAGATGGATCGAAGTTGGATGTATGAATTGCGACGTGACAGTGAAAAATATTTGGTTCGCGTTGACGAGTTTATAAAATTTGCTGAGAGGTATAGAGTGAAGAAAAAAAAAGACATTTTGTGTCCTTGTAGAGATTGTAAAAATATTTTAAAATTTGTTATGGTTCACCTTGCTGTTCATCTTGTGAGAGAAATTCATATCTGTGGTCCCGTGTTCCTGCGGTATATGTATCCATTCGTGAGATACATGGGCATCTTGAAAAAGTACGTAAGAAACTGACATCGACCCGAAGGTAGCATTATAGAAGGATATTCCACAAAATAGGTGATTGATTTTTGCACCAACTACATGGCCGGTGTGGATCCTATTGGCGTTCCGAAATCTCGATACGAGGGAAGGCTCCAAGGAGTCGGGACAATTGGGTTGAGAGCCGTAGTTGCTGATATAAATGATCTACAGAAGGTACATTTCATTGTACTACAGCACATGACAGATGTTGCTCCCTACATAGATGAGCACATGACAATCCTTCAACAACAGATCTACACGAGAAGTTAGAAGTGGCTTACTAACGAGCATAATTGTTCTTTTATAGGATGGCTGAAAGAAAGAGTGAAGTCACACCCCGTACCCGAAATTGTTAGACTGCTGGGCGAAGGACCCCAAATTATTGTCAGAATATTCCAAGGATACAAAATTAACGGATATACTTTTTACACTAAACGGCAAAGGGAGAAGAGCACGATGCAAAATAGTGGGGTGACGTTGGTGGCGACGTCTCAAGAATTCAGTAGATCCGAAGATGGCCGGGCTGTAATAGCATCAAGGTCATATTATGGCGTCATTGAAGAAATTTGGGAGCTCGTTTACAATCCTCACCTAAGCATTCCCTTGTTTAGTATCAATGGGTCGAAGACCGGGGTGTTAAAGTTGATAACGACGGGTTCACACTCGATGATTTTAACAAAGTTGGGTATGTTGATGATCCGTTTATACTCGCCAAGCAAGCCACCCAAGTCTTTTTCTACCTAAGTTATTTGTTCGGTTTACTAAAGGTATCCATTATCTTACGATAAATAGAAAGGTTCACCTCACAGTTACTATTTGATCTTGAAAACCTACCTCAAATACTTGGTTTGGTTGAAAGAAACATCAATGCTAAAGTACTAGAAAAGATGCTATAGACATCTAACAGTAAGCAACGAGAATCATTCAATCAATTCAACCAAGCAATTAAAATACTACTTGAATCAAATAAACACAAATATTCAACACAGATTCAAACAACATACATAATAAGTATCCGACTACATCGTAACCCTAGAAACTAATAAACTACTCAGACATAATCAAAAAGCAAATAAAACAAATGATAAAAGAATTGTTCATGACAAAACCCGAAGAACAAAGAAGATTCGTGAAGAAACTTTCGTCTTTTTGCTTCTCGACTTCGTCTCTAAGCTAGTTGTCCAGTCCAAAACCTAGAATTTGGTCTCCTTGTTCTCTAAAAATGCCGATTCTGGTTTGTAGCAAGGAATCCCGTAATATAGCCATTCTGACCGACCTTTCCTTCATTGAGCCTCTATTTCCATTTCTGTTCTGTTTCCGGAATAGGCGGACGCGACCCGCGTCAGATGTGACGCGATCCGCGTGTCTGTGTTTGTCAAGGAGCTGATGAGTGTCGCGTCTGTGGTCGCGTCGGGGCATGCTGCGACTCGCGTCGGTAGTGACGCGGCCCGCGTGAAGACCTTCAGTCTTCACAATATTCCTGATTTTGCCTGAACGACATAGTGATAATACCGCCGCCATGTAAAAACATCCCAGGTGGGACAGGGATGAAGATATCCCTCATGCTTTCGGGTGTCAACATCAAGCGGTCGTGGAGAAGGCGCAAATCACCGGGCAAACGGCTGTATTCTTCTTCGGTGACCAAAGGACGGTCTGGTGATCCTGGCGCGTCAGCCCCAACGTCGCAAGCCACAACAGTCCGTACCGGTGACATCAACTCCTGTGCACCGATGTCATCATCTACTCGTGTCTGCATTAAAATTAACATATCTTCTTCAATTATTTGAAAACGAATGATTTGAATGTAACAAAACAAATGGATTATTTAGAGATACCTGATGCAAAACAATCTGACTCCTGGGCCATTGGACAAATGACTTGCGGGCATCATCAAGAATGAACTGAGCGACGGTAGGGGCAGGAAGAGGTACGCGCCCCCATCCCTCCATGACTGAGTCAACCTGCACGCATGCATAGTCGGGCAAGAGCTGAGCATGGTGTACAATCGAGACTCCTGGAAGTACAACGCCCGTGGCAACGGTCAGAGGAGAACTACCCTGCCACAGGACGAGGTCGCATGCTCTGGGGTCCTGCAATTATCAAAAAGTTGTTACTTTTTAATGGTGCGATGTTGTCTAACAATGCTACAAACAGGTATGAATTACCTTTAGACTATAAAACAGTAGTGATTACCTTTAGATTTTCCAAATCATCTAAGGCCCAAGTCCCGGATGCTTGGCTACTTCGCCGAACTCCCGGCGAAATAGGAGGTGGTTGCTCGGATTGCTGCGCAAGAGATGAAAACCGGTTCAACAACCTTGATTCCATCTCAGCCATCTTTGCGTCGTACGCAGCCATCTTGGAGTCGTACTCTTTGCTGACCTCCGCGCGTACCTGCGCAACTATCTCGTCTTTATCAACTCTGGCACGAGGTTTTCTTCGAGATTTTTCACCCTCAACTCGGAACACCTCCTTCCAGCCCCTGTAGGCCCCTACACCCCTTACCCGGCCCGTGTGTTCTGGATTCCCGAGCGCTGCGGCCAAGGAATCATTTTGTCGTTCGACCGACCGGGCACCCGAACTGACCTCCTGCTCCACCTCCAACTGTTAATAGAAAAATTAGTTAGAGCAAAAGACCAAGTGATGTACATTCGAAGTTATAATTTCGTTTGAATGACACAAAGTTATAACAAAGGACTCTTACCATTCTCTGAGCCACGGGCTGCAATTTCTCTGGGAGTACTATCCTCCCGTCAGCGGTTAACTCAGATCTACCCATGAACCAACATTGGCCCCTAGGATTTTGGATCTGGACCACGGGTGAGTCGGAATCTCTGTTTTGCTGCAGTGCTGTCTTCCACTCTTCCGACTTACCCTCGTAACCACCTGACCCTAAATGGTGCGGATATTTGTTCAAGGCAGCGATCCTCTTGCCTTCTTTACTTTTTGCCTTCACATGTGCAAGAAAATCAATTAGTTTTAGAAAAATAATTGAAGATACAGAAAAAACATAAACTACTTTGGATAATGTTACATACCTTGAACTCTTCTGTGGACTTCAAAGCTTGAAACTCCTCCCACACCTCTTGTGTTACCCAAGGATAGTACCCTACCGGACTTCTCCCTTCGTCCATGAACTCTGTCTTCAGCGTGCTCTTGAATTGCTTCCAACCTTCGTTCATGATCCTCAGAGTCTTGACCTTTGGGGTATCGCTCTCGATGTTCCACTGAGCCTGATTGACACCAAATTAACTGTATTTAATTTCATGTACAACAATGAAAATAAAGTAAAGAGTTGTTCGGTGCTTTACCTTCACCATGTTCCACCAGTCGTTCTTCTCCTCTTTATCAAACTTATTCCAACTCTCTACAAGGATACTTGCCTTTCGCTTCACCAAATTGCAACACCAATTTGAGTACGCCATTCGGTTTGGACCTTCCGCACGCCCGTCGTCCGTGAACCGGATTTCCAACTGCTTCTTCTCAAACGTGCTTGTGCACATTGTCGGACCTCTTTTCCTTCTTTCTGATGAGGCAGTAGCTTGCTGATCATCTTCTGCCATCGCATCTATGTGCTCACCCTCATCCGACATGGTTCTGCCATACAAAGAAATATTAAAAGAAATTAATGAACCTATGTGTAAAATGCAAAATGAACACCACAATTAAATGGAAGACTTCAAAACACACAACATGGACATTAATTTCATATTTTTCTGATTTTTTTTCGATTTTATATAAATTTCCAAAGTTCAGCCTCTCAAAATGAAAATTCTGAAAAAGCTGAACTTTGAAAAATCATATAAAATTGAAATATAATCTGAAAAATATGAAATTTGTGTCCATTTTGTGTGTTTTGGAGTCCTCTGTCGGTTGGTCAATTCATAAATATGTTTTGGCCCCTGCATTGATCTGCACTGATCAATTTACCAGCAGACGTCATTTTGGCCATTTGGAGTACTCTTACAAGATCAATGTCTATAATCAATTTACCAGCTAGCTAGGTGATAAGCTTACAGAATATGGTATTATCTCTAATCAATTTAGTTAATAGGTTTTGCATACATCCACCCTAATTAATTTACATAGATTGAGCATCAAATTTAATAGAAATCCATACAGACCAAAAAAAACAATCTCTTTTAGTCAGAAATTTAAACATGGTGCAAGCTGTTTTTTTTTTTTTTTGTATTAGCTAGGGACAGTAAAGTGGCACCCACAAAAAAAGTCAAAAAAAATAAGCAATGTTTTCATATATGTTTTAAAAGTGTTAATTAAAACAAGTTTTTAACTTTCTCCTTGGTTGTGCATGCAAAACCAGTAAATATATGATAAAACCAAGCAATGTAAGAACTAGTTTTAAATTCTGTTTCCTGTTTTTTAAATTGGTAAGATCAGTGAAGTTTTTAACTTGGTAAAATCATTAATGTAAAAAACAAACAATGTAAACCAGTAAATTCTGTTTTTAAATTGGGAAAATCAGTTTTTAAATTACAACAGAAAAAATAAAACATATATGATAAAACAGAAAAACTGATTTTAATTCAAACTGAAAAACTGATTTCGATTTAAATTAAAAACAGAAAAACCTTCCTCTTAATTTCTTCTAAAAAAAAATTGGTTAACTCGATCTAAACCAACAGGAATACCCTCGAGCTCTAGATTTACTGGCCTGATTAAACCCTAAACCCCAAATGAAATTAATTCCAACAAGTTGGGAAAATCAACAACCCGAACTCGGCCAAAATAAGAGAAGTGAAGAGTACTTTACCGAGAGAGGAGAGGGTGGACCGGAGAGGTGGCAGAGGACCGACAATGGCGGAGTGGACCGGAGTGGTGGCAGTGGCCGGGGAGAGTTTGGAGGTTTTGGAACTCAAACGGCGCGCGGCTAATGAAAATTTAGAAGAGAAAGGTCTTTTGAATTATATTTTTAACTCTTTCTACACGGATTATTAAGTTCACGACCGTGTATAATTTGTTAACTCTTTCTACACGGATTATTAATTTCACAACCGTGTACAATTTATCTTTATACACGGACAAATAAGTAAATGTCCGTGTACAATTACCCTTTGTACACGGACATTTACTTAACAATCCGTGTAGCTCTCTTCCCCTTTGTACACGGACATTTAGTTAATCCGTGTAGCTCTCTTCCCCTTTATACACGGTTATATAGTTAACTCCGTGTGCAATGCCTATTTATACACGGACTATTAAATAAAAGTCCGTGTACAAAGGGGAAAACATATTCAATTATGTTTCTTTTTATTTTTTATAGTATTTAAATTAATAATAAATTAACTAAAATATATAGTATATCATATCTAATATATATAAAACTTATACTAATATTAACTAATACCCTGTTTTTTTATTATTATTAATATTTCAACTATAGGCAATGTTTAAAAACTAATACTAATATTTAAAAACTAATACTAATATTTTATTTTTTAATTCATTATTTATGAATTCACTAATATTTAAAATCTAATACTAGTATTTGAACTAGAAATGTTTTATTATTATTAAAAAATTGAACTAACATTTAAAATAGAGAAATCTAATATTTGATATTTGAACTACAAATATTTTAGTCTTAATATTTAATATTCCTACTAATATTAAAAAACTAAAACTAATATTTTATTTTTTATTTCATTATTTAAGAATTCACTAATATTTAAAATCTAATACTAGTATTTGAACTAGAAATGTTTTATTATTATACAAATATTTAATATTAGTATTTCATTATCTAATACTAGTATTTCATTATTTAAGAATTCACTAATATTTAATATTCCTACTAATATTTAAAAACTAATACTAATATTTGAACTAGAAATGTTTTATTATTACAAAGTTGTTTCTAAAAAAGAAATATTACAAGTTTAAATTTTAAACAAAAAATAAATATTACACACCGGCTTTTTTTTTTTCCTTTTTCTCTTTTTTTTCTCTTTTTCAACAGTACTCTCGGCCCATATTCCTTCATTGTGGTCGGATCGCATGTAGTTCGCTCCGTCGTTTTCTTTAATTGTTGCTACCTCAGGGTCCATGTCGGCACAAAATGGAGGTATTTCGTCGAACTGGTCATACTCTTCTTCATCGACGACATTTTCTACCCCGACAATCCTTCTTTTTCCAGATAGGACGACGCTCCACCTATCATCACTCGGGTCGGTGACATAAAAGACTTGGGTGGCTTGCTTGGCGAGTATAAACGGATCATCAACATACCCAACTTTGTTAAAATCAACGAGTGTGAACCCGTCGTTATCAACTTTAACACCCCGGTCTTCGACCCATTGGCACCGAAACAAGGGAATGCTCAGGCGAGGATTGTAAACGAGCTCCCAAATTTCTTCAATGACTCCATAATATGACCTCGATGCTGTTACAGCCCGGCCATCCCCAGATCTACTGAATTCTTGAGATGTCGCCACCAACGTCACCCCACTATTTTGCATTGTACTCTTCTCACTTTGCCGTTTAGTGTAAAAAGTATAACCATTAATTTCGTATCCTTGGAATGTTTTGACAACAATTTGGGGTCCTTCGCCCAGCAGTTTAACAATTTCAGGTACGGGGTGTGACTTCACTCTTTCTTTCAGCCATCCTATAAAAGAACGATTATGCTCGTTAGTAAGCCACTTCTGACTTCTCGTGTAGTTCTGTTGTTTAAGGATTGTCATGTGCTCATCTATGTAGGGAGCAACATCTGTCATGTGCTGTAGTACAATAAAATGTGCCTTATGTAGATCATTTATATCAGCAACTACGGCTCTCAACCCAATTGTCCCGACTCCTTGGAGCCTTCCCTCGTATCGCGACTTCGGAACGCCAATTGGATCCACACCGGCCATATAGTTGGTGCAAAACTCAATCACCTCTTCTGTGGAATATCCTTCTATAATGCTACCTTCGGGCCGATGTCGATTCCTCACGTACTTTTTCAAGATGCCCATGTATCTCTCGAACGGATACATATACCGCAGGAACACGGGACCACAGATCTGAATTTCTCTCACAAGATGAACACCAAGGTGAACCATAACATCGAAAAAAGAGGGCGGAAAATACATCTCAAGTTGGCAAAGAGTAACGACGATCTCCTTTTGCAAAGAGTCCAATTTTAGAGGGTCTATCACTTTGGAATTGATTGCATTGAAGAAAGTACAGAACTTCGTAATGGTTTCCCGAACCTCCTTTGGTAAAATTCCCCGAATTGCAACCGGAATCATATGTGTCAGTAAAACATGACAGTCGTGGGATTTCAGACCAAGCAATTTCAGGTCCTTCTTCGACACCAGCTTCTTAATATTCGAGGAATACCCCGATGGAACTTTAATACTATGAAGGCATTCACAAAAGCTTGTTTTCTCTTTCTTCGACATTGTGCACAGTGCGGGGGGTAGGTACGTGCGCTTCCCTTTCTCCTGCGGTGCAAGCTCGGGTCGTATTCCCATTTCAACCATGTCTTTCCGAACTTTAATACCATCTTTAGTCTTTCCCTTAATGTTCAACAGTAAACCGATCAAACAGTCGCAGACATTTTTTTCAACATGCATGACATCTATGCAATGTCTCACTTCTAAAAATTCCCAGTACGGTAGATCCCAAAATATGGACCTTTTTTTCCAAATATTCTTCGGTGGTGCTTCGGCACATTTTCCAAAAATAACATCAAGGTTTTTTACCCGATT
Organism: Carex kokanica; assembly: GCA_025461125.1. NCBI lineage: Eukaryota > Viridiplantae > Streptophyta > Magnoliopsida > Poales > Cyperaceae > Carex > Carex kokanica. The sequence continues at coordinate 872,921 of JAJGRX010001047.1, read as the reverse complement.
GAAGACACTTTTCTCGTCTAATGGACGATGAGCCACTCCAAGCTCAATTTTCCCGTTGAATGCACTCTTCTTCTTACGGTATGGGTGATTAACAGGAAGAAACCTACGATGCCCCATGAGAACATTCTTCTGACAATTTTTCAGCCTCAGCACCTGCGTGTCATCTTCACAGATAGGGCACGCTTTTGCTCCTTTACAAGTGTAACCCGATAAATTCCCGTACGTGGGAAAATCATTTACTGTGCAAAACACCATGGCCCGCATTTGAAATACCTCTTTGCTGTACGCATCCCAGACCGGGACGCCATCACGCCATAATTTCTGGAGATCCTCAATTAATGGTGCGAGATACACATCTATGTCATTTCCGGGTTGCCTGGGTCCTTGGATTAGTAATGACATCATTATCTATTTGCGTTTCATGCATAACCAAGGAGGAAGATTATAGATGGCTATAAGAACTGGCCAAGTACTGTGCCGACTGCTCAAGCTTCCAACCGGACTCATTCCATCTGTGCTCACCACAATCTTAAGGTTTCTCATTTCGGAACCAAATTCTTTGAAGTGTCTATCAATGTTTCTCCACTGAGGAGAATTGGCCGGGTGCCTTAGTTTACCATCTTTTTTGCGCTCTTCTTCATGCCAACGCAATAATTTCGCATCCTTGGAATTCGCAAACAACCGTTTGAATCTCGGTATTATCGGCAAATACCACAACACCTTAGCCGGAGGTCGGCCCTTTTTGTCATCGTCACAATCATCAGTACTGTCCTGGTCCTTACGTTTATACCGTGAAACACCGCATTTAGGACAGACATGCATGGTCTCGTACTCGTTACGGTACAATACACAGTCGTTCGGACATGCATGTATTCTTTCGATCTTCAACCCCATTGGACATATCAATTTTTTCGCCTGATATATTGTACCGGGTAACTCGTTGTTATCTGGGAGCATTTCTCGTAAAAGCTGTAATAAGGATGTGAAACTCTTATCGCTCCAACCATTGTCTGCCTTTAAGTTTAATAATTTCAACACAGCTGACAGTTTCGTAAATTTGGTACACCCGGGATACAACTGTTTTTTGGAATAATTAGACAAATTTTGGAATTTATCATAATTTTTATCACTAATTTCATCTTCTGCGTCACGAAACATTTCCTCCAGATTTTCAATAAACTCGTGTTCTACATTTTCACCAGAATTCATCTCCATCTCATCATCGTCGGTTCCGGGTTCAATATTATCAAAAATTTCGGCATCCTCGTAATTCTCGTTCCAATCAAGTTCAAAATTATCAGAAATTTCTACATTCTCATCATTCAATTCACAACGATTAAAATCTTTATTGGTACTACTACTTTCACCAAATTTCTCACCGTGCATGATCCAACATGTATATCTCTTCTTAAATCCCCGACAAATTAAATGACCTCTAATTTCTTCGGAGTCCACAAATCTTAAAATATTTTTACAATCTCTACAAGGACACAAAATGTCTTTTTCTTTTTTCTTCACTCTATACATCTCAGCAAATTTTATAAACTCATCAACGCGAACCAAATATTCTTCACTGTCACGTCGCAATTCATACATCCAACTTCGATCCATCTGTAAATTAAATTATAAAAATGATTTGATCAATTAATCAAGCATGGTCAACATATATTGTACCAAATTTTGGGCTTACAAAGGGCCGGTTTACAATCCTAACCCACTCTTTGAATATTATGTCTCATATGTGAACACATATTAGCAAGTTTTAATTAGTATTTGAGAAAAATTCGGCAGCATTTCCCCTTAACTCCCCAAGTATGCGTACGAACCACATACTCGTAGGAGCAATAAGGGAAAATACCGTCGAACTTTCCTCAAATACTAATTAAAACCCACTAATATGTGTTCACATCCTAAATGAGACACAATATTCAAAGAGCAGTCCCAAAACGGGGACTGTCCAAAATTAATCCCTATTGGATTAATTTTGAACGGGCATGGACCTAAAAATCATTTATAGGTCGGTTATTGGACAACAATACACTAATTATATATTTACATTACCTAATTACTAATTAAATCAAGCATGCATGCATATATTACACACCTAAGTAAATAAGCAATAATAATTACTAAACAGAAAATTAGAGAGGAAAAAGGAAAATATGTATATACTAACCTTCGAAATTTAGAGAGGAGAAAATAAAAACTTCAAAGATGACAGCTTCCAGCTATGCTAGCCTTTAATTTGCGGAAATCAAATCTCAGATCAACACAGACAGAGGGCGTATTAATTACTTGATCAAAACGGCGCAGCTGGAGCTAGAAGTCTCTGGAAGAGAAGCCCTTTTATATTGGATAAAACCCTACACGGCTTTTCTACACGGATTTATACTTAGCAATCCGTGTAGCTCTGTCACAATTTAAACCCGGTTATTTATTAAAAAAGCCGTGTAGCATAACCCTTTATACACGGATATTTGATAAGAAAACCGTGTAGCTCTATAACTATTCTACACGGACATGTAACTAAAAACCGTGTAGCTCTCTTAATATTTGTACACGGTTATTTAATCAAATATCCGTGTAGCAATTCATACACGGATTTTTGTATAATATCCGTGTAGCTCTCTCAATCTTTTCCACACGGTTTCTTTCCACGCGGCTTTTTTTTCCCTAATAAACCGTGTAGCTCTCTCAAACAATTATACACTGATTTATAACTAAGTGTCCGTGTATAATTCCCCAATATTTTTGACCCTTTCACAATTTCATATTTGACACACGGTTTTTATATAAAATTAGAAAAACCGTGTACAATGTGCAGTGTAGAATTAGCTTTTTTGTAGTAGTGACGGATATTTAATTAAAGAACCGTGAAAAAAGGTAAGAATTGTACACGGATGTTTGTTTAAATGACAGTGTAGATAACCTGTGAGAGCTACACGGATGTTTAATAAAGAGCTGTGTAGAAAGGTCGTAAATGTACATGGTTTTTTGTTTAATTAACAGAGTAGACAGCCTTGAGAGAGCTACACGGACGTTTAATAAAGAGCTGTGTAGAAATGTTAATTTAGGTTTTTGGTTATATAAAAGGCATTCTCCCTACCAGCGCCATTTTGATCAATTCTCTCCCTCTCACAGTTAACAATTGGGTTGAGATGTAGGTTTATCAATTATGTCGGATCACAACTTATATCAATATGAGCTACTGTTTATGGAGCTCACAGATGAGCGGTCCGATATAATTGATAACCTACATCTCGAATTCCCATGCGAAGTATTGAAAAAAAAATTATCTCTCTATTCTGATCAATTTTACTGAACGAAGTGTTGGGTAAGAGTTGGGTGAAGGACCTTCAGAGCCGGATGAAGAGTCGAATGAAGAGTCGGAGATCACCCGACTCTTCATCCGGCTCTGACGGTCCTTCAACCACCTCTTCCCTTTTTTTTGATGGTCCTTCATCCAACTTTTTACTCAACTCTTTCTTTAGTAAAACCCTGCTGGCACCAAAAGGAAAGAACCACCCTATTCTAGTCCTTAATGGAAATTTTTAGTTTACATATGAATTTTTATTCCAACTTTTGTAATGCTTTAATTTTGTATAATTTGGTGTACATGAATTTTTAGTTTAAATTGCTATGTTTTGGAATTCTGGATTTTAAATGTCTTCCTCTGTTTTGGAAATTATTTGTTTTGCTATCTGAAAAACATAGAAACAAAACTAGTTGATAGCCAAAAAAAAAAAATGCTACACGGACGTTTAATAAAGAGCCGTGTAGAAACGAGAAATAGTACACGGATTTTTGTTTAATTAACAGTGTAGAAAAATAATTCTACACGGCTGTTTATATAAAAGTCCGTGTAGCTCTCTTATGTCTTTCTACACGGATTTATAGCTAAATATCCATGTATAAAGGTTATTTTAGGATTTTGAAATAAAATGATATAAACAGCCGTGTAGAATTCTCTTTTTTTTCCTAATTATTTTTTATTTTTTTTGGCTAGCCTCCATTTTTGCTAGCCAGTATTTTTTTTTGTTTTCAGTTAGCAAAACAGAGTAAGATGAAAATATCAATTGCTAAACAAATAAAATGAAAAGTGCCAGTAGGGTTTACAGAGGGGAATATGGAGATACATGTTTACGGAGGGTAATATGAAAATAAATGTTTTAACAGTAGGACTTTGTCAGAAATCTTCGTATTTCTCCTCTGGATCTTGCTTGCCCGAATTAGTTTAGGACATGCAAGGAACTAACCAAAAGACTACTTATGTTAATGTAACCAAAGTAAGGACTACTTTAGTTACATTAACCTAAGTAGCCTTTTGGTTAGTTCCATATGTCCTAAACTAAACACCTTAGCAAGATCTAGAGGAGAAATACAAATTAACTTCCAAGATCTCAGATCCGGCCTCCAGTTATAACATCTATCATCATATTACCCTCGAAAAACACTTTAGCGCAGAAATCAGAACAAATAATTGGGGAAATGAAGCACTTCGCATGGGAATTCGAGATGTAGGTTATCAATTATATCGGACCGCTCATCTGGAAGCTCCATAAAAAGTACCTCATCGGTATAAGTTGCGATCCGACATAATTGATAAACCTAGATCTCAACCCAATTGTTAACTGTGAGAAGTATAAATTGATCAAAACGGCGCTAGGGAGAAGGTCTTTTATACAATTCCAACCCTAAAATAACCTTTCTACACGGATAATAATCAATAAATCCGTGTAAAAAGTATTAAGAGAGCTACACGGACTTTTATATAGGTAGCCGGTTAGATTAACCTTTCTACACAGACATTTATATAAACAACCGTGTATAAATTTCTGTCTACACGGACTTTGATATAAACAGCCGTGTAGAATTTTCTTTTTTTTTCTAACATTTTTTTATTTTTTTGGCTAGCCTCCATTTTTTGCTAGCCAGTATTTTCTATGTTTTCAAAAATCAAAACAGATGACAATATCAATTTGCTAACAATAAAATGGTATAAACAGCCGTTTAGAATTCTTTTTTTTTTCCTAATTATGTTTTATTTTTTTTGGCTAGCCTCCATTTTTTCGAGCAAGTATTTTCTTTGTTTTCAGTTAGCAAAACAGAGCAAGATGAAAATATCAATTGCTAAACAAATAGTATGAAAAGTGCCAGTAGGGTTTACAGAGGGTAACATGGAGATACATGTTTACGGAGGGTAATATGAAAATAAATGTTTTAACAGTAGGCCTTTGTCAGAATCTTCGTATTTCTCCTCTAGATCTTGCTTGCCCGAATTAGTTTAGGACATTTGCAAAATAACCTTGTTTAGGACCTTAGTTCAGGACATTTTATTGTTAGCAAATTGATATTGTCATCTGTTTTGCTTTCTGAAAAACATAGAAAAATACTGGCTAGCAAAAATGGAAGCTAGCCAAAAAAGATTAAAAATTGTTAGGAAAAAAAGAAAATTCTACACGGCTATTTATATAAAAATCAGTGTAGACAGATTATTATACACGGCCGTTTATATAAATGTCCGTGTAGAAAGAGTAATCTAAACGGCTACTTATATAAAAGTCCGTGTAGCTCTCTCAAAGCGTTCCACACGGATTTATAGCTAATTATCCGTGTAGATAGGTTATTTTAGGGTTGGCACTATATAAAAGGCCTTCTTCCGGTGCCGTTTTGATCAATTAATACTCTCTCACTCTCTCTATATTGAATTGGTCTGATTTCTGCGCACAAGGAACGAGGCCGGATCTGAGATCTAGCTTGGAAGTTAATTCGCATTCTCCTCTCTATTGCCAAGGTTAGTCATACATATATATATTTCTCTTTTCTTTATCTAATTTTCTGTTACTGATTAATATTGCTTAATTATTTCTGTCAATTATTATTTAATGCATGCGTGCTTGATTTGTTAAGATAATATAAATAATTAATGTATTGTGGTCCAATAACCGACTTACTGATGCTTTTAGGTCCATGCCCGTTCAAAATTAATCCAATAGGGATTAATTTTGGATAATCCCCCGTTTGGGACTGCTCTTTGAATATTGTGTCTCATTTAGGATGTGAACACATATTAGCGGGATTTAATTAGTATTTGAGAAAAGTTCGACAGTATTTCTCCTTATTGCTCCTACGAGTATGTGGTTTTTACGCATACTTGGAGAGTTAAGGAGAAATGCTGCCAAATTTTTCTCAAATACTAATTAAATCCCGCTAATATGTGTTCACATATGAGGCATAATATTCAAAGAGTGAGTTAGGATTGTAAACCGGCCCTTTATAAGCCAAGAATTTGGAACAATATATATGCTGACCACGGAATATGTTTAATTGGAATTCTTTTTTTACTTTAATTTACAGATGAATCGAAGTTGGATGTACGAATTGCGACGTGATAGTGCAGAATATTTGGCTCGCATTGATGAGTTCATAAAATTTGCTGAGAGTTATAGAGTGGACACAAAAGATAACGACATCTTGTGTCCTTGTAGAGATTGTAAAAATTTTATAAGATTTGGGGATTCGGAAGAAATTAGAGCTCATTTGATTTGTCGGGGATTTAAGAAAAGATATACATGTTGGTTTATGCATGGTGAGAAAATTGGGGAATGTAGTGGAACCAATAGAAATTATGTTTTGGACGAGAATGATGATAATGTAGAAACTGTTGATAATTTTGAATTTGAATGCAACGATGATTTTGAGAATGTCGAAAATTTCGATAATGCTGGGCTTGATTGCAACGAGGATGATGAGGTGGAGATGAATACTGATGAAAATGCAGAATACGATTTTACTGAGAATCTAGAGGACATGTTACGTGATGTGGAAGATGAAATTAGTAATAAAAATTATAAAAAATTTCAGTATCTGTCTAATGAATCTAAAAAGCCGTTATATCCTAGGTGTACCAAATTTACAAAACTGTCAGCTGTGTTGAAATTATTGAACTTAAAAGCAGACAATGGTTGGAGCGATAAGAGTTTCACGTCCTTATTAAAGCTCCATATATAATCTTCCTCCTTGGTTGTGCATGAAACGCAGATATATAATGATGTCATTACTAATCCAAGGACCCAGGCAACCCGGAAATGACATAGATGTGTATCTCGCACCATTAATTGAGGACCTCCAAAAATTGTGGCGTGATGGCGTCCCGGTCTGGGATGCGTACGGCAAAGAGCAATTTTATTTGCGGGCCATGGTATTCTGCACCATAAATGATTTCCCCGCGTACGGGAATTTATCGGGTTACACTTGTAAAGGAGCAAAAGCGTGCCCTATCTGTGAAGATGACACGCAGGTGCTGAGGTTGAAAAATTGTAAAAAGAATGTTTTTATGGGGCACCGTAGGTTTCTTCCTGTTAATCACCCATACCGTAAGAAGAAGAAGGTATTCAACGGGAAAATTGAGCTTGGAGTGGCACGTCGTCCGTTAGAAGGGAAGAATGTCTTCATGCGGGTTAAAAACCTTGATGTTGTTTTTGGAAAATGTGCCAAACCACCACCGAAAGATATTTGGAAAAAGAAGTCCATATTTTGGGAGCTACCATACTGGAAATATTTAGAAGTGAGACATTGCCTAGATGTCATGCATGTTGAAAAAAATGTCTGTGACAGTTTGATTGGCACATTATTGAACATTTCGGGGAAGACTAAAGACGGTCTTAAAGTTTGAGAAGACATGAAATTAATGGGAATATGACCCGAGCTTGCACCGCAGGATAAAGGGAAGCAAAAGGCATACCTACCCCCCGCAATGTGCACAATATCGAAGATCGAGAAAACGAGCTTTTGTAAATGCCTTCATAGTATTAAAGTCCCATCAGGGTATTCTTCGAATATTAAGAAGCTGGTGTCGATAAAGGACCTGAAATTGATTGGTCCGAAATCCCACGACTGTCATGTTTTAATGACACATATGATTCCTGTTGCAATTCGGGGAATTTTACCGAAGCCCGTGCGGCAAACCATTACGAAGCTTTGTTTTTTCTTCAATGCAATTAATTCCAAAGTGATAGACCCGTTCAAAATTGGACGCTTTGCAAAAGGAGGTCGTCGTTACCCTATGCCATCTTGAGATGTATTTTCTGCCATTTTTTTTCGATGTTATGGTTCACCTTGTTGTTCATCTCGTGAGGGAAATTAAGATCTGTAGCCCGCGTTCCTGCTGTATATGTATCCATTCGAGAGATTCATGGATATTTTGAAAAGTTACGTAAGGAACCGACATCGTCCCGAAGGTAGCATTGTGGAAGGATATTCCACAGAAGAGGTAATTGAGTTTTGCACCAACTACATAACCGGTGTGGGTCCTATTGGTGTTCCAAAATCTCGATACGAGAGAAGGCTCCAAGGAGTAGGGACAATAGGGTTGAAAGCCATAGTTGCTGATAACGATGACCTGCGAAAGGCACATTTTATTGTACTACAGCACATGTTGCTCCATATATAGATGAGCACATGACAATCCTTCGACAACAGAACTACACGAGAAGTCAGAAGTGGCTTACTGACGAGAATAACCGTTCTTTTATCGGATGGATTAAAGACAGAGTGAAATCACACCCCGAAAGGTCCCCCGTAAATGAAACTGTTAGATTGCTGGGCGAAGGACCCCAAATGATTGTTAGAACATTCCAAAGATACGAGATTAACGGATATACATTTTACACTAAATTACAGTGTGATAAGAGCACAATGCAAAATAGTGGGGTGACGTTGGTGGCGACGTCCCAAGAATTCAGTAGATCGGGGGATGCCCGGCCTGTAATAGCATCAAAGTCTTATTACGGCGTTATTGAAGAAATTTGGGAGCTCGTTTACAATCCTCACATTAGCATTCCCTTGTTTCGGTGCCAATGGGTCGAAGACCGGAGTGTTAAAGTTGATAACGACGGGTTGATAAGCATAAAATACACATTTGATCTAGTTTTTATCATAAAATAACTCCAATTATCATGTATTTTGAATATAAAATCAATGAATTACACCTAGAATCAAGTTACTGCGGTAGTTTGGCTTTAAAATGCAGGAAAAGACAAAAAATGAAGTAATTAGGACTGAGTGCGGATCAATCACCCGCACTGAGATTCAGTGCGGATGCACTCAGTACTTAGCTGAATTTTCTAGCATCTCAGCACAGCCAGAATTTTTCCCGAGCGTAATGCGTCCGCACTCACATGCCAGTGCGGGTCATCCACCCGCATTTTATACTTGGGTCAGATTTTCAGAAACTACAGAAGTTCAGCAGTGCGGGTCCTCCATCCGCACTCTCCACCAGTGCGGACGCACTCAGATGATTACGCAGGATTTTCTCCAAGTTAAAAAAGGAAAGTTGAATCCAATGCGGATCAACCATCCGCACTCTCCACCAATGCGGACGCACTGAACACGCAGACTGCCAGAATTACCCGATTTCAACACGGTTTCTATTTTTGGCACTCCAAGGACACGTTTTAAGAAGCCAAAAATAGACATACTTGCCAGGAAAGAAATGTAAAAAGAGCACCCACTAACTCCACCTTCTAGCCTCTAAATTGGGTATGATCTCTTGCTTTAAAAGGGGGGCTCATTTCCATCCAATTATCATCCCTACAACACATCTCATTCTCTCTCTACACACACAACTCAGCAATATTTTCTGAAGGAGGCAAAGCTTTCAAGCAAGGAGAAGAAGGGTTTCTTGAGCAAGATTCGGCAAGATAGAGGTTCTAGATTCAAAGGGTGTAATTATTCTTTATTTCATTTCCTTTTATTCTTTGCCAAACTTTGCAATGTTTCCTTCCAAGAGGGAGTAGTTCTCTCCCTAGGGGTTTAGGTCAATATGCATGAACTTGTTTAATTATATTTTATTCGATTATTTGCTTTTATTATGATTGTTTTATCGGATTTGATCGTTAATTTCTGTGATTTAAATAATTTGTGTTAAATACATAATTAGTACTTGAATTGTAGCATCTCGTTTTGGTTTCAAAAGAACCAAAATTGACTAGGATCAATAGGATAGTACCAAATTGTGAATACAAATACCTTAGGTTTAGATTAAGATTCTAACCAATTTAATCTAAGCCGGAACTACAGAAATTAAGGTTAGGGATTTGGTGAAGAACCTAAACGAGAAGTCAAACCCTAATTAGGACATCTCAAATCGAGTCGGATATTGGTATCATGAACTTAATTGAGAAGTACCAATATTCGAGGAGAGGAGAGACTAACAAGAGCTTATGGTCTAGGTAGCTAGGGTGAAGAACCTAAAACGTGAAGTCCGAATTACTTAGACACGTTATTAATTCATGAAAGTGACCCTTAATGACATATTAGGTTAGAAACCTCATCAAATCATACATGAATTTAAGCAAATACCGAATGAATAGAATTAACAAGGGATTGTAGACCAAAGACCCCTAGATTCTCTACCTTGAAAACAAACCGACTTTTCTTTCTTCTACTTTTACTTTTAATTGTTTAAAAACTCCTTTCTTCGGGTATTGAACCCAACCTTAGGATTTTTAGTACAAACCCCCCCCAAATTTACTTTATTGCACTTTACTTTCTTTCTTTTCTGAAATTTATTATCTAAAGTTGAAAACTAAGTATTTACCTTACTCCTTGTGGTTCGATACCCGATAATATATTACACGGTAGGATTGTATACTTGCAATCTGAATCGAAAGTGTATTTGAGGATAAAGCTTTTTACATATACCTTTTGGACGTATCACGGGTTCACCCTCGTAGATTTTGACAAAGTCGGGTATGTTGATGATCCGTTCATACTTGCCAAGCAAGCCACCCAAGTCTTTTATGTCACTGACCCGAGTGATGATAGGTGGAGTGTCGTCCTATCCGGAAAAAGAAGGATTGTTGGGGTAGAAAACGTCACCGACGAAGAAGAGTACGACCAGTTCGAAGAGATACCTCAATTTTGTACCGATGTGCAAGCTGAGATAGCAACAATTGCAGAACAAGACGAAGCAAATTACATGAGATCTGACCACAATGAAGGATTATGGGAAGATGTTCAAACAGTGGAAAAAAAGAGAAAAAAGAAAAAAAATCCAATGTATAATATTTACTCCTTTTAAACTTGAAAATTTTAATATTTCTTATTTGGAAAAAAAAAATTCAATGTATAATATTTATTTCTTTTATAATATTTCAGAGAGCCCAATGAAGAGTCAGACTAAAGACTCAAGGCCGGTTTACAATCTCTGGATATTTCTGTCTCATTGTAATATTTTTATTTTGTTTCTAATATTTCTTTTTTGCATATCATGTGCAAGAACCAGATATATTATTTTAGATATGCGGGCAGAGTAGTTTCAACAGGAATTTTGTAAACCAGAAATATGGATTTGTATAATTTAGTGTAGGATTTTTTGTATTAATTTTTTATATAATCTAGTGTACATGAGTTTTTGTATAATTTCTGATAGTATTTAGTGTACGTGAATTTTATATTTTATTTGTTTAAATAAAAAAATCCATCTTTCTAAGAAAAATCTTTTAATCACGGATGTTTCATTAAAATTCAAAGGGAGCTACACGGACATTTAATTAAACATCCGTGAACAAATACATTTATACACGTTTCATTAAATGTCCGTGTAGAAATTCAAAAGGAGCTACACGGATATTTCATTACACATCCGTGTACAAATACATTTCTACACATATGTTTAATTAACATCCGTGTAGAAAGGTATTTTTATTCTCAGAGAAAAGTAATCGAAACTTGGGAGTTTCTCAGATTATATTGAATTTTAAAGAGTCGTTTCGTCTTCTCAGAATTAAAAAGATAAGGCAACTTCTCGAATTTCGAATAACCTGTTCAAATTGAACGTTTTAATTTAAAATTGGACACGGACGTTTATTTAAAAATCTGTGTAAGAAAAGTTTTCTACACGGTCGATTACTTTTGAAGAGTCGTTTCGTCTTCTAAGAATCATACACGGTCGTTTAATTAAAAATCCGTGTACGAAAGGCTTTCTACACGGCCGTTTAATTTTCAAGAAATATTTTTGAAATATTTTTTTTAAATAATCCCTGTTATTTTGAAATCCCTGTTATTTTGAAATATTTTTTTTAAATAATATACTTTTGAAATATTTACTTGAACAGAAGGTATTTTTTTTGCGAAAAATTATTCTATGGTTGTTTTATAATTTGTAAACCCAGATAAGGTCATATCAAGTAAAGTGTTCATTTATGTTTTCAAATCGGATTATTTAGAGAGCATTAAGCATTAATTATTCTATGATATTATTTAGACAGATTATTTAAGTTAATTTTAAATAATTTTTTTTAAATAATTTACTTTGTAGTGATTATCCATAATGAATTATTTGTTGGTTGTTTTGCATGTACTGCTAATTTATATCTATAACAGTATTTATTTAGATAGCATGAGGTATTTAACAAAATAGTTAAACGGATAGAAAACAAAATGCTGATTAAATTAAGAACAAAATATATTACATCAAAAAAAAAGCTAACTTAATTAATTAAACACTCCGGCCTTCACTGGCCTGGCTGGATTGCTCCTTGGCCTGACCCCCTCCTTCTAATCCAGGGTCTCTTTGGCCTGATCCAGGGATTACCCCTCCTTTTGTAGGGCTTTGGTGGTGGGTGCCCCCTTGGGCTTCGCCGTGGCTCATTTGAGGGCGGCCATGGCCATGTCCTCCTGTAGTTGGGAGGAGGCATTTCATAGCCGGGAGGGACTTCCAACACGGGAGCATCTTCGGGAGGGACATAGCCGGGGGGCCATGGCCATGGCACATTTGCGTCTTCCGGTGGCAACTGAAACGGCCATTTCTTCTTCCAAATCTCAGAGAAAAGTAATCGAAACATGGGAGTTTCTCAGATTATATAGAATTTTGAAGAGTCGTTTCGTCTTCTCAGAATTAAAAAGATAAGGCAACTCCTCGAATTCCGTATGAAACCTGTTCAAATTAAACGTTTTAATTTAAAATAGACACGGACGTTTAATTAAAAATTCATGTAAGAAAAGTTTTCTACACTGTCGTTTACTTTTGAAGAGTCATTTCGTTTTCTAAGAAGCATACACGGTCGTTTAATTAAAAATCTGTGTACGAAAGGCTTTCTACACGGCCGTTTAATTTTGAATAGTCGTTTCCTTTTCTAAGAATCATACACGGGCGTTTAATTAAAAATCCGTGTACAAAAGGCTTTCTACCCGGCCGTTTAATTTTCAAGAGTTGTTTCGCCTTCTAAGAAACGTACACGGGATATTTAATTAAATGCCCGTGTAGAAATTGAAATATTTATTTTCATTTATTATTAAGTTCTGCTAGATACTCGAAGATATAAAATAGTTTTCAAGCTAAATAAAACTGAAATCAGGTTCCTTTTTATTTTTAAGTTTTCCATTTTGAAAAATATGGAATTTGAAAAATATGAAATTTGGAATTTGAAAAAATTAATCTAGAAAACCATATGTAGGCGCGCATTTCATAATTTCGCGTAAACTAATTATACACGGGTGTTTAATTAAACGTGTAGCTCTCTTACGTTTCTACATGGTTGTTTTGTTAAATGTCCGAGTAGATTTAGTTTACGAGAAATAAAATGCGTGCCTCGTCTCTGTCGCTCGATGTTTTCAAAATCCCCTCGTCTCCCCTAAAACCTAAACCCCCAGTCTCCTATCTCTTTCTGTGGTGCTGCCATCGTTCTCTCTCTCGGTGCTAACTCAGTCTCCTCTGTCGCTCTCCTCTGAACTCGCCAATTGAATCTCTAAGCTCCTCTCGCGCGGTTGCTGTTCTCTTTTTGAAAGGTTCTCTCTCTCTCTCTCTCTCTAAGTTGCAATGCTCCCTGTATCTTGGTTAAATCAAAACCCTTATCTCTGATTGTATTTTGGTTAAGTGAATAGTTTCCTCAACTAACCTATTCTGGTGACATGAACACCTAATGTTACAGGGACTAAATTGCAAAACCAACACTATGATTGAACAAAGGACCCAACAACACATAAGTTAGACCTAAATTTTACATTTCATAGCATTTGTAATAATGTTTCTTTTTTGTAGAAAGAACCATGTCACAGTCAGGTGAGAATGTAGATATGATAGTGGAAGAAGAGGACCAGCAGGCTCAGACAGAAAAGAGGAAAAGAGGTCCGACCATGTGCACGAAGACCTCAGAGGCGAAGGATTTGCAAATCGAGTTCAGCAAAATCGGATGTCCGAAGGGTCCACGTAGGGCAGAGTACACAAATTGGTGTAACAAAAGGCATCTATCTTGGTTGAGAGGTGGGACAAATTCGATGACAAAGATAAGAACGAATGGTGGAACATTGTGAAGGTAAAGTACCTAACAATTATAAACCTTATTTTGATTATTGTCCATGATCGGTAATTGGTTAATTCGTTTGACTGGAACGATGGCTGCGTTATCCTTGACTGGAACACCCACCAACCTTCACATGTAGTTCTTTCTTTAATCTCTTGAGTTATATTTTTCAGGACCATTTAGTAATTGAAAAAATCTATAAAACTGTACATGCATTATATATTCATTTTCCTATTCTCTCTCTGTTTGTTATTTCTTTTTTTGTTGGATACAAGTTTTCTAGCATGTCTTAACCTTAGCATAGTTGGAATTTGCTTTTATAAGTAAATAATAACTTTTTTAAATTGCTATGCATCATGTAGTTGTCTTCCTGCAAGTTATATATGTCTATACCTGACCTGAAAACTTAAATGAACTTACATGCAGTAAATTTGTTGTCAATCATGCAGGCTCATTGGAACATCTAGGATGACGACCCAAAGTCCGGAAAAAAGAAAAAGACTCTGAGGAAAATGAATGAATCTTGGAAGCAATTCAAGAGCACGTTGAAGACAGATTTCATGGAGAAAGGGAGAAATCCGGTAGGCTACTATAACTGGCTGAAACAAGAGGACTGGGAGGAGTTTCAAGCTTTGAAGTCCATAGAAGAGTTCAAGGTATATCAATTTAGCCAACTTTGTCTTTGTTCTTTCTCGATATGTACTTATCTTCCTTAAACTAATTGATGTACCTTGATGTGTGAAGATAAAAAGTGACGAGGGCAGGAGGATCGCGAAATTGAACAAGTACCCGCACAAATTAGGGTCAGGTGGTAACGAGGTAAGTCGGCCGAATGGGCGGCAGTACTTGACAAAAACAAATATTCTGACTCACTTGTGGTTAGGATCCAAAATCCTAGGGGCCAACACTGGCTCATGGGAAGATCCGAGGTAACCGCTGACGGGAGGATAGTACTCCCAAATGACGTGCAACCCGTGGCTCAGAAAATGGTAAGAGTCTTTGTGGTAACTTTGTGTACATTACTTTGTCTTTTGCTATAACTAATTTTTTTTAACACAGTTGGAGGTGGAGGAGGAGGTAAATTCGGGCTCCATGACTGTCGAAAGAGTGGATGATTCCTTGTCCGCAGCGCTCGGGAGTAAAGAACACACGGGTCGAGTTAGGGGTGTCTCGGTCTACAGTGGCTGGAAGGATGTATATGACGGACCAAAACCAAAAAGAAGACCGCGTGCCAAAGTTGGCACGGACGAGATGGAATCAAGGTTGGCGCAGGTACGCCAGGAGGTACGCGAGAAGATCAGAATGGAGTATGATGGAAGGATGGCTGACATTGAATCAAGGTGGATGAACCAAATTACATCTATTACGCAGCAATCCGACCAACAACCTCCCGTTTCGCCGGGATTTCGGCGAAGCAGTCAAGCATCCGGTACCGAAGTGCTGGACGTGTTGGACAATCTACAGGTAATCACTACTTGTTCATAATATACCCGTAATTTTGACTTGTTCATTAACTAATTTATGATAATTATTGCAGGAGGCCACATCATGCGACCTCGTCATGTGGCACGATAAAACTCCTCTGACCATTGCTAAGGGCATTGTACATCCTCCAGCCGGTTCTCAGCTAAGGCCCAACCATCTCCCCGTAACGGTTGACATGATTGTGGCCGAATGGGCTGCCCGCATACCTCTTCCTGTCCCTACCGACGACATGTTGGTGCTTGATGAAGCCCGTAGACAGATTGTCCAATGGCCCAAGTGTCAGATTATTTTGGATCAGGTAATCTCTAAATAAAACACGGATATCTTATGTTACATTCAAATGATTATTTTGAAATACTTGAAAAAAGGTTCAAAATTTGATACAGACCCGAAGAGGCGTTTCCAACACTGCGGACGAAGCTTTGTCACCGGTACGGTGAGGCTTGGAAGTAATAGTCGGGGCTGATGCGCAAGAATCTCCTGATACGCCAGCGGATGCGCCAGCCGCTGCGGGGGTAGACCGTACGGGGCTCTCTGAAGAAGAGGTTAGCCGTTTGCCCGAGGATTTGCAGAATCTCCACGCCTGCCTGGTTAAGGCACCAGATTTTATGGAGGACGTAATATTCGATATCCCCCCCAAGGTTCTCCTACACGAAGGCAGGACGGTTGTGCTGCCTTTCAAAGAATTCAAGGACTTTCTACATGCCTCATCAAGCGATAAATGGTTCGATGTGGGAGTCCTCACTGTTTTCCTCATGTTAGTGACCAAAAATCATATATATCATGTGTATAGCACTCAAATATATATTCTAATGTGACATGATGATTTTTCAGGATGATACAATGAAAACAGTCTGTGAATTGTGGGAAAGATAAGGTGAACTCCTGTGCATTCTTGGACCCCGGCAGAACTAATGGTACGATGGTGCAATATCAGCCGGAAGATACTGTCGAGTACTTGTGTTCAGCGATGCATAAGGCTCATTCAGGGAAGAAGAGATTTATTCTCCTGCCATACCACCAGAGGGGCCACTGGTGTTTGATTGTGATTATGCCACTTGAAAATTTGGTTTTCATCATGGATTCTTCACAGCCCGCACCGGGCATCACTCCTCAGGACTCCAAAATGATCTGCACTCCAATAAGAGAGTAAGCAATAGTAATTCACTTGGTTTGATTTTTTCCCAATTATATATAACAAATTGTGGAATTGCTAATTACATTCACTCAATTTTGTAAGGGCTTTTCTGCAATATATTAAAGATGGAGGAATGCAAAGCACGAATCCGAAGCATAAAAATAAGTTGTGTTTCAGGTGGCAGCCGGTGAGCACACTATAATTTTTATAATTTCATATTTTTGTTCAAAAATTTATTGTCATTCTAACATAGGCCGCTAAATGAAAATTTCAGTGCCCGCAACAGTTGGAGGGTTGGGAATGCGGTTATTACACGATGGTTTATATGTTTCACTTTGTCGAAAACATGCAATTCAATTGGCCACGATATCCGGTATGTAATTCATATGTTTGCCTTGACTTGTCCATATAATTAATATTGATTTCCTCTAATATTTTATTCTACTAAATTTGTTTTATTAGTTGCATTGTTATAATTACAATATTTATTTTTATAAAGCAAAACAGAGATGTAGTTGTTATATTGTATTTTTCTAATAACCTACATATTTTGAATTTTTGGTAGCATAAATCGAAGAAACAGGCAGGGCATTACACCAAGGACCAGATAGATTATTTTAGATGTATGTGGGCAAGGTGGTTTCAGCAGGAATTTTGTAAACCAGAGTATGGATTTGTATAATTTAGTGTGCATGAATTTTTGATATAATTTAGTGTACATGAATTTTTGTATAATTTTTGATATAATTTAGTGTAACATGAATTTTGTTTAGGGGTTGTATTCTGATATATTGGAAATTCTTTGTTTTGGAATTGATTTTTAATGGCTAGCAAACAGGAGGCTAGCCAAAACATAAAATAAAAATAAAAAAAAAATATTACCATTCTACACGGATATTTCACAAAAGTCCGTGTAGAAAGCCAAATAAAGAGCAAATAAAAATATAAGATAGCTACACGGCTGCTTATGTAATGATCCGTGTAGAAATAGTTATTCTACACAGATATTTAGATAGACGTCCGTGCAGAAACATGATCGTACACGGCCGTTTAGTTAAATATCCGTGTATAGATCTCCAGTAATTGTACACAGTTGTTTATGTAATAAGCCGTATAGAATAACTATTTCTACACGGATATTAACCTAAAAGTCCGTGTAGATAGAGTAATCGTACACGGATGTTTATGTAATAATCAGCTCGGCGAGCGCCACTGGCAAGGAATTGGACACGGTTGTTTATGTAATAAGCCGTGCAGAATAACTATTTCTACACAGATATTAACCTAGAAAGTCCGTGTAGACAGAGTAATCCTACACGGCTGTTTATGTTCCAATCCGTGTAGCTCGGCTTTGGAGAGCGCCACTTGGCAAGGAATTGGACACGGTTGTTTATGTAATAAGCCGTGCAGAATAACTATTTCTACACGGATATTAACCTAGAAAGTCCGTGTAGACAGAGTAATCCTACACGGCTGTTTATGTTCCAATCCGTGTAGCTCGGCTTTGGAGAGCACCACTTGGCAAGGAATTGGACACGGTTGTTCAAGTAATAAGCCGTGCAGAATAACTATTTCTACACGGATATTAACCTAGAAAGTCTGTGTAGACAGAGTAATCCTACACGGCTGTTTATGTTACAATCCGTGTAGCTCGGCTTTGGAGAGCGCCACTTGGCAAGGAATTGAACACGGTTTTTTATGTAATGATCCGTGTAGCTCTCAGGAATTGCACACGGGTAAATATCCGTGTATAAATTTATTCAGGGATTATACACCCTCGCACTCCACACGGCAGGAAATCCGTGTAGCTCCCCTGTTTATGTCCGTGTACAATGACCATTTCTGTAGTAGTGTTTATATTTGAAACGTCGACCTAAGTAACTCAATAAATTGGTTATATATTGAACTTGTAGAATACCAATTTTTACTATTTTTTTATTTATGAAAGATGACAAAAAATGGCCTAAAACATTGGTAATTTTCTTTTATTTTTAAGTCATTTTTTGCCATTTTTCAGAAATCATAAAAAAAAAATCCAAAAATTCAAAAATCATAAAAATTGGTATTCTACAAGTTCAATTATAACAAATTTACTGAGCTACTTAGGTTGACGTTTCAAATATAAAAAATTTAAATTTGGTTTGGTAGCATTTCGGCCGAAGTGCTACTGGAAGCATATTAGTTAATCTATATCTATATCTCTATATAGAGCAAAGTTAGGGTGTGATGTGATTACCAAGGGAGTTTGGTGAGCACAACTCCAAAAGTCTATTGAATTGGCTTCAAACAATGAATCCAAACTATTGAAATCCATCTATTTCATGAGTGATGCATGTACATGAAAATTGTAGAAGTTTCGAATTCATTTAGTACAAAGTCAAGCGGTGAAAAAAATGGACCTTTTATAAGTTATTTTATGTATTCAATTTTCATCATTTTTTTAACCGCTTGACTTTGTACTAAATGAATTTGAAACTTTCAAAATTTTGCATGTACATGCATCACTCATGAAGTAAATAGATTTCAAAGATTTGAATTTGTCATTTGAAGCCAATCCGATAGGCATTTGGAGTTGTGCTCACCAAACTCTCTTGGTGAGCATATCACACCCTAGCTTTGCTCTCTCTCTCTATATATAATATTTGTGTAAGAATAGGAGTCATGCTCCTATTTTGTTAACTGTAATTGCAATTAATTACATTATTTAACTAGGGTTTTGAGGAGTAACCCTAGAGTGGATTTACAAAGGATGTTGAACATATATTTAATAAAATTATCATCATGTGACTATAATGTTGGTGCTAGCTAGTAGTGTAATTTGATATTTTAGTCAAATTGTAATTAAGCAGATAATTGATATATAGAAAATAAATAATATGTTCTCTGGACTGTAATTAATTTAGCAGATCTCTTGATTAATTTTGAACTCAATTAAGCTTCTGCCATGTAAGCTCTTGCTAACAACAACTTATTTATATAGAAGATCATTTTTCACGAAGAGAAGCATTTTGATTTAACGTGTAGTACCTACATATATACCTTTTATGAAATACTGGCCTTAACTCATTTTATAATCAAAATATTTAATGGAGTATATAATTAACTATAAATATCTTGATTTTTTTGCCACAGGAGTAGGTAATATATTGTAATAAAATACTATATACTACGCATTAATCGTCGTAATATGCTCTATTATATGCATGGCAGTATGTCACCAATTACAACAATATGTACTTTCAACAATATAATACACAACAACAAAGTAGGCACTTTTCGCGAGGGAACTTCGTCGCTAAAAGTACCGTCGCAAAAGAAAAAGCACGTTTATGACGGTACTCCGTCGCAAAAAGTCACTTTTTATCCTCGCGAAAAGTGCCTGTCTTTTGTAGTGATAGTGGAAGTAGAAACTAATAATATGCATTTGAATCTTGGCTAGTTTTTAAACGATATGACTACAATTATATATCAAACAACTTGCTAGCTAGGTAGTATACAATTGTCCAAGGCATGAGACAGCTAAATTATATCCTTATAAAACAACCACTGTTCATTATTAAATTTGGAAATCATGATAAAAAATAATTCTCTTCGCATCACTCAGTCTCCTTTTCTCTCCTATAAATAGTATGCATTGCGAACTCTTAGTCCACCAACGAAAGCTCAAAGTCGAAACTTTCTCTCCCTCTAAAAACCCTAGCAAATAGTATACATTTGCTATAAATTAATGTCTACTGCAAGAAATACATTTCTGTTACTCTCATGCTTCTTTCTAATTGTTGCAGTGTCAACTGCTATTATTGATGTCGATTTTTACCCCAAGTTCAAAAATTGCCATGAAGCAGAAAAAATTGTGAAAGACGTAGTCGAATATTACGTCAGGAAAGACCCTGGCCTGGGTGCTGGTCTGATCAGAATGTTCTTCCATGACTGCTTTGTCAGGGTATAATCTTCACCGTACCAACTCTTATATATAATTTTTCTTTCTTAATGAATTAATGCATGAAAATTCATTTTTTCATTTAATATATAATTTATGTGTCTTAACAAGAGGATACAGTACCGACTACTGTTATTTAATTTGCATATATACGTTGGGCATTGTGTTGTCACTAGCTAGCTCATGGCATATATAGCTATTTATAATATCATTCACGTACAGCAAACTTTCCTTAATTTCTATGGGTTATTATTTGTGCTAGGGCTGCGATGCTTCCATATATTCTACTTGATAAATATGATCCGAACACAGACACTGAGAAATTTGCCATCCCCAACAACCCCAGTCTCCGCAGTTTTGAAGTGATCGATGCAGCTAAAGAAATACTTGAAAAAAAGTATCCTGGTGTCGTCTCTTGTGCCGATATCATTGCCTTTGCCGCACGTGATGCAGCTTAATTACTTCCTTAGCAAGCGCAAGATCTCTTACAAGATCCCCTCAGGAAGGCTTGACGGGAGGATCTCTATTAAAGATGAGGTCCTGCCGGCGCTTCCCGCTCCCTTCCACAATCTGACTCAACAGAAAGTCCTTTATGAAGCCAAGGGGATCTCTACAGCCGATATGGTTGCACTCCTTGGAGCTCACTCAATTGGCCGCTCTCACTGCTCATCCTTCACAAGCCGTCTCTACCCCGAAATCGACCCCACCATGGATCCAGGCTTTGCTTCCGATTTGACAAAAAAATGTCCGCTAAATGTTGAGGACGTTGTCGATCAGGACTTTGTCACACCGAACAAACTGGATAATGAATACTACGACAATGTTAAGGCTCGGAAAGTACTCTTCTTCTCGGATTGGAGTCTCCTGACAAGCGACGAGACATTTGAACTTGTAAAAAAGTTTAGTGAAAAGCCTAAATTCTTTGCAAAAAAGTTTGCAGAATCGATGATAAAAATGGGGAACATCGAGGTGAAAACCGGAACGCAGGGTGAGATCAGGAAGTCATGCCGTGTTGTCAATTATCCCACTACTACGGCACCACCACCACCTGCCAATGTTCCCACTACTATGGCACCACCACCGCCGTATCCAACTTATTGAGCAGCTCTCTCTTAATATTATAAAAATAAATTATTTTGTTATCTTAATTCCTCGGTAATTACTCTGGTCTGATTGGACACGGAATATATAATTGTGCTTATATTGTGTTAATGTAAAACTTAAATTCATGCATGTTATTAGATTATAATCCATCTAAATTGATCTTTTCTTCAACTTATGAAAGTTTTTTTCTTTTTCTTTTTATTAATATTACCTATTTTTATTTTGTACTGTTAAATATGGTCCATTGCCATCGATCTATACTCCTTTCTACCTTTTAGATAGTTATAAGTGTTCATTAATTTGATTTTATCATACACATCCGTTTGATATATGTGATAGTTAGGTCCATATTTTAAAGATAAATGTACAATTGCTTAATTTATTACTTCACTATTTGTGACACCGTTCAGCTCATGAGATCCAGAAGGACACTAGCAAGTTCAATTAGAAATCACCCCCTTTGAGAAACAAGCTTAATTAACTCAACTAGGAGAATTAAAAAGAAGAAGATAAAATTCAACTCAAATAGACAATTAAGTTCATAATATTTCAGTAATGAGATTACAAACTTAATTTGGATTCTCTAGTAATCTTGCTTGAACCCCAAAAATCACCTAAATAGTAACTCTATTCTAAACTACTTTTTCTCAGCCCAAAACACATCTATTATCCTCATAGAGACCAACAAAATACAGCAAAAAAATATCAAAATACTAACTCACTTTTTTACTCTAATAATAACTCTTCAAATCTATTAATTCTAAACTACTTTTTCTGGGCAAATTCAAAACATAAAAGTTGTAGCACATGTTTTAAGCTCTCCACAAAATTTATTTGAATATATCAACTTAATCCGAGCTCGTAATCTCGTATAGACGAGTGTGTCTGTCAGCGGTAGATTTGGACAACTAAACTGTCACTGCTGGAGTATATATATATACTTGCATCTTGGCCGGTATCAATTTAGATAGTCACTCAAAAAAGTCGATCAAAATATATGAATAATCAAGCCGTTCATCAAAATATTTCGAAATTATCATTGAATAAATTCTGAAAGAAATTCTCATAATCAAGGAAATAATATTTTAAATTGGGCCAATTTTGTCTGCACTACTTAATTAATAGATGACACATTATTTATATCTCCTGTCTTCCGATATTTTAAATTAGGCCAATTATGCACATTATTTTAAATTAGGCCATGTTCTTCTTTAGTATTACTTACATATATATATATATATTGAGCTGGTGCAAAAATATATGCATCATGCCCTCGGTAAGATTGTCAACATCGATCCTCCACAAATTTTGTACACTACTTCGGAAAAAGATATGCAAGTGAAAGGACTGATGAGTTGTGCATATTATTTTGAAACTTTTTTTTTTATAAATTATATATGCACTAGGTGCTTCATGTTGCGGCTACGCCGCAACCGTTAACTGTATGTCATTTTTTTGTTGCTGTTGGTGTCTTAGTTGTGCAGTTGTAGGTATGCTGCTGTCGTCATGGAGATAACTGGACAAATGTGTGTTTGAAGTAAATGATGACATTGGAAGAGCAGGAAAACCAAATATCAAGCATAATTCCAGCAGCAGTGGACTTACATCTTTGTAGTTATAAGATTGAAATATTTGAAACATTTGGAAGTATATTAAATCTTAACTTAGCTAAAGAGATACTAAAACAGAAGTTCAGTCTCTATTAGGTCAGTCTGGTACTTTCCTATCTAGAAAATATAGAGATGGCGAAATAAATGTCTACTTTAGCATAAATTACACCGATGTGACATCTTATGTGTATATATTTGATATCTATTTAGTTTAATGTAATGATAAGTAATGGTGACCCAGTTGCTTAAACCCACCACTTGATTTATTTGAATCCTAAAGAATTTCTTCAACTAAAATTGGTTTAAGTGGACAATCAAATAGTTCAGTTGGGACCAAAAAAAATCAGTTGAAAGTTGTAGCAAATTTGCGAAAAAGTCCATAAAGTTTAGAGAACTGAGGAACTTACCAATCAAAGTTAGTCCTAAACCCGTTTAGAACTTAAAAGCTTAATCCCACATTTGTAAGAATTTGAGAATTCATCTCAACCAACCATTCAAGGTATCTAATGCTATGTTATATTAGTATAAAATCAACAAATAATGAGAATATTATATGTGCCTCTTTAAATCAAGCTGCAAAAAACAAACAAAGACTGGAAACAATTTTCATGAGCATAAGAGCATTGGAAGCAAGAAATCTAATAAAACTCAATTACTTGAAAGCCTTTTCCACATATAGTATACTGATAAAACATTTGTTTATTGAGCAAGTAGAAACAAAAATACAAGTAGAAAGGAGGAGAATATGTTCGGTTTGTAATAACGCACTATTTTACTTGTCTGCAATAAAATTATGAAAATAAAATCACACCAGCTCTATAAATCATGCATGTTTTGGATTGAGCATGAAATCAATTTGCATGTATTCTATATCTATTATAGTTTTGTTACTAAGTGAAGGTAACATGGCAAGAAAGGTGGGAAGTAAGATGAACATAGGAGGCAGTATACCTTCAGGCTAGCATTCGACAACGAAGTTGCTTCTACCTGGTCACTCTTCGTGCGTAAGATGGAAATCCAAAAACTAAAAGGGGAACGAAAAATTAAGGTGTAAAATAAAGTATTTATTGTAGTAATGAAGGTTGTCACATGGTGTAAAATTTACCAATAGCATTCTCAAACCCTTTTTCCCCTCTTTTCAACTGTTTGGTATACCTTCGTTGTTATTGGCTTTAGTAAAATTTTACCATGAATGGAATGACAAAGGAGATGAATAATAATATTTCAAAACATTTAACTTACTCTATTCAGCGAAGACAGCAGCTACAAAGTTGCAATGTAAGGTGCTTCTTTGGTCATGACAGTGCCTGGAAAACAATTATGTGTTACCTGATTGCAAAGTGAAAGGAAAAGTTTTAATT
The DNA here is from genome assembly GCA_025461125.1 of Carex kokanica. Taxonomy (NCBI): domain Eukaryota; kingdom Viridiplantae; phylum Streptophyta; class Magnoliopsida; order Poales; family Cyperaceae; genus Carex; species Carex kokanica. Next base: position 847,977 of record JAJGRX010001047.1, on the reverse strand, counting down.
ACTGGAAATATTGATGTGATGTGTTTTTTTTTTGTTATAGGATTGTTACATATATATTTTAGTATTTTGTACAAATCTCTACCAGCAAGTGGAGAGATGTAATAATGATAGTTATTTTATCCTAATTTTGCAATGATTTTGCAACTTCAAAATAAAGTTAGTTTGAAACTGTAAAAAATATTATGTTTGAATTTCAGTACCTACTTTTAATATTTTTTTATTAGTCACCTAGAAACATGCATCTTAAAATGAAAATCAAATTATTCTAACTCATTGTTAGGGTAAAAATGAAGAAACTAAAACATATGAATGTCAGAAAGAAATTTACAAACATGTCATAAGAAATACTTAATATTATGTTTGGATGAACAAACTCTTTATATTTTTACTTAAAACTAATGCCTATATGTTAAAATCAATGAGAGGGAAAATTACCTCGAAGGACTATACGAACCACAGTGAAGAACACTGCTGAACTCTTAGCAAGCAAGATGTTACAGGAACGAAACTGTAAAAAAAAAATATAACAGAGAATTAATTAGTTTTGAACTCTCTGTTCCTAACCAAAAAAGTAAAAGATTGAAAGACAATCATGTACATTTAGTTTACTAAGCTAGAATTAACAATCAATTTTACGATAAAGCATCAAGTTCAACCTATTCTACAAGGTAGAAACCTCCAACTGTGCAATCAATTTGCCACACTTTACTATGCAATTGCCTGCTTATCAGACAGTTTTGCCACGTTTTACTATAAAATCTGCAAGTCATATTGACCAGACCTGGAACTGACAGATCCAGCAAAACACTGTGCTAAAATAGAAAGTTAGATTTTGTGCATCTATTCAAATTCATGTAAAAGTAACAGGCATGGTAAACATGGAGCTTTATCAAAAAAAAATTCTCTGGCTTGATAAAAGTAGAGTGGTAACTGATTGATGTAGAGAGGTCACAGCTCATAAACCAAACAGAAAAACAGTGACCTTTTTTGGTTGGGGGAATTTCATGTATGCCCTTCAAAAATCTCAAAATTATGTATTTTTCCTTAAAATTCATAATAACATATTTACCCCTCTAAATTTTAAAAACTCACAATTATACCAATATTGCATTTTCTATTAAACCTCATTTTAAATTTATAAAGTACCCATTTTACCTTTTATTCAAAAATAAAAATTATTTAGTATGTCTAAGAGAAATGGTGAGTTGGCCGGTTGGGAGAGTAAATGGTTCATCCCGGCTTGTCGCAAGGACTCAATTGCCTCAGGCACACCTTCCTTCTTCTCAGCCACACTTCCCATTCTCATTTTTTTTTTGTAAATTTGTAATAAATAAGAGCACCTTTTGCCATGCTCTTTTATTGTTTGAAATAACAGTGGTCCCTGAAATTCTGCTCCAATTGGAGACCAGAACCTCAAAGTTTCAACTCAAAATCTCCTTTTTAAAAATTGGTTTCAACCCAAAATTGTCCTTGGTGTTCTGTTCTCGTAGCAAAAATGAGAGATAAAGGAAAGACATTTTTTCCTGACCAAAGCGACCAAAAAGTGAGGGAATCATTCCTTTTTCTCATACTTTTCTTTGCAATACATTCTCGCTCAAAATATTTTACACCCATGAAATTATTACATTACTCAAATAACTAATGAATGTTAAAATTTGTTCAAGTTTTTGTTATTTAGATGTTTTAACTACTGAATAGTATACTGGTTTAAAAATTTGTCTAATTTTGAAAGTTTTTTTTCATAGAAAACACTACTACAATCATCAAACATATCATTAAATTTTTTATTTACTTAAAAAGCAATTTCTAATACATCCAAACAAAAAACCCAAGCAGACACAGATTGTAGTTATTAATTCATCTTGAATGATAAAAGCAAAGTTTGTCTAGTAGGCTATTACATTATCAAACAAAGGTAAGGTACCTTAGCCAATATTATAAGTAGAAAAAAGATATACCTCTGCACGGCGGTTTATAAGAGCACTGGTTTGAACAGTTTCTCGCATGCCACTGGTATTGCTAGTCTCCTTCTGCTTTGAACTTACCTAAAATTTCAATAGTTGAAAATCACTACTTGTATCCAGCATTTCTTTTAAAAAATACAATATGCATATTAGGGAAAAGATCTCCCAGAGCTTATGATCTCGTGTCTTCAAAAAAATATAAAATATAATCACTCATTCTTTCTTTGGACATAAGGCAGCATCGAATCTTTTCCTGAAATTCCATGTCACTGTTGTAGCCCAGTATATAACGTTCGAGGGTATGAGTTACCGGCAACCCAAAATGAAAATAAAAAATGTAAATACAAAAAAAAAAATTTAATCATGGTGATTTCAAGTATAATCTAAAGCAGTAAACATTTTGCCTATTTCTATAAATGCAAGAACTATCACACGATGGAAATGTGTTCTTAGGTCAGACAAGACGTCTCTTGCACCGATGGGTACACCATATAAGTTTTACCACATTAATTAATTGGGATATAATAAAAATATAGTGTCACATATCATAGAACAACAAACAAATGGCAACTCAACTTAAGCAGGGCAAATATCAGCAAGAAGAAAAAAATAGGAAATAGGAACAATTAATGGAAAATTTAAAAGGAAAATGGAAGGGGAAAAAAAAAATATCCATGCTGGTACCAGCTGATACCCATACTGGTACGGACAGCATTCTTTGATGCTGCTGCTCTCTGGATTGAGTTCTGGCTTCCTCGATACTCATACTGGTACCAGCTGGAGAATTTTTTTTTAAAAAAATTTTTGGTTCTGACTTTGTTAATTTATCTTCATCTAATAACCGTGAAATTTTTGGTTCTTGCTTCTTTTGTTAATTTATCTTCAGTTATGTCATTATTCTTCACTTACTAAACTCAAAAGTAGTAATTGAAATTAGCAATCGAGTTATGATCAGCTAATAACCGTGAAATTGGATTTGACTTGATCTGGCACTTAAAACTAAAGTGGGGCATAATTGGAATGAGTCTTTTTTTAGCTATCCCCCTTGCTTCCTTTCATAATGTCATCCCGCATGTGAGATAAAGCCCTTCTCTTGAATAGTATAGAATTTGGGACTATATATTGAACTATATCTCTAATTTGGAAGGAAATCATACCAGTAGGAAGAACTGAAGCTAGAAGAGGCAGGAAGATCGATGACAGTGGAAGGCCTGGCCTCTTCCCTGAGTAGCGAGAGAGAAAGATGAGTAACGGTAAAATGCAAACAGTTGAGCAGCAGGGAATCAATGGAGAAAGTAAAGTCGATAATCCCACAGAAAGAAATACCGAGAAAAATCGAAGAGGAGAAGACGCTGAAAGCTGGAGAAGCAACACGTTGCGGAGAGACGACACCGTAGCACGCGCGAGAGAGCAGAAACAGACAGCTGGGACCCAATGCGAAATCGCGGAAGGCGCAGGGAAAAGCTGAAGGCAGAAGGACCCAATGCGAAAAGCGGGGAGATGAGATGAATAACCCTAGCAATACGAAGGCCGCCTAAAATCACTCCTTTCGCTATTGGGGTCGCGGCGCTAGAGAAGGCGGTGGGAGGACGACCAACTCGTTGTGAGGAGAGGGTCGCGTGGCACACCCGAGTGGGAGTTGGCAGACAGGTGGGGACGTTCGGGAGATCGCAAAACGCTGAGGGAGCGATTTGGGTTTTAACGGGAAATAGCGTGAGCGGCACAAATGGAGGTGGCCAGTGCTCAAGAGATGACGATATGTGAGGTAAGTTGGGATTGATCTGGTTCGTTGATGCAAAAACGGATGGCAGATGGAGGGTGTGGCACTGTTCATCGCTGATGTCACAGAACATCCAAAATTAAGGAATTATAATTTAAAAATTAAAATAATACATTCGAGTTCACAACCCATGTTCAGCAAACTATAAAACTATATATTTGAAATTTTAGCAAATTGTGTATAACACGCGGTAAGACGTCCTGCAGTTTAGTAAGTCGAAGATTCGGATCGGCATGCCATGCACGTCGCTACCTGTGTGCAGGGGCGGATCTAGAATTTTCGTCAGAGGGGGCAAAATTTTTTTGAATCGGGTTTAAATATCTAATCAAATTTAAATTCATTAACCAATTGGGTACTCGACAAAAAATAATGTTTTAACTTATATTTTCCAATACTTTGACTTGTAATTTCTAATGCTCCAACTTATAATTCTAATTACCAATCAAAATTCACTACAGCAAAAAAGAGCATCAGCAACCGGCGCTGTCGCCGGTCGCTGAAGCTATTTTTCCCGGAAAAGAAAAAAGAAAAATTCACGTACTTCTGGCAACCAAAAGTATCAGCGACCATATCAGCGACCGGCGTAGCCGCCGGTCGCTGAAAGTTTTTTCCCTAAAGAAAAAAAGGTGGGAATTTCGCGCGTTAGTACTGAAATCGCGCGCCAGTACCAAAAAAAACCCTCCGCTCGCGCTCCAGTACCAAAAAAAAACCCTCCGCCGGTATCTGTACTGAAATCCCTCGCCTCCTCTTTCCTCTCCGTTACGCGATTTCCTCCAAAGCCCTCCGCTCAGCGCCACCCCCTTCCTCTAAATCTGTCGACTCCTTTAAATCGATTAAAGAGTATAATCATTAGCCATATGATACGAACGGGGTGGGTGAAATGGCAACAAGCATATGGCATCCTATGTAACTGAAAAGTTCCACAAAAACTCAAAGGCAAGTTGTGCAGGACGGCGATCAGACTTGCAATGTTGTATGGTGCAGAATGTTGGGCTACTGAAAAACAACACGTCCAGAAGATAAGTGTAGCAGAGATGCGTATGTTGCGAAGGATCTGTGGCCATATAAGACACGACCGAATTAGAAACGATGATATATGTGACAAACTTGGGGTGGCAACGATTGAAGAGAAGCTCGTCCAACACCGCTTGAGATGGTTTTGGGTATCTCCAACTGAGGCCTCTCAAGGCACCGGTGCATACTGGAATTATACGTCAGATCGAAAACACAAGGAGAGGTAGAGGTTGGCCAAGATTGACACGGGAGGAAGCAGTAAAAAGAGACTTGAAGGAATGAAATATATCCAAAGAGTTGGCTTCGGATAGGAGTATGTGGAAGTTAGCAATCCACGTACCAGAACTATGACTTAGGAAATATTCTTTAGGGGTGTTTAGGGGTAGTATTATAGGCTTTAGGTCATATAACTAGGGATTTGGCGTCAAGGACGTAGAGCTTAGGACTTTGGCTCCTACGCTCTATAATGTGGCATAATATAGTGAGTATATTATTACTATTATTACTATTATTATTGGTACCATTATTACTATTAGTATTACTACTACTATTATTATTTTTATTACTATTTATTACTATTTACTTCACCTTGTGACTATGATTGGGTTTCATTTCTAGCCTACCCCAACTTGTTTGGGACTAACACTACTAGAATTCTGATTTTTTGCATGGGTAAAATTTGGCTTGTTGCATGGGCTTACCCATGCAACAACCCCCAAAAATGTCAGTTGCATGGGCTACCGTTGCAACAAGTACCCATGCAACAACCCCCGTTGCAACTACTCAATTTCCGACTTGTTGCATGGGTTACCCATGCAATAACTTATGGAATACTTGTTGCAACGGTGTGCCCATGCAATAAGTACCCATGCAACAAATCTGATACAGGAAGTATTTGCAACGATATAGCATTGAGTAGTTGCATGGGTAAAGTGTGTGGGTCCCATGGAGTATTTGCAACGATAGAGGATTGAGTAGTTGCATGGGTAAAGTGTGTGGGTCCCATGGATTAGTTGCAACGATAGAGGAGTGAGTAGTTGCATGGGTAAATAACGTGGGTCCCACATGGTTAGTTGCATGGATAATTAACCTATTAGTTGCATGGGTAAAGAAGGTGGGCCCCACCAAGTTATTTGCAAGGATATTGTCTGGGCCCCATATTTGTATAGCTTTTCCGATGCAAAAAATTGTCGTTCCTGAAAAAAAAATTCAGGCCCAATTCTATAATTCACCCCATACCAATTTGGTACCTATACCGATTTGGTACCAACCCATAAGCAACCAAGAAATCTTTTACATTACACATTGAAACATAATAAGAACAACAACACAATAAAACATGGAGAGTAACATTTTAATTATCATTAATCATTATAGTAAATTCAAGCTTTCCTTGAAACATCAGACCAAAAAGGATTGCAACCACATAACTATAAATAACTTGTTTCTATAAACAAAATATATGCACAACCCATCTCCAAAAAATCTACAAATAGAGACAACCTTTTATAGCTGCACTGACTATGTATAACAGTGACAATGGTTTACAATACCCCATTATCACAGCTGCCTTTCTTCCCCGAACCCCTCTCTTGAAGAAGCCTAGCTGGGAGCAATGAAGCCTCCACTAGCTGGGATCATGAGCAAGCGAGCAAGCAATCCGAGAATATTCCTTCACCTAAGTCCCCTTCTCGTCAACACCGTATAGGGCTGCTGACACCCTTCCTCTCTTCTCTTTTTTTTCTCCATTCTTTCCTTCACCATCACTTTCAAATTACTCAAAATAGTAAAACTCAAACATGACTCACAATTTGGGTCTAAAATATTCGAGCACAATCACTGTCAGTTCAAGAGGTCGGTATAATCACATCATCAATTCAAGTCAGTACCAGTAGGTACACTGGCCAGTACCCACCCGTACCGGTACACAAAATTCAGCATTCCCTTAGGCAATAAGCACCAGCACAAACCAGAAAAGGGATTAAGGCAACAGAGCAATCAATCCACAAGGCCGGTATACAGTACTCACACAAGAACAAGGCACAATCAGGTCAGCACACAGGAACAAGCAAAACAGCACAGCAGAAGTTCGGAAAAGGGCAGTACCAGAACAAGCAAAAAGGCACAGCCCTCTGTACCGTTCGGTACTAGTAACCAGAAATCAAGGAGGCCACACAACACAAATCAAAATACATGTTAACGCTTCACTACGCACGAAATCAATCAATAAAAAGGGGCTTGAGTATTTACCCGAGAGAGAGACTCCAATTTGGGCATCGTACAGGGGGTCGGTACCAAGGATCGAGCCTTACCTCACAGCCGCCTCAAAATCAACGGGTTCTTGGTACTAAGAGAGGGTGTGGAGGTGCAGCAGCAACGCTGGGTGTTCTAGGGTTTTGAGGGAGAGCGTCAAACAGTAGAGAAGAGCAGCAGGGGCAGAGATCGGCAGCCGGCCGAGGCGGAGGCGGAAACAAGAGAGAAGGCGGTTTAGGGTTAGCGGGTTAACGGGTTAGAGTTTTGAGAGAGAGCGGATCAACGACAGAGAGAGAGAGGGGTGGGGGTTTCTTGGGTCAGCGAGAGAGAGCAGAAGTGAAATGGTAAAGGAGACGGGGGTGGATCTGAACCAAAACTCAAATTTGGTTAAAGCTTCTCCAAAAAAACTTTTAGCAGGGAATAAAAGAGTGGCTTTGAGTCCGTGCTAGGCTTATTCAATGGTTGAGAAAATTCCAGAGTTCAAATGGTTTCAAAATTCATAAATACTTAGAATAAGAAGAGTGGAGAAGGGGTTCGACCATGGTTATATAATAATTAAAGTTGAAGACAGCTAAGGCGTACTAAGTTCTCAAAAATCGTTCAAACTAGTTGCATGGGTAACTCATGCAACAAATAGTTCTAAATTATCCTTCAAACTTGTTGCATGAGTTACCCATGCAACTGTTTAGTCTAGATTCTGGAGACTTGTTGCATGGGTAAGCCCATGCAACAAATAGTTCTCAAATACTTGTTGCATGGGTTACCCATGCAACTGTTTAGTCTAAATTCGGGAGACTTGTTGCATGGGTATGAGATGAGTTGTTGCATGGACATTCATTAAAATATACTTTCTATCTTTGTTGGCGGGTCACGGGTCATCAAATATTTGTTGCATGGGTAAATAAGAAGCAGTTGCATGGGTAACCATCAGACTTATTGCATGGGTAACTGTTGCATGGGACTACCCATGCAACAAGTTTGACTGTGTCAGAAATGTCAATATTTGTTGCATGGACACTACTTACCCATGCAACAAAGATTTTTACCCATGCAAAAAACTCAGATTCTAGTAGTGTAAACACTTGGTTGTTGTTGTTGTTGTAGTTCATCCGTACCGGGTAGAACATGGATTTGAGAAGGGAAGAAGAAGACATTAATAAATAATGGACATGTCCAATTAAAATTAGAGGGTAAATTGGTCAATTTAATTTTAAAAATAATTAAACAAAACGTTAAATAGTTAAAAGGGTATAGAAGAAAGAATTTTAAATTTGTATGGGGATATTAGATATTGTGGTGTTTTGATGGGGTAATTGGCTATTTCAAAAGTTTAGATAGGCACAGTAGATATTTTCCCATAATTCTAATTCAAACTCTCTTATTTCGGTTTACCTCCAAATATACAATTGTATGTTCTAACTTGTGATGCATACATAAACATATACATAAAACAATACAACAAACGAGCATATCTCTAGAAAAGAAGAGGCTAAAAAGGTAAATTATACCAGATCAAAAGCAGATATTTTTAAGTTAAAGATTGTACTACATAAAAAAGAAAACATAGTCTTGTGGTCATTATACCTCAAAAACTTTTGCAAGCTGAATTTTTTTCCTAATAAGAAAAGACAAAAACCCTAAGCATTACAAAAGTACTAAACTGGCATATTGTATAACCAGGAGTCCAGGAGCACAAGGAGGACAAAGCTGATCTGCACTGTGGGCCCTGCAACATGTGGGCCGGAGCAACTAGATCGAGGCACTGGCAGTGGGAGGCATGAACGTGGCTCGGGTGAACATGTGCCATGGGACCCAAATCTGGGTTGTACGAGGTGGTATAATTCAAATATGGGTTGAGAAACACTTACCTAAGGATCCTCCTCTAGAGATATCGGCTCCGGTTGGGACTGTTCAAGTTGGGACTGTATTATTTCTTCATTTATATCATTCAAGTCAATCCATAACTCCAAGCCTGGAGTTGAAGCTTATGTGGACTTCTGTTTTCTCTGTTCTCATTCAGACTTAACATACATCTTAAAGTAGCAGCTAGGGGTTAGTAAATTGCTCATAACTCGTAACTCGCTCATAACTCGCTCGCTAAATGCTCATTAACAACTCACTCATTTACGTAATGAGCCGAGCATGAGCATATCCCAACTCGCTCATAAGAACTGAGTTACATAAATCCTTCCACATCTAATTTCTTGATTCTTTTTTTTGGAATGGCCCAAGAAGCAAGTTTAAAGCATGCATGCCATAGGATCACTGGGCTAAAGAAAATAGGCCTCAGAACCATCCGTAATATCCATTAACAGATTAACTATATGCCTAGGCCTAGCTACTATAGTTTGAATCCTTGAACAGGAGTGAATAATAATGAATATTATTTGGTTTTGAACTTTTAGCTGCAAATTTTGAAAAGTTTTCGGCGGCTGCAAAATCTCATCACCTAAAGCAACTCGGCAACTCGCTCATAACTCGCTCATTAACAACATGCTCATTAACAACTCGCTCATTAACAACTCGCTATAACTCGCTCATTAACAACTCGCTCTAACTCGCTCATTAACAACTCACTCATTAAGCTAATGAGCCGAGCATGAGCATACCCTAACTCGCTCATGCTCGCTCATTAATCAGCCCTAGTAGCAGCGGATGTTGATGACCCAGGTTCATGTTCAATCGGACCCGAGTTAGTAGTAGGGCTCGAAGAAGTGGGACTCAAATTATCTGGGGATAACACGAGATTTGGTTCTGTACTGCAATCCGATTTTGAACTTGTGGGTTTAGGAAGAACAGGTTTTGATCACTTTCATCAGTCTCCCCTGACCCAAAATTTAATTTTTATTAAAGAGAAATTCATTTTCAAAGAAAGTTATGTCCATAGAGGTATGAAAAATCTTCTATAAATATTGTTGTTGTGAGCAAGAGCTTACATGGCAAAAAAAATCTCATTGCTAATTACACTAGTACAAAAAATCTAGTAAAACCCTTAAGAGCCTTTGCAAACCAACTGACTTCCATCATAGTCTCTAATAAACTAGAAGAAGCTGTGAAAGATAAAAGATGGGTCCAGGCAATGGAGTTTGAGAAAAATGAAGGCCGATTTTTCCAGAAAACGATTAGCCGGACTCAGTTCCTCACGCGGTGCTATGTATACATCCAACGATTGAGGCCTTTGTTGCCACAGAACACCTCCCTCAGTCATGGCCATCGTTGCCCAGTTTCTAGGACAGCCATTGCGTTGTTTTGAGGTGGTTGATGTATTTGTCTTTCCTTTGGAAGTGAATTTTGTGGAGGTATAGTAAGATGCTTGATAGAGGTGCTATGAGGAATAGGCATACCTTGAGATTTATATCTATTGGCACCTCTTGGAGCGACCTTTGGATTTCTCATTGGCCTTGAAGGACAATCTCGGATAATGTGTCCAGGAGTATTACAATGAAGGCATCTCCTAGGGTTCCTACACGCTCTTTGAATGTGGCCTTTCAAGAGGCATCTGAAGCATTTCTGCTGCTGCCTTAACTTAGATGCATGAATCTGAAGTGGAGACTGTTGGTTTCTCCTATGTTGCGCCTCTTTGAATCCTGAGCGTTTCCTTCTTCTAGTGACCAAAGTCCAACTGTCATCATCACTATTGATATTTAAAGATTCATCATTTGTGCGATGTCCTTCTCGCTTCTTCAATGACTTGTTGATTTGAGGAGGATCAAGAGTATCCTGGCATTTTTCTATCTTATCCTTGTCTTGAAATAGCAAACGATTTGACTGCTACACATCTAGCGCAGATTATTCTTGATTACCTTTATGGACTATTCGGAGAATAGGGTGATCTCCCACCATCATGACTTCCTGAATCTTGTCCAGGGCATCCTGCTGCGTCTCGAGCATAGGACGAATCTGCAGTGCGCCGTCGTGTCCATCCATCTCCGCCGTCTTGTTGATCATCATGATCGCCTTTTTCGTCGCCTGTCCGCCGCCTTCGAGTTTTATGGTTTTTAGAATTTTTAGCCAGTGTAGAGTTTATAAACAGTTTCTTCTAGAGTCAACATTTACTCTAGGACACTAACAATATCAAAACCAACTTTGCATTTTAACCCTACTTGAAAAAAATCTTTCGGTGATGCGCTGCTTAATCCATTCTTCTTTGCTGTTAATATCCGCAACCGTATTTTACGTCTTACGATCGAGGTTCTTTCCTCACAATATAAAATAAAGCAACTGTGTTGGTTGCATTTTGTAACATCATATAAGGATAGCTGGCCACAAAATTAAGATACTAGAAAAGATATAAAAATATATTTTGGTATAGTCTAAGTTACTATTTCATTTATACACATACAACAATATTTTTCTCATACTGAAAGAACACGCTCTCAATTATATATACACAAAAAAAACTATACCACAAGACTGACTAATCTCGCCTATCTCTGTACAATCCTTAGTAAATAATAACACAAGAGACCGACTATATATATCTGACAAAAGAGCTGGGGAAATGTTCTTTAACTATGAACTGTTTAACTTCCATGGTGAAGGAAAACCACCACTATACTTGAAATCGCTCCTATTAATGTTTCCTCGGCTCCCAGAAGAGGACGAAACATCCATAGAGTATCTTTGAACTGGATTATTTTTATCCCAAACACTCAATCCTGAATTAATTTTGAACCCAGCATATTGCATAATATCCTCAATTTCCTTCACAATATCAGTCATCATGGGGCGCATACTAGCCTCTTCTTCTACACATTGCAATGCCAGATCCATGAAACGGTCTAATCCAACTAGCTTTTCATTCATTTTTATAAGGATAGGATCAATTAAGTCTTTTAGGCCAAGGTACTGTTTGTCTTGTTTGTTAAAGGCAGCTTTTACTTCTCTTACAATGTACTTCTGGTCTTTGAGTGGAGGTTGGGCAGTTATTAGTTCTAGCAAGACCACACCAAAGCTGTACACGTCACTTTTACCGGTGAGTTGCTGGGTCATGTAGTATTCTGGATCGAGATAGCCCTGCATGAGATATATTGAGAGTTAATGCCCCTTCTTTTTTTTAAATTTTCAAAAATCAATTACATTTGCATCATCCCTAAAACATGATCAGGTCCCTTTTGGATACACCCTCAATTATTGTTGTGAATACAAAAGGGGTATTTTCAGTAGTTTGCAAAACACCAAAACAAGGTGCATGGAGAGATAAGAACCAGCTTTTCAAGGATATAGGAGATACTTTAGGCTCTCCGACTGCAAGAAATCACCACTATTATGATCATTTTTGCAAAATAAATAGAAATAAAGATTTTACCAGGGTTCCTTTGACATGGGTGGTGACATGGCCTATTTCACTGTTTGAAACAAACAAAGAGAGGCCAAAATCTGAAACTTTAGCGGTTAAATTCTCGTCTAATAATATATTTGTCGACTTTACATCTCTATGTATAATCGGGGGATTTGCATGGTCATGCAGATAAGCCAAGCCTGTTGCCGAATCAACAGCTATTTTAAGTCTCTTGCTCCAATTTAATTGTATGCTTGCTCCTGAAAAGAACGAAAAGAAAATATAATAGTATCACCTTCCTTCTTCTCATATAACCAACGTATGGCTTCAAACAAATTTCTTAATTGCAACTTATTATGCAAATTTAGTCAGAATTGAAATCTTTAGTTGTTCTCTAATGCTCATAATTTGTATCGGTACCTGAAAGGGAATCTCTGAGAGTTCCATTGCAAATATATTCGTAGACAAGCATTCTCTCTTCCTTCTCAAAGCAAAAACCAACAAGTCCCACTAGGTTTTTGTGGTGTACACGGGAGAGTAATTCGATTTCAGTTTTAAACTCAAGACCACCTTGCATTGAACCTTCTTTTGACCTCTTTATTGCAACTAATTGTTTATCTGGAAGCATTCCTCTATAAACCTGTTTAGTGTATAAAAAAAAACATATTTTAGAATAACTGGATGTTTAGTATGACTAGATGCTTCCTGTAGTAGGAAAACCCGAATTTATGTTCAGCTGATATTGTTTTTATTTTTCCATCAGGACTTGTGCTATATTTTATGGTCATATGTATCTTTTCTTTTAATTTTTGTCTCATTGAATCCTTGTAGCCAATTAGGGATCAGTTGCAAAAAAAAAAAAAATACAAGGAAAAATAACAAAAAACAAAAAACATGAAACTGAAGTATGTATTTTCATGTGCACAGTCTACAAAATACTATGAATATCCTGATGAACATCAGATACCACCCAGTACATTATCATAATAATCCTATTATATCCTTTAGTAAAACAATTTCTTACCAAACTAATGTGCCTCGTATGTGTATAGAACTATAATTAACAGTCAAGAAAGAGGTAGTTTGGTTTTCTATTGAAGTAAATTACGAAAAGTGTGGCACAAAGAATGTCATTACTTATTTAATAATAAATACAACTATACACAGCATTTCTTTTGTTCTATAGGGATTGGCAAAATGGTCTCTTCAAAGTTCATGTATGATATTTTGAGGTATTGCACGGGCAAATGAAAATTTATTTGAATAGTAGTAAAAAAAAATGATAAAACCAAACTGAAGATATAAAGGCTATTCAACTAACTGCAAACTGCAAATATTTCTCTAAATTAGCCTTAAAATTGGATTTACCTTTCCATAACCCCCAGATCCAATAATATTTATTTCTTTGAAGCTGTTGGTATACATTTTAAGTTCATCATATGTGAAGGCTTTTGCTCCACTTAGTTTTGGTGCTTCCCCACTTTCTTCCCCTGATTTCCATGAGGCTGAAATGTCAAAATAAAAAGAAACAAATTTCAATTCCTTGTCCTTTCAGCTAGAGTAAATTTTCTGGAATAAGAGAAAAGAAGGTGGTGAAAGAAAATTCAAGTTTGAATAAACCATTACCAAATGGGTCATTCCTAAGTTTTTCTCTTTGGGCTTGTTTCTTTTGCCGAACCGCATAAACGCCCAACAAAACTAGCACAAACGCGAGGAGAGCACAACCAATGGCTATACCAATTATGTACTGCCTTGCTGTCAACACACAGTTTGTTAAAATTGTATATTACACAAATAAAACAACAGACAAACATTCTAGCTAGTTTGAACATAATTGTTCTAAGATGTATAAAATATGGATACCTCTTGAAGAAATATGGTATGGCTCTGCGGTGGTATATAATGGTCCATATTCCATTGGAGCATAATAATGCTGACTATTCAAGTTGAAGCAGTCTATTACCACATTTTGGTTGAAGAAACTCTGGCCAATAGGACAGATATTGATTTGGACCCATAAGTATTTGTTGCCATCAAAATAATAATTTTTGATGTACAAATTGCTCGGTGTACAGATCTTGACTGTGCTGGTGAGGTTTTCTTCAAGTATTCTCATGTGACCAGATGGATCACTGAAAAAAGGTGCCCTAAAAACTAAAAACATTTTAAATGGATTTAAACAGTTGCTCAGATTGAGATATTCCTTGGCTGGGTTTTCAACCACGTCTAAGCAGTAGACTGTATTTGCGAGATGTGGGTTGCTACACACTGGATTTCCCTTGAGCCTGAAAGTTACAAAACCTCATCAATTGAGAAAATAAAGTATATTAGATTGGTTCTAAGCCAGATTCATTTTGGATGGACAAAATTTTCAAAGTTACGAGTCATATACTTTTCAATTTTTTTGCCAGCAACATTTTTCAGTTAAAAAAAACAAATTGTAGGAATGTTAATAGGGAATTACATATATTTCAGTGAACTACATCCTCACCAATAATTCAATTCCAAACTGTGTTGACTAGGAATTATACATCTTTAATGAAAAATGATGGTATTGACCAAAATGATACAAATCAGAATGCTGAAGGCCCATAGTGTGAACTGGGGTGATTATGACTAAAACAAGAGATAGATACAATCAGAGAACTTGTAAAATTTATTCAGAAGCACATCGTAAAATAAAGATATGACTATGAGGCTGATTAAAAACAGGATTTATGCAAAAGCACCTACTGCTTGTCAAAATTTACCACATTTGGTATTTGCAAAAGGCACCATATCGTGCAAGAGCTGGATGTAGATTTTACCCCTACATGCCCTTTAATCAAATCCCAACATATTATCCGCCAATTCTTACATTCTCTCTTATTGGATGACTCCTGGATTCTCTAAAACTTTTTTCACAAGAAGGGGAATTGAAGTAATTCACAATTGTGTACCCAAATAACATAGTCTTAAATTCTCCTTGGGACATAAACACTAGATGAAAAATAATAATGTGGTAAGTGCAATTTTCTCACATTTAAAATGAGTTATCTTCTAGTATAAATAATCAATGTTTTATGTAAAATAGAGAGAGATTTTACATTAGACTGTTGTTGTAGCTGGAAGAAAGTGTTGCTGAGGTTATATTATTGAATTCTAGGTTCACCATACTGAGATTTTTCCCATTATTCCCCATGTCGAATGTACCATTTAACAAATTATTCTTTAATTTCCTGAAATAAGAAAAAACAGTCATTTTGTCAGACGAATCTCTAGGTGTCTGTAATTGAGAGTGAAAGTTTGGAAGAAACTTACACTTCTTGTAGATATGTAAAGCTAAATAGCTCTTGTGGGATTTGACCATAAAGCTGTCCAGACTCTATTGCCCTGTATATTATTTATTAAAATATGCATCTCAGTTCAGACAATCTCTAATTTGCACGCAAAACACATGGAGGGGGAGAGTGGAGGGGAGAGTGGAGATGACAGGAGAGAGAGAGAGAGAGAGAGAGAGAGGTAACACTTGACATCCACTGTCAAGTCTTTCAAAAGAGAGAGAGAGAGAGAGAGAGAGAGAGAGAGAGGTTTTGATTGGCTTACAGAGTTCTTAAATCTTGCAATTTAGAAAGCCATGCAGGAGCTTCAGACCGGTCAAATTGGTTGTTACTCAGATCACTATAGGAATGATAAAATATAACAAGTTACTCCGTAGGTATTAAGTAAGCAAGTGTATTTGAATAACACAGTTGGTACGTATAATTCTATTGTCCTTACAGAAATTGGAGGACAGTCAATGTAGTCAGATTTGGAAGCGGTCCTGTTAATCTGTTGTTTGCCAGATTTCTGAAAGCCATTCAAACAAGAAGAATTATTATATGCTGTGTATTAAGAAATTACATACAAAGAGGGGGTAATCACTCAGGTTCTTGTGGTTAATTAAGAAATTACATTTTTTAGTTTACATTTTTTCCTCACTTGAGGTTTGATGGACTAACAACAACTTAATGTATGCTTAAATTGTGTGGCCATAATTAGATGTATATAGTAAAAAATGGACAAACTAGGCTAAGATACACATAGTTACTAGCTAGTAGAACAATCCTTTGTTCACTATATAATTAGTTACTGCACGCCACTTTACTTACAGAAGGTAGAGGTTTTTAAGGTTGCTGATGGAAGGAACTGATCCATTGAGATGGTTGTTATCAAGGCAACTGCAATAGATGAGAAATAATAAATTAAAATTTTCAAATAAAATATAAAATATAAAGTACAAAGTGGAGCACTTACATAACCTCAAGTTTTTGAACAAGTCCAATGGATTTTGGGATTGGCCCCACTAATTGGTTTCTGTCAAGAAGTCTACACATAAGACAGAAGCAAAGAACTTGATCAGTAATGAGCAAAAAATACCAGAAGAATATCATTCCTCTTTATTTTATTTTATTTCCTTTTGGGAAAAATTCGAAACAAACAGCAAGATTATAACAGTAAATTGCAGATCAAATAAAAAATAACTTGATTTAAAATACTAACATCCTAACTTCCATGAAGTTCTCATTTTGTATGTTTGTTTTATTATATGCGATTTTAAGGAATCCTCCAGGACACTTTATTTAGGCATGCATGCTACTTAAAATAATTCACTTAGAAGGAAAGAAAATACTGAAAAGAACCATTGATCATCTTACATGTGTTTGAGACTCATAGAAGCATTGAGAATATCTGGAATTTCACCAGTGAAGCTATTCTGGTTGAGATGGCTAAAATCACACAAAAAGAGAGATTATAAATGTAAAAGAAAAGAAAAGAAGAAACATGGGACCCATTTCATGAAAACATAATGCATAATCAAACAAAGGAGACTGACAAGTGTTGTGCTTTGAGAAGTTGATCCAAGCCCCAGCCATCTTTTGTTGAGATAGGGAGCGGCCCACTTAGTTGATTGTGAGCCAGGTCTAACCATGTCAATTCGGAAAGTTTACCCAATGAAGGGGGGAGTCTTCCAGAAAAATTGTTCACATTCAAAGCCCTTGAGATATCAGAAGGAAATACTTCTGTTATAATAATTGTTCACAGGTTGTAGAAAGAAAAGTTAAATCGGTAATTTCTCCTCCTTACAATCTCTTGAAGAAACCCAAATTGAACTGCAAAGAGTGATAGTTTTAGGTTTTATACAACTCTCTTGAAAATAATCCCAAAATTATCCCTCTTCTTGGTTCTTTTTTTTATTTTTGTTCTATGCATTGAGAAAGTTGATAGTTCGGGTACTTCTCAAAAGGTCTGTGTTTTTGTAGGATTATAAAGTTCTTCTCAGTGGAGTATTAGAACAACCCAAAACAAAATGATAAATTAACTATGAAAATTAGACGAAGAAATATAATCCATACAGGAGGGTGAGATTTGCTAGATTTCCTATTACATCTGGAATTGCGCCGGAGAAACTGCAATTAACTAATCTCCTGCAAAATAGTTAAATGGAAAATCAATTGATAAAATTTAACCTGTGGTGAATAAACTAGTTAACAAATATTTCAGGCGAAACATTGGATATTAAAACTTACAGACTAGTTAGGTGAATCAAGTTACCGAGAGTCCTAGGAAGTGTACCCCCAAGTTTCACATTTGATGAAAGGTCCCTGCATTTCAATACATGTATTAGTTCCGAATCCATTTTTATATTACTATTATTTTTTGCATATGAATAGTTAGTAATAGTTTAAGCCATTCCTCAAAATGTGTAGCCAAAATTTGCTTGCAATTACATAATAGAGATGAATACAAATATGCATGTATTTTAGTAGCCATGTAAGAAATAAATAAGAAAACTTACAGTCGCTCGAGTTCTGTCAGATTGCCAATTTCCTCGCTTAGGGTTCCTTGAATATTCATGTTAAACAGAATTCTGGATCATCATAAATAGACAACAAGTTGATTATTAAATTGATAAAAGTGAGACTTTTCTTTAATCAAACAGAATAAATAATTTAGTGACACGTACAATCTATTAACTCTGGCATTGTTGCAAGATACTCCTACCCAGTGGGCCTCACATGGATCAGAGTTCTTCCAGTTGCTTGGTGCATTCTTCCATTGCTTCTTCAAAGAATTTAGGGTGGCAACTGAAATAAAAATTGAAAAGAATATAATAACACAGAAGATAATTACAAATATTAAATTATATTTACATGAAAGTTCAAATTTAACAACTTACACCAAGCATTAGACCATAGTCAGGTTAGGAATCCGCATACATATCGGTTCAATACATGTGTGTTTTTGTCTTTTCTTTTCTAATTTTATTTGGTTTATTTTCCTGGTATGGTGCCGATTGGGTTTAGTACCAACATGGATACACAGTAGACTGTGAATCAATTTAACCTATAATGGGTGAAACAGAGAAGCTCAGAAAGAAAAAGAAAAAGAAAAAGAAATCTTAAATTAAGCTCATTTGGACATTTTAACAAACATGTGGCGGGCCTGTGTCTAACAAAACACAACAAACACCCTAGAAGGATGGTTGAGTACCATCTGCTGGATCTGTAGAGGAATAAGCAGGAGGAACAACAGCTATGCACAGAAGCAAGAAGAGAAGCAACTCCCTTGGTGGCATGACTACTCTATCTTAAAATTGGAGAAAAGCTCTGTCTTTTCAGTTCAATTTAGCACAAAGAGGGAAGGTGAACTGCTGCTCCCTTCTTTGTTATTTTGTCATTTTGTTTTGGGTAGTTAATTTATAATTTTGTCATTTTGTTTTGGGTAGTTAATTTATCATTTTGGAAAAGTCGGAGAAGTTCCCTTCTCTGATAGTTAATTGGTCTTAATTGGGAAAGTCGGACAAGCTAGTTCCCTTCTCTGTAGTTCCCTTCTCTGATAGTTAATTGGTTTTAATTGGTCTTAATTTTGTCATTTTGTATGGCTAACCATGTACCTAAATCCTTGGTTGCGGGCTTGCGGCTGCTCTGGGTTGGGAGTATGGAATTTATTAAACTGTATGTAAGTAGATCTGGATCGTTTTAGTGTTTTTTTTTTTTAAACTAGTATTGTAAATAACTGTATATGCTCGTTGGACGGATAGGGTATTGCCAAGCGATTAATCGAGAATAATTGAGAATAATCGGTCAATTAGTCAGAAAAATCCGAGACAATTTGATCACCGCCAACGACTAATTGACCAATTAATAAGTCTAAACGGACAATTACACCCAGTTATACAAAAAAAAAATATAATAAATGATTCGACTTAAGTTTTGTGTCATTAGTTATATTTGATATTATTGTGCTGCTACTATGGTTCTCACTCCTCAATTCACTTTAGAAAATTTAGATTTTAAAATATAGTTGTTTTAAAATAACTCAACATGATGATAAGAAATGTAGTGGTTAAATATATAGATTAATTTAAATTAGTTATGTGAAAATTATTATAAGATTTGGTTCGTACTTTTATTTATTATAAAATAACATATATAAATTAAAAGATGACACTTTTAAGTTTTTTTTTTTTTTGAAAGCTTGACTGATGCAGTCAAGGATAATATTAATAGAAGTACTGTACAACGACTACATCATGCACCCTTAACAACCACCCACGGTGTACAACAGGCAATAAACTGTATTAGCAGTATTTTTCCCATAGGCCCCATTCTTCAATTATACCTCGCGCCAGCGTCTGTGGAAGGATCTGCACACTCCGAAAAATCTTTGCGTTTCGTTGCTTCCAAATGTTCCAGCAAGTACAGAAGAACATGGAGGCCCATTGAATCCCGGCATGTCGCCCAGATTCATCCGACAATCTGATTGATTGTTGCCATGTTTCCGCCAGAGTTCCAGCTATAGAAATTACCCTGGTCCTGTGATACAGGTTTATGAGCTGCCACACCTGCACAGCATAAGGACAGCCAAAGAAGAGGTGCATCTGTGTCTCCATAGCGCATGTAGCACACGAGTAACATTTAGGGTCACAATGAAATCCTCTCCCGTGCATGACTTCATGTGTGAGAAGTTTTTCCCTCATGAATAGGTAGGCAAACACCTTCACATTAGGCGGAGCCCTCATTTCCCAAATCAGCTTATATCTCCAAGCTAATTTGCCACCCCCAATCATTGTTTTATAAACCGAACCTGCGGAGTATTTGCCATGCGCATTCCATTTCCAAATAAGCTCGTCAGGTGGACACTTTTAAGTTTTAACAATAGTGTAATGGATAGATTTGAAGAAGCTTAAAAAGTATGAAATCTGCAGCATACATTGAAATTCAATTTCAATTTCAGAGAGTAACATATAATATAGGGCGCTAAGCTATATATACATAACATATACAATTAATTATACATGGAAGTGGCACAGGAGAACTGGGAGTGAAGTTGAAGTGGTCCGATAATAATGTAACTTGTGGCTTTATACAAGGGACGTTTGTATTGTCGCCTTTATGTATTGTATTTTGTATATATAATATATCTATTTACCTATACCGTACATGAGGATGAGGTACTTATTTCAAAAAACAAAAACAAAAAAGTCCATGAAGAACTTGGTCAGTTGTTAACGTATTCACGCAACAAAAACAATAAAAAAATTATACAAATTGAAAAGAAAAAAATCATACAATTTGCATGTAGCAAGTACACAATATTGTCAGTGAGATAGCATGTCTTGATTTGATTCAAGTATGATTTATATATCACCACATATATAGGCACATACTCTACCATTATCATAATTTAATTTCTAAACAAGGAGAATTTAAATGTCTCCGTACATAATTATATATAAAAAATTGGAAGCATATTCTTTCGGACCAAGACAAGTAAGGCCACTGTATCACAATAAAAAATTGACCTTGATAAAATAATTTAGAGATGACGATTCACGAATGCACGACTCTTTGTTCTTATCGCAATGTTACAAAATTAACCATCCACCACCGATATTTAATTTAGAGATTTGAATAAAGCTGCTAAAAGTACAATTTAAATTGTTCAACAATATTAAAGTGACCAATTCCTCTCATCTCATGGCTCTTAAATTATTCTATTTGAATAGCAAAAAAGACTTGATTTGCATTTGCATTGCACAACTGACAATTGACAACTGAACAGAAATTAAATTAGTTCAATTTCCTGCAGTTGAGCCTGACCTTGCCATTATGTCCAGTGAGCACTCCAATATTACCAAGCTTTACCATTGATTTACAGAGAAATCACGGAAAAATGCACCCATGAAGCTACCATTAAAGAGCTCTTGATCAAAGTGTAAGAGCTCTTGATTGCTAAACCTATCAGTGTTTGGAGTTGTGAAGGGAGTTAGTTGGGTGTCCCCACCACTGGCAGGGCAGGTTTGTCAAGTTTGAAGAGCAAACGAGGTGTCGACATTGCCATCGCCTCCAGGGGCGGAACCAAGATTTGAGTACATGGGGGGCTAAATAATATCATTAATTTTTTTTAATAAAAAAATGCATAACACAATATAAGTATATAACACAAGATAAGAAGATCATTCACTATTTGATTTTACAAAATGATATAATAAATAACTATAACAACAAAGTGTCATATCTATCAAAAATAAACTAAAAACATAATATTCATATATTTTTATTTAAATTTCGCCCTATGATTTCCTAAAAGATCAAATGCAGTAATTATCTCATCTGAAGTAATCTTATTAGCTAGTTCATTTTCAATATAAACAAGCATGTAGTCTCTAAGAAACTCGTCACCCATCTTATTTCGAAGCCCGGTTTTAACAATCTTCATGGCTGAAAAAGCTCGTTCTGTAGTAGCAGTTGAAACGGGAAGAGTAGCAGTAAGTCGAAGCAACCTATCAACCAGATGATACATAGTGGATTTGCCACTTTCCACTAGTCGGTGACATAAGTCGGCTAACGACGAGGAGTTTTTAAGAACTAGGTTATCTCTCATGTCAATCTCAAAATGTCGTAATTGACATTGTAACTGAGCTATTTCTTGACTTGTAAAATCTGCCGGGTAAAATTTCTCTGCCAATTTACATGCATTTTCAATACTAAATGACTTCACTTGTCTTGGGTCTAGACCGGCACTAAGGGTAAGAAGTTCGGTAGATTGTTCACTAAATCGACAATTTATCTCTTGTAATTGTTGATCTATTGTGACATTGAAAATGTCTACCCGATAATGATGTTCTACAGTAGTATTGTCTTTCTTACTACGAGATCGAATTAAATCAACAAATTTTCTATTCATTTCGGGAATTTCAATCTCATGTTTTGTACAAAATAATTTTACCTTCGCCAACAGAGCTTCCCAACCATGATCTCTTAGCTCTTGAAGTAGTGACTTTGTGCTTGACAATAGATACACTGCATTAAGAATATCCAAAGATTTCGACTGTAAAATTGACATAACACATCTGTAATTGCCATGATCTCTTTCATTAAATGTAAAATGAACACAAAATCAAAAGAGAGAAGCAATTTCACACCAAAACCGGCATCGCCTCGAGAAGAATATGGTACCGAACGATCAGTTGCTATACTTCTTAGAACACATGTTGATGCATCAAACATATTCAACAAACTGGAAATTTACTTAAAATGGGAGCTCCATCTAGTATCTCCCGACCTTTGCAATGTACCAATTTGATTCGCTCCTCTACCGGTGTCAAGCTCTCCTAAATCAATTTGGCAGATCATTTCTTCAGCTTGTTGTGCTTGCAACTCATCATGACGTTTTGGAGATGCGCTAACAACATTTATAACAAAATTCACATTCTGAAAAAAAAAACCATGAACTTGATGCACCTCTCTTGATGCTGCAACAAGGGCCAATTGCAATTAATGAGCCATGCAATGCACATAGTATGCATATGGACATTCTTTGAGAATTAGAGCTTGTAAACCATTACACTCCTTGGCCTCTAATCTGACATATGATTAGACCATTGTCAGATAAAGCTGAAGCAATCGCATTCTTTAAAGTTAGTGATGTTGTATCTTTAACATGAATAAGATCAATGAACCTTTCACGAATAAATCCTTTTTTATCGACAAATTGAATAACAATTGCCATTTGCTCCTTCTTAGATTCATCACGAGATTCATCAACAATCAAACAAAACTTGCCATTACCAATTTCTTCTCGTATTGCAACTTGAACTTTTTGAGCCATGACTTGTAGAATCTGTTTTTGAATTAATGGTGAGGTGTATTTCGCATTCTTTGGAGCATTCTCTAACACAACTTGGTTCACTTCTTCATTGTATGAAACAAGTTTTTAACATTTCAAGAAAATTCCCCCGATTTTTTGATTGAGAAGATTCATCATGACCCCTAAATGCACACGCTTGAAATGTCAACCATTTAATTGAATCAATGGAAGTTTTGAGCCGCAACCTAGCTTCTTTCACTTCTTTTTCAATTTGCTTCTCCAAACCTTTTCAATATGGCACTTCTGATTTTTAAAATTTTCATAGCATCTAATAGCAAAATTGTGAGCCGAGTTGGAATCTTTTCCCATGTGAGATAAAAAAGCACAATCTTTCCCACTACTAACCTTTCTCCAATTTTGAAATCCCGAAACAGTGAATGTGTCAGAACCAGATCTTCCAACTGGTTTTGTTGAAAAGAGAAAACAAGAAAGGCAATAAGCACGGTTTGTGTGAAGTGAATTCTAACCAAGGAAAATCTTTGAACCAACGATATTGGAATTTACGATGTTGATTTCCTTGCTCGATAGATGGATATTCATTCATATGAATCTGGTAAGGCCCTTCAAGTATATAGAACTTTCTAATTTCATCCCTTTTATTAGTAGGATAATCTGATAGTTGGAGGCGTTTACCTGGATCTCTCTCATATTTAATTAATCTAGTAGAACTCTGTGAAGATTGATCTTGACCAATATTCATCCCATGTAGAATTAGTTCAGAAATTTGATTATCTGAACTTGGAATTTCGGTAGGAGTTTGAGAGTTTGACTTGCTTTCCTTCACCTTGAAATAAGTATCTAATGTGGGCGTCTTTCTCTTAGACTAATATTATCTGTATACAAATTACAAACAAAGAAATAAATCACTTCATCCTTAGTTCCATACACAAATTATTCTTAACATAAGTACATAACTTAATTTTTTTACACAAATAACTTAATCTAATAATTTAATAGATGAAGATGTAAATTTACAAATAAATTCACTTCATCCTTAGTACCAGACTACCATAGTACTAGGTCAGTTACAACTTACAATTAGCTAATTAATAATTACAATCATCACAAATTGACATTTCCTTTCTATTCTATACTGGTACCAAGTTAGTTGCAATCATGAGAATTTAAATTTCCTTTGTATCCAAAAATTGGTACCATGATTGATTACAATCATGAAAATTGAATATTCCTTTCTATCCTAAATTGGTATCAGGTCTTATTCGGCTATCTTTGAACATTGGGTACGAATAACCAATTGACTAATTGAGAATCAATAATCTGAAATAGAATACACTAAGACAAAGTAAAGAAAGTAAATTATATATTCTTAAAATTCAAAGAGGTGTCTACTGCCCCTGAGAATCGGAGATTGAAATTTGATTGAGACGGAGAGACAGAGAGTCGGAGACGAAGAGTCAAAGACACTGAGTAGACGAGACTACGAGTTACGAGTAGTTGGTGGAGTCGCCGAGTTGTGGAACTGGAGAACAAAGACGCTTCAATTTTGTAATTTTGTTGATGGAGATGGAGAGTTGGAGACAGAGAGACGGAGATGTAGACGCTTCAATTTTCAATTTTCCATCTACGCTTCAATTTTCTTTAATATTAAACTTTATGAATTGAAATTTTGTTCTCTTTCCTCTGCGCAAAGATGGAAGCCCACAGAGCCCAAATATAAATAAATATAGTTTTATTTTCAAAATTTACATTGAAGCCCTTTAATTTTGAATATTATTATGGGGGCTTATACATGTAAAACAAACAATATTATAGGGTTTCTGTATACTTGGTAATAAAAAAAAATTCAAAGTTGGGGTGGCTTAGCACCCCCAGGTATGCATATGTTCCGCCCCTGATCGCCTCCCCAAACCCGGGATTTGAATTAATGCACTGCAGATTGCTGAACCAACTGAGTATGCACAGTGAGATCTTGGAGATTGAGGCCTTTCTACCTAAAGCTTGCGGTCAGTTGGGATAGGCTGGAAAAGGGTGCCGGCAGTTGGTTTGCCTCCGCGATATTGGTTGTCCTTGAGTCACAGCGGCCAAGTGGCATTTGGCAATGCCTGGGGCTTCATCCAAAAGGATGGATGCATCACAACCTTGTGCAAACATAACTAGTGTAATTATGGAGATGGCGTGCTTTTACCATATATATGATAGGATAAGAAATCTGGTTTTGTTTAGTGAAAATAACAAATTAATTATAAGATAAGAAAATAACAAATTGTGATGAGAAAATAATAAATTGTATCCAAGCACTTCATTCCTCAACCACTGCAAGAAGAAACTCCAATTTTCGACATCCTCCTTATGCACAATTGCAAATGCAGATGCAAGAAACGCAACAAATGAATACGATAATGTGCAAGTTAGGGCAAGGGCAAGTGTGTCCGGAGAGTCACGACGTTCCCCCGCTACAAGTATTTTAGATGTTTCTGTTATGTTTGCAGAAGCAATGGGAGAGGCAATTAATTTAGGAGATGAGGCGGTAGGAGTGCAAGGGGAGCCATCTGGAAGCTAATCGAGGAAATCAACTAGTAGGCGTACAACAAGGGCATCTGGAAGTCAAGCAGGACCGTCTGGTAGCCAAGCAGGGCCGTCTAGAAGCCAAGCAGAGCCATCTAGTAGACAACCCAGTAGGTCATATACCAGAATCGGTTTCTTTCGCGGATTTAGTTTTAGGCGTAGTAGTAACAGGTGATTTATCTCTATTATGTAGACATGTTTATTTATATGTTGTGAACTTTTTTATTTGCAATTTGTGTGGATTTTATTTGTAATTAGTGTGGATTTTTTAATAACACAATTTGTGTGGACTTTACTAATTTGAATGATACGTCTGCGAATTTAATTGTGACTCTGAATTCTTTCTCACGCTTGTATTATCAAAAGAAACAACACGTGACTAATGAAAACAACACGAGATTCGGCAGGAAGGAGGAGAGAGAGAAAAATGAGTATTTATAAGGTCTAAAACAGAAAAAAAAAAATAGAGTACCGGCCAGAAAATGACCGATTTTCTATTTAAATAAGGTACCGGCCATTTTTTGGCCGGTATGGACATTTTTAATAAAATCAAGCGGCTCTGCGCATTTTTATTATTTTGTAATTAACTTTGGATATAAATAAAAATGTCGGTCTGAAAAGCTTCTTATTTTTAACTAAATAATAAAGGTGATTGGTCGTCGTACTTTACCAAGGGTTGTGTAATAGTTAACGTATCTTACAGGGTTTTATGTGCTAAAAATCAAATCATTAATAAACCGGAAACCCCAAAATAGCACTTTTTGTTAGTCGTGTCGTAAGTTCCGTCTGCCACTCTGCCCTCCTTTTCCAATTTCAATTGTGCCAAAGTCGAAACCTTTTTTTTTCTCTCAAAAGGCTTAGTAGAAATCGACAAGGTCAAGGATTTAGTAGAAGTTGCAAAAGAAAAATTTTGTGCTTTCGCCTCTCTCTCTCTCTCTCACAGGCAAGGTTTTAGGGTTTAGGTAATTTTTTTTCTCTCTACATATCCCTTATCAGTGTTTCTTTGTCTTAATCTCGTCTAATAGTTACGTCTTATCATCCTTCTTTCTCGAAAATTTGTGGTCCTGAAAAGAAATATACGTTTGCCTGAATTCCTCAAAGATGGAAGAAAGCATTTGTAAATGTTTTTTTTGGTGGCAAACGAGAAATTTTCTTTCGCTTGAAAAGAAAAGCTCGCTATTTTGAGAAATTATTTCTCTAGGTTTACTTTAAAATATAATAACTTAGGGTTTTTCCTATTTGTTCCCTGTTTTTGATCTTTAGATTCAGTGCTTAGCATTTTCTTTCTCTAACCCCCCCTCCCCCTGTCCCGTTTTTTATTCACCCCAAAATGATGCCAGTTTACGGAATTAGGGTTTATGTAAACATTTTTAGTTACAGTCTTTAAGTGATGGTATTAATGTATTATAATGCAGTGTAAATAGGGTTTAAGTGAAAAAGGTGTAAATAGGGTGTTTATGGGTATTTTTGAAAAATATCCACAGGAGACTTTTAACATTTCATTATTTTTAGGATACTAAAATAATTCTTGATTGCATTTCATGATTCAGATTTGCTAAAAAGGAGAGAAAAAACCATGGCTGAAAAAGGAGAGTAAAGAGAGCATCCTATGCCTAGCCTACGGGAGACCCTAACTTCAATAGAAGGAGCTCAACGTCAGAATAACAACAACAACAACAACCACAACAGGGGGAACCAGTCTGACAAGCAGGGCCAGTCTCTGAATGATGAAGCCAAGCGTAAATCTGATGGGTGGGGCATGTCTTCTGGTCAGAAAGAATCTGATCCTCTCTCGTGAAATCGGTCTAGGAGGATGTCTTCTAACCATAGGTTCATAATGTTTTATGGTTTTATGTTCTGTGTGGTATGTGTAGGGTTTTGAGGCTACCCAAAGCCATTAGGCTTAAGTTGCGGAAAGGCCGTAAAACAAAATTTTTACTTCTAACTCAAGCCAAAAGGATTGAAGTGGTATGTCGGATAATCTACCGAGAGTTACATACCTGTTCAATCCTTTTCTTAGATTAAAAACCGTAAGTAAAACTTTACTCATTCAGATCATAGATTAAGTAGTATGTCGGATAATAACCGAGAGTTACATACCAGATTAATCCTGTATAGACCCAAAGTAGTAAAACCGTATTTACTTGTATTTTAATCAGTTTATAGATCTACTCCTTTGATTGATTTCTAAAAGATTAAATCTATTTAACAATTAAATAGATTAATATAACATTTCTTTACCTTGCTTCCAAATTCAAATTGGAATGCAGTCTGACCCGGCTGTCTGACTCGGTTAAGCAAGCACCAAAAATATAGTGCATCTATCGGTTATCCACCAGGAACTACCAGAGAGTTGGTATTTCTTTTGCCAGAAATACTATACCAACGGTATTCGAAAAGTCGCAGTTTTCGGTAAATCACTATTCACCGAAAGTAAGAAATTTCTGACAAAACACTATTCACAAGAATAACTTTTATTCTCGCAAAAATATATATATGGATAATCAGATTTTCTACAAATCACTATTTGGGAGAGAAAATTAGATACGAATCGAATCAGTCTGATTCGTACTTTGATTTGGACTTCAAAATGAACTTCTTAATTTTCTCTCTCATATCATGTCTATTTATAACCATATAATGAAGTCGGTTATAAGAGTCGGTTTTAAGAAGCCAAATCAAATTTGAATTTGCCAAATTTGTTTAATATATTTTAATTAAACATTTTCATTTAATTAATTTATTTAATTTAGGCTTTTAATTAAATTCTAAATTTAATTAAGGCCTAAATTCAAATTGAACTTTTTGATCCAAAATATTAATTCATAATTAATATTTTAATCCATATATATATCTATATACAATTATTCTGAATAATTGTATTTCTTGCGTTTGCGATAAATTTATACGACGTGTCATACATGTTTATAAATTTAATTCGGTTTAAGCATGTCATCTCCATGACATATATTTTATTCTTAATTATAACACTTTATAATTAATCATAAAATTTCTCTGATTACTTTCCTATTGGTGTGACCTGATAGGATCTGTGTTATGTTGGCAAATAGAATTAGAACTGTTCTAACTTCTATAATCATAGGTGGCACCTGGCAAGTACATTATGACACCAATTACACAGATGATGTTGTACCGTACAATATCACGATCCAGTAAACAATTTACTTCGTGTTAATTCTTTTGTCTCATAGCTATCATATCAGTTTCAAGGTAGGTGTGTGTCATCCTTGCAAACTTAATCTTTTCTTGATCCTGAATAGATTATCAAATATGTTTACTCTTGTAATCATACTGGATCCAGATAATCATATTCTATCAAGGGGCCCAGTGATGCTATAGCTCGTATTGAGATACGAGGGACAATAGTACTTTTGATAAACCATCTTTTCCTCCGCATAAGCTATGTATACCGAAAAACTATCCTTATAGCTACTTTTTACGGATAGCGTTAGATAGCAATCACACATATACATTTCTTATGTAGGAAAAATGAATATCTCATACTTTAGAACTTAACACTAAAATGAAAACATTAATGACACAAACACAATTCCATTTAATGTTTCATTTGGGGTCTGTCAAATATCATGTTCTCTAACATGTATCTGTGTGATTAAAATGACAACTCTTTGTCTATGGTTTGTAAAACTTAACCATCATTTAATCCACACACTAACCTTATCGCGGTAATTAGTGTTCCTGCTAATTACCTTGGTTAGAGACTTTTAAGAGTATTATCATCTATATTATGAAGTTTCACAATTCCAGTCATGAACTCGAAATGATTCATAAATTCAATAATACTCAAGGTAATAAAATGATTAAGCATTCAATTCATGAACAAAGCTTTATATAACAAATTTATCGTATTATTGACTTCTAGATTATTACAAACTAACAGTATGCTATAACTTAATTACAAGACATGGAAGTGATTTGAGGCAACTTCTTAACAGAGTGATAAACTGGATAGAAGAGTCTCTATCTCCTCCACACTGCATTCAAGATTGTTTTTATTACGAGTGTTTTTGCAAATTTCACCTTAGGTACTTCCGACGATATAAAGAACCTTACTGTGATCTTAGGAGGGTTTCATGGAGCAATGGCAAGAAGCAAGCTGCTACAAATCCTGGACGCTTAACTTTATGTTCTGGAAGAGAATGTTTCCGACTTGACTGGTATGATGCTAATCAGAAGGAATCTGATGGGTGGGGTCAAAATTATTCACCAATAAAAAAATCACGATAAAGGTCTTTGACCCGTAGCTCTCAAGCCGCAGTCAGCACCAACAATAACAACAAGGAGACTGATAGTTGGGGCACAACTCTTGATCAAACTTGCGCTGATGCATGGAATCAACCTAGTTCCAGCCTTTCACCTTATCTTGGTCTGAAGTATCCATATTACTATTCCCCATTGGTAAGCACCTCTTGTTTTGGAGGAACTGATGCATATATGCAACCTATATCATCCCCATATGCAATTGTGGGGACTCAACTCCCGAGGTTGTTTGCTGTCAATCCAGTATCCTCAACTCCCGAGGTCCCTAAACTCGGGCAGTCACAACCAAATCAAAATCTTGTTGTGGCACAGCAGTAGAGACAACAGATGCAATCGATAATCACAGCCTCCGATGGGCACTGCTAGGTATTGCGAAGCCAAAGCTGAATCCATTGTGGTTAAATCAGCACTTGAACGATGCTAATTACTGGCAAATACTTTATAAATTTGTGAATAATTTCACTCGATCCCTTGGAACTTGTGCCCCAAAGACCTACGTGGACAGCTGTAAGTTTGTTAAAAAAGAAAATGACAGTCTGAGCAAATGTCTACAGGTGTGTATTAGTTCTTCTCTCTTTTGATTAAGTAATTATTTTCCTTCTACTTTGGATTTTTTTTTTCTTAAAAAAACTTATGTCAAGTTTGCAGCTTTTTCATCATATAATGTCTAATACTTTCCTTTTATAGATGTACCTGGGAAGGTTTGGACCGAGGACGTCATGATGAATATTTAAGAGACTTTTCAACAGTATGAAATGTTTTGTTTTTGTTATGTTAATCAGTTCGCATGTGTTTCATATGCAATATGTTGATATCATCTAAAGAAGGATATTGTTAAGGACTTTTCAATGGAGTTTAAAGTAGATTTGGTAGGTACAGAAGAAACAAAAAGGGAATATTTAAGACTCACTGTGTTATTTGTTTGTTTATGTAGGTAATTTACGTAAGAAGGGACTGAAGAATTGTCAAAAATTATGGGCTTTTCTGCAAGATTTATATATCAAACATCACCATTTCTTAATTCTTATCCTTTTCCAAATTAATTGGCTGAGTCGAGAACTCCATTCCTGGCTCCCTTATTGTGTGATACTGATGCTATTCTTATTATATCTAAGCTTGTATTTACGTAGGACAGTTTATTGCATATATCGCTGAACTGATAAATTTGTGTATTAGTTATCTCATGTCTATGTAGTTTGTATGCCAGCCAAATCAGAACTCAGTACTGATTAAATTTTCTTTTTCTATAAAATATTTGTTTCATAGTTGCCCTTTCATATTGTTGTTTGGTCATTGTTGGTTCTTGTATAACCAGAATCAAGCCACCGTTCTCTGGATTTTGGCTTCATATTTAATTTTTTTTACTTTTGACAGGCGTTTAAAGTTAAATTAATAAGAGTCTTATTCATGATATGATCCTTAATATCTAAATGTATAGCTAAATAACTACAGAAATCCACATTGATGATGATGAAATCTTCACCGTCTTCAACTGTCTCCTAATTGTAATCCATTCTGACTAGCATTCCAATTATGGAATATTCTCATAAAACATCCTTTATTATATGAAAAAGTGTCCCCTGTAATTCATGTTTCTGAAGCCAATAAAAAATCATTTGTTTTTTTTTGTTTGCAATTTATCAAAACGTTGTTTCAATTGTAGTTCAAAATATTGTGCTATTTATTTCGATCTTCAAAATTTGGAAACATTGCATGAAATTTGTAGTTCAAAATATAAAGAAATATATCAACACATGCCTCATTTTCCGTTCCGAATAATATTGTACAAGATGTTCCCACGTTCTCGTCTCAAAAGATAGAACGAATTTCACTGCTTTCCATATATGAATTACAATTCTAATTTCACAATTTGACTCAGCTACATGCCTTTCCGTCAATTTAATTCCCACTTGAGACTGTTTCTATTTTTGTTTGGTAATGTTGCCTTAATTATTAAGTGTTTATATATATTATATACATGAGTTTAAATGGGTAAATGGATTCCATAAATTCTACTGGCCGATTCTCACCCTGTTTATAATAGTAGTATGTCTATCTAGGTCTAATTGCTCCATTGTTGTAAGAAGCCAAGCCAGGCTTGAGTTTTGAGAACCTAACTTAACAATTAACATGAACTGTTGCCATTCTGACATTTGAGTTGTTCAATAACGGAATTTGTCTTAAATAATTTTAAGCAGAGTGGATGAGCAATGTGTAACTCTAACAAGCACATGCATCCATTTCGAAGGAAGTGTCTTTTATTTCTTGCTGTTGTTTGCCTAGCTACAATCTGTTTTCATTTCTTGTTTTCTTTTTCTATTTCAAACCACTGCTTTTTTTTTTGGATGTGACTTGTTGGATAATTGATTACTGTACTCTTCGGATGTGAAAAATTACAAAAGAGTGCTAAAATTCTCATTATCTTTGTGTTTTATAAAGATCAAGTTTTTAGTTTCTTGATTTCTCAAGTCAGAGGTCATGTTAACTCCCTTTCTTCAAGCAATAAAGGCACAAGTTAAAAACACACATGTTCATAACATATTAGTACAAAACAAACAAGTTCATAAACATACAAGTCACAAAACACATAAGTTCATAACATATTAGTACAAAACATACAACAAATTCATAACAAATTAGTTGAACTGCCTTGTGTATCCAGGAATTTTATCTTCAAACCATTTGTGAATGGCAGCACTTTTACCCCGCAAGAAGAAGTCCATCTCAGCTGGGTCTGTCAAAACGTCCAACATATGGTGATAATTAGTGTACGACAACTTGAAACTCCTTAATTTGTCCCTCATATATATATATCTCTCTCTTTGATTTTGCTCAACTTCAAATTCAACAATCCTCTCGAGGGTTACATCAAATTTCTTGGTGATCCTTAACATCTCATCAATGGCTTCCCTCATATCAATAATCACCTTGTTTTCATCACCACTGGTTCTCCTCTTGCATGATCCAGACATTTGAGATGTACGTTCTGAGCTCTTAAACCCACGACCACCCGAACTATTGGCTTGTGCGAAGTTTCCAACAACAGACTCATTTTCATTGATACTGACACTAACATCATCTTGGTTAATCGGTTCCTTAGGAGGAGTGGGGATGTTTTGGTCCTCCTGATGAAATTAGAAAAGGCAGTGTAAGCACAAATAAATAGAGATCTCGACAAAAAATAAAAAATTACTTACCGTAGTGAGGCGGTCCCACGCATTAGATACTGAAGCTTTTGGAACATTCAGTTTGAAATTCCATTCCCAACCACTTTTACTCGCCAATTCTCGAAACTTCTTGAAATCCCTCTTAAGCACTGTCAACCGATTCCGTAGGTGGCTAATATTCCAATCTCTTCGATTAGACATGGACAGCATGCATTTGATGAATAGTTCGAGAACCATTTGCCACTGTGCTTCTCTGATCAGGATTTCCTTTTCAGTTGCTTTCTTTATACAGTCAAGCGTATTGAGCAAGCAGATGGTCTCAGCTTCTGTCCAATTTTTTCCCCTTGTATGCCTAATTTGCTTTCCTTCCCTCTCCATACGTTCTTTCGCTTTTCCCTTTCTACTTGTTCGATTTCTGATTCCCATTGAACTAGAGGAAGGTCTCAAAAGGGGGCAATAAACTAGCTAGCACCAAATATATTTTTCGAATATAAAAATTGACAGTGAATGAATGAGAGTCAACATGAAAAAAAAGTCATAACTTAAATTGACAGCATGTTGCAAAAGAGGTGTTTATAGCAGTTCATGTATGGGGTTTATACCAATTTAGATATTGTGTTTATATCAGTCTAGGTATATGGTTTATATCGGTCTAAGTATGGGGTGTATACTAGTTTAGGTATAGGGTTTGTACCAGTTTAGGTATGGGGATGGGGTTTATACCAGTCCAGATATGGGGTTTATACCAGTTTTGGTATGATGTTTATATCAGTCTAGGTATAGGGTTTAGGGTTTATATCAGTCTAGGTGTAGGGTTTATATGTGACAGATGCCTATACCAGTTCTGAAGAGGTGTTTATAGTAGTTCAAGTATGGGGTTTATACTAGTTGAGGTATGGTCTTTATATCAGTCCAGGTATAGGATTTATACCAATCTAAATATGGGGTCTTTATATCAGTCCAGGTATAGGGTTTATACCACTAGTGAGTTCTGTTTTCCATTTTAGGTGAATTTTGAGTACTGAGGTTCCAGTCAAATGGTGGTTAAGATAAAATATTTGATCTTAAAAGTACAAGAATTTACTAAAATACATTCATGCAAAATTGAAGTCAGTTACTGATTGTTGAAAATGGAGTTTATTGTCACAGATTTACACAGAATTTGGCCAAGAGCTTCACTGTTCTTACAATTAAAGGTCTGCTATAAAAACCAGTGCAGCCCTGGTACAAACCAGTGAGCTAAATACCTAGCTATTAAGAAAAAGAAAAAAAATATATAAACACTAGTACAACCCTTCTATAAAAACCAGTGTATCCCTGTTATAAACCCCCGTGCAGCCCTGGTACAAACCCCAGGAGCTTATTGCTGATTTGAGAGAAAGGAAGGAGCTCATTACCTGACAATGTGATCAGCTCACAATCTACTCGGCGTTCGGATGCGTATTTAGCGCAGCTGCGCAACTTCCTTTCTCTTCCTTTCTCTTCTTCGTTTCTCTTTTTCAAATCGCAACTTGGGAGAGCCAAAAGAAGGAGAGAGAGAGAGAAGCGCACCAGGGTCGAAGTAGAAGAGTGATATCTCACTTTCTTATCTATATTCCGACCAAACTTTGTACCAAAACCTGTGCCTAAAACTGTCAAATCGTGTTTATTTCATTGAATATCTATAGAATGTGGTACTGCTGTGCATTTGTTCTTACTTTGCAGAAAACGGGCGAAACTGAGGAAGAATCTGGAATTCGAAGGTTTATATACGTTCCGTGTACCTTCTTATGCAGACCGTACAACCCTATGCCCGACCACAGACACGACCAGGACACCAATCTCAGCACCTGAAATTAAAACGGTCATAGATTTTGACTTGTAACTCCGTTTTGAGTGTATAACCACTTTTCGGAAAGCTTGCGAGAAGATCTACAATCTGAGCTAGAGACACAGGTACACGGTCCGTGTAGAATTTCACACGGGCCGTGTCAAGCATTTCTGGATAACAGATCCAGAATTTGGAAATAAGGCTAATTGAAGGAAGGTCGGCCAGAAAAGCATATAAGCGGGATTTCTTGCACCAGAGGGGGAATTATGGAGCATAGAAGCATCTTCTAGGGTTGGGACTTGGCGGCTAAGCTTGGAGACGAAGTTGAGAAGCGAAAGACGCAAGTTTTCGACAGATCTTCATTGTTCTTCGAGTTTTTCTATGAACTCCTTTATCTTTATTTGTTTTATTTGCTTTTTAATCATGTTAGAGTAGACTTTTAGTTTCTAGGGTTGTGATGTAATCGAATGTTTTGTTTTGCATGTTAGTTATTGGATTCTTTTGTTGAAATTTGTGTTTGCTTGATTGTGTTTGATTTTAATTGCTTAGTCTAAGTTGTTTGATTTTTATTGGTTTACCACTAGATGAAATGCGCACATCTAGAAGGTACTTTGGTCCTTATAATCTCTCAACCAAACTAAGTACATGAGTACATGAGGTAGGATTAGTGATCCGGAAGATGAAACCAAGTAGTAGCCGACAGATGAACATTTTCTCATATCGACGGAATGAGGTTACCTTTAGTATACCAAACAAGCAACTAGGTAATTCAGACCAACATATGACAGTTGAGGTCTAGAACCCGAAGAGGGTACATATTGCAATTCCATACCAAGTTAATGAACCAACAAACGACAATTGAGGTTTAGAAACATTAGGTCTGGTTAGTAGAACCCTACACAAAGGAACAACACAAAGAAACAATAACTGCTGGATTCACTCTAGGGCCACACGGACCGTGTACGACAGTACCCGGCCCGTGTAAATTGGACACGGCCCATGTAGGACACTACACGGACCGGGTACCTCGAGGCAGAACTGAGATGAAGTCATAACCCTGGAAATGCTTTTTTGCTATTGATTTAAACCAAGTTTATTTATTTTCTTGCATTTAATTACTGTCATTGAACTGTTAGGAACCTTAAACACCAAACCAACATTTTCGAACTTCTAGTCTTTATTTAATTTAGGTAGAATTCTAGTTAAGACTTGAACCGTCCCTGTGATCGATACCTGAATTTATACTACTCGATAGGATTGTATACTTGCAGTCTGAACTGAAAAGTGTATTGAAAGTTAAAAAGTACAGTTTACTGTACTTAAACTTTGTACTATACCTTTTGGTGTAACAAAGAGGATCAAAGGGACTGTTCTACAGTATATTCTTGAATTTTGGGGATGGGGCGCTTCCTTATCCAGGAAGCAAAATGGAGAGGGAGGGATTTAATTGGTGGGGTCAGATTGTCAGTCGGACAGAAAGAAAGAAAAAAAAGAAAAAGAAATAGAAATAGGGAACAAAAAGAAAGAAGGTGAGGTTGTGGCCGTGTAGATTTTCATGTGGCCGAGTCATTTTATTTTCTAAATTGTTGTTGAAAAATATTAAATTAATAAAAAATAATATATATAATAGCCATATTGTATCCTCTATTTTTAAAAATTGCCGTATCACTGTACCCGTATCATATCAGATACGATACCCGTATCCGTATCTATGCAACATAGTAGAAAACAAATAGAGAAAAAAAAAAAATTTAAAGAAATGGACATAATTATCACTCTTTGGTGTATAGTTTACATCAGTAAGAGAACTGGATATGCAAATTTTCTCCCTAGAAATCAACTAGAATTATAATATACACGGATTTTGAATCTTGGAAGTTGGAATTCATGATTAACGTGCTATATCTATAGTTCTATACTATAAGTCTACGCTCTTTAGAATACAATATTTTCTTTTCTCTTTCTCAAAATAGATTCTTTGTTTGTAGTTGTAGCCTACCAAAAAGGCACCCGCACCCGCACACATGTTAATTGCTAATTAAGAAGTTCGCACTTAGAAAAAATGCTGACATATTTTAAAAATCTTGATTCAGATATAAAAATAATTTGTTGCTTTATAATATTACTAATGTACCAAAATATTAATATTTTATAAAAAACAAAAAGTTTGCGACTTTATAAAATAAATGATGTAATTCGTCAGAAATAATTCAAAAGATATTATTCAAAAATAACATTTCAAAGAATATCTCTGTGCTTAAACGTTGTACCATTAAACAATGATCATGTCGTTAATATTGTTAGAATGTTCTTTAAAACCTCTGATTACATAATGGCTCAAACAACACATAATATAATAAACACAAACATAGAGGCATGTCGCTTCTCAAATTATCTAGGTTGATCTTTTTAGAAAAATAACACCGTTGTATTTGTAAATGGTAAATTGGTATTGTATTGGTCCTGCAAGAATTGTTTGGACCGAATTTGTAATATTTTTTTATTAATATGAACAAAAAAAAATGTATCAAAATCATACATAAAATTTGGTCTCCAAGCAGATTTTAATATAGATTGAACATCTAACAATTTCGATCGACCGTTTGGACTTTGAAAATCCGAAAATAACTTGGTTGCACGAGGACCTTGGTGCAAACGTTTTGATATTAGCCTATCTCATATATATATGAGGAGGGAACAAACGTTTTGATATTAGTCAAGGAACAAACGTTTTGAAAATCCGATTTTGAATTGGAAGCATTTCGACCGAAATGCTACTAAAAGCATATTAGCCTATCTCATATATATATGAGGAGGGATCAAGTTACAACAATTTTGAGTTACAACAATGTTACAACAACCATTTTTTGCGATTTCAAAGTCCAAATCGTCGATCCAAACCGTTCAACATGATCTCCATAATAAAATGTGCTTCCAGATCAAATTTTACATTTTTTTTGAATTTTTTTACTATTTATTAAGATGGGTACAAAATTCAATGGTATGAATTTGACTAGTTTTTCTACCTATCTAAAAAAATAGTAAAAAAATTCAAAAAAATGTAAAATTTGATCTG
Source organism: Carex kokanica (assembly GCA_025461125.1). Classification (NCBI taxonomy): domain Eukaryota; kingdom Viridiplantae; phylum Streptophyta; class Magnoliopsida; order Poales; family Cyperaceae; genus Carex; species Carex kokanica. The sequence goes on along the minus strand of JAJGRX010001047.1, from coordinate 809,629 downwards.
GAAGCACATTTTATTATGGAGATCATGTTGAACGGTTTGGATCGACGATTTGGACTTTGAAATCGCAAAAAATAGTTGTTGTAACATTGTTGTAACTCAAAATTGTTGTAACTTGATCCCTTCTCTCTCTCTCTATATATATATATATATATATAGAGAGAGAGAGAGTGGCTAATATACAAACGTTTTTCCTTGACTCAGGAACAAACGATTCGGTTATCTGATTTACAAAGTTCAAACAGTCGATCCAAACCGTTAGATATTTAATCTATATTAAAATGTGCTTGGAGACCAAATTTTACTTTTATAGAATTTTTTTACTATTTATTAAGATGGTTTGAAAATCACTGATTTTATTAAAATTCTGCACCATTAAAAAACAACAACCTTCAAACCAGCTTAATAAATAGTAATAAAATTCTAAAAAATGTAAAATTTGGTCTCCAAGCACATTTTAATATAGATTAAATATCTAATGGTTTGGATCGACTGTTTGAACTTTGAAAATCGAAGAACTGAATCGTTTGTCCTGAGTCCAGGAACAAACGTTTGTATATTAGCCATTCTCTCTCTCTCTCTCTCTCTCTCTCTCTCTCTCTCTATATATATATATATATAATTTTATTTTTAAAAATTATCTTGTAAGATAACGAAAAAAATCATCATTACCCTTACCCATCTTTTCAGATAAGATATAGGTCGGATAAACATGTAAAAGGGTATCATTGACACCCATATTGTAAATGTGTTTAATTTTAATTTTTTCTACCTATAACTTTGCTTTTTCGTCGAGTGTTCTAGCATGATTTTTACGCATAAAAAAGAGGAAACCGTGTATACTTGAAGAGTGAACTATATTAGAATTTTCAAGCAAAAATATTATAAACATTATAATGGACGAGATATATATAAATAATATTTTATATATTTACCGTAATTAATAATACCCTCGTATTTTATTAGAGCCAGCTGTCCACCTTTTTTTTTTAGCTTACACGGCCCGTAGGCCACAATTGTCCACTTCGACTCTCACCTTTTTTACCATGATATAATTACCCTATTTAATATGCTATCATATCATAAATAACTAACACGAGTTACTTAACTAGTAGATACCAAAAGTAAATGTCTTAACCAAATAAAACCATATTATGTGTTTTTAATTATGTTTTTCAAAGTTGTGTGCCAAGCATCAGAAAAAAGGAGTGCGTCTGACATTCATTAGACTCCAATTTGAATTTGATGGATTCGCTTTGGTCCGATCCGCTTTAAGATCTGTGCATACTAGAATTGTATGATTATTAAAGTGAACTTACACGATTATTGAAGTGCATATGGATCTACCTTCTTCAAGCAATACAAGGCACATGTTGAAAACACACAAGTTCATAAATATGCAAGTCACAACAACAACCCCACTTGGGATTCTAATTAGGAGGTTGTTGTCTGCCTTTGTCTATATCTAGGAATTTTATCTTCAAGCCATGAGTGAATCTTATCACTCTTACCATATACGAAGAACGTCATCTCATCTAGGTTTGCCAATACGTCAAACATAAAGTTATAATCATCGTGCGACAACATGAAATGCGCTAATTTTTCCTCATATAGCTCTGTGTATCTCTTGCATTTCTCTCAACTTCAATTTCAACAAACTTGTTCAAGTTAACTTGAAGTCTCTTATTGACATTTAACAGCTCACTGAGGGTTTACTTCACCTCAATAATCATCTTATTGTCACAACCTCCCGTTGCATGATCTAGAGCTTTGAGATGTATGTCCTGAGCTCATACTTTCATCACCACAGACTCGCAAAGTGGAACCAAACAAACCCATCATTTTGTTGTAATAACGAAAAGGTTTTTGTTGTTCCTTCCATTTGTTTCGGTCCTCCTCCTGAAATTAAAAAAAACACTGTAAGCACAATTAAAAGAGATCTCGACAAAAAATCGATAAAATAGACTAATGCATGCAATTAAAACATTGCTTACACTTGTGAGGAGATAACATGCTGGAGATGTCCCAGGTTTTGTAACACACAGTTCGGAATGCCAGACCCAACAAATTACACAACCATTCGTAAATCTTCTTGAAATCTCTTTTAAAAACTTTGACCCGATTACGTAAGTGGCTCATGTCCCAATCTCTCCTATCAGACATGGGTGCAATATTTTTGATGAATCAGTCGAGAACCATCTGCCACTGTGCATCTCTGAAATTTAGGATTTCCTTTCCAGTTTCAACTTTTATATGCAAAAGCGTATCGAGCAAATGCGTGGTCTCACAATCTGTCCATTTTTTCCTCTTCTATGTGCAGCAGCATTAACCCGTCTCGCCATTGTCGTATTTTTTTTCCTTTCAATCAAGAAAAAGAGAGAAGTAGAGATAGAGTGGGAGGGAACAAGAAGAAAAGGCAACAAAAACACCTAGGAATACAGACCAACTTCAAAATAATTTCTTAGCAAGTGTAAAATTTTGAATTATACTTAATACATCGGTTTTCTTGACATACTTGTACATGTCATTCCTTTTATTGAGTTATGTTGCCATGTGACTTGCAGCCTTCAAATGAGCCATGTAGACTGAACCCTGAACCCAAGCCCCAGAGCCCCCGCCCCCGGGGCCCCAAGCCTCTTGCCCCAAGCCCCAAGCCCCAAGCCCTAAATGTCCATGTATAATTCTCACATATTTTTTGGGCTTTCAAAAAATCATATTTAGTACACGGTTTTTATATAAAATTGGGAAAACCATGTACAATGTGTAGTGTAGAATTACCATTTCTATAGTAGTGGTCGTGAAATACAACGTTTTACAAGAAAATATTGCATTACAATTTAATTTTTGTGTTAATTTATTTACAGAAATTAAGTTTACCGGAAATGTTTCCAAATATAAAATATTTTTAATTTGTTTATTGCATAATTTATTTTCTCCTATGCCAATTATTTTTGCCCTCATACTGTTTGCAACCATGACATAATTATTATCATTGGTCGGGTTGAGGTTTGACAGTAGTTGTTTGTTACCAAACATGTGGTATGTTGCACCACTATCTATAATAATTTGATTAAAAAAGAAATATTTTGAGTTAGATACAATACCACATGCACTGGAAGTGTTTTGGTTGCTTATCAGCGCAGAAAGCTACTATAAAACCTATTGCATTTGATCTCTGGCCCTTGACTCGTCAAAAAATGACCCGTCAGCGCCAAAAACAGTGTCTGACCCATTCCAAGGTGACCTGCTAGTGACATTTCTCTCTGACTCACCCCAGGATGACCCGCCAACGCCAGAAATGGAGAGTCCATTGGCAGTTTGGTTATTGGGTCCGAAATAGGAGCTATTGGGTCCGAAATTCTCCTTAATGGGTCTGAAATTCTGGTAATTGGATCCATTAGCTGAAAAACCACTCGCAATGGAGGTTTGGCTTGTGTTATTGGGTCCAAATCCACTTCCAGACGAACCCACTAGCCCATTAAGCCCTTTCTCTTCATTAGAAGCAACATAACTTCTGTTTTTTTCACCATTTTCTCCCAACTTCGATCCTAGTCATTGCTTTTGAATTTTTTTGGTTTGAGATGGGGATAAAGATGCCAACACCTATCCTGAGTGTGACCATCTTTTTTACAGTGGTTACATTTCACATTTTCGATTGATTTGGATGATTTTCAAAGCTAGGGTTTTGATTAAAAATGAGATTTTTATGGCTAAGCCATAGGTCTCGTGTCCCTCATGGCTTATAACCTGTTCAACATTCATAGCAAGTCTTCTACTTTCCTCTTGTTGGATTAAACTCTTAATTTGAGAATAAGAGGGAAGAGGTACCGTGGTCATGATTTGAGATCTTACGGCTTTATAGCTCAGGTTTAGACCCGCGAGGTACTAAAAAATATCATTCTCTTCAGCTCACCTTTGGAGTGTGGCCAGAACTATTGTTATTGGCCGATAGGATCGAAGCTCATTTTGTTTTTTCTCAAGAGCACTAAGGTACTCTGTATGGCTTCTCGACCCTTGTTTTTCTTGTTGAATTTCCTACATGAGTTGATAAATATGTGAGAAATTATTTTGCTGACCATACATAGATTTTACCGCTTCTCATAAATCATGTGCTATTTCGGCCATCATAAAGAGATCGGATACAGCCGGCTCCATGGAGTTTAGTAGTAAGGTGATGATTATGTCATTTGTTGTTCTCAATTATTTTGTCGCTGTTGTTTCTTCGGGAATTAGCTTGTTTGGATCTTTGATTTCTGGTTTTTTATTTTCACCAGTCATGTATTCTAACATCTCTCGACCACTCAGGGCCCTGGATGCTGCCCTTGCCCATGACACGTAATTTTTGCCATTGAGCAAAGTATTTGTTAGCTTCGAGAAATTCGTTGCTTCTTCTTGAGCCATTTTTCTTTTGCTGAAATTTGTTGCGGTTTTTTCGATTTTTTGGTCACAGAGTCTTTTGCTCTGATACCATGTTAATTTTTGTAAGAGAGAAGAGATGTAAGAAAACAACTTATTATTGCAATCTTATTTTTAGCTTTTACATATGTCTCTATTTATAAAAGAAAATAAAAACTAGCCGTTGTACTATTAATTACAACTACTAACAACTATCTCCTAGCCTATTAATTACATGAGACTATTCCCTACAGCTACGTCGTTATTTTTAACATCCTATATATACTATCACGCTAGAGTTACTCCTCAACACAAGGTGGCAAAGAAATAACTTAAAGCTTCATCAACACCTTCAGAGCATCACAATCAATCAGCAGATACAGGACGACATAACATGGAAATGAAATTCCTCTGGAAAATTCACGGTAAAGTCAGCATATAGGGCAATTAAAGACGGACCAAGGATTATACGAAATCGACACAAGATTTGGGATCTAAAGATACCTCCAAGAATCAGAGTTTTATGTTGGTTGACATCACTTAATAACATTATGACGAATGATAATCTGATTAGAAGGGGATGGATTTTGGTTAACAGATGCTATTTGTGCATATCAGAATTAGAATCAGTACATCACTTATTCAATGCATGTACCTACACACTTAATTTCTATTAGGAATTACAAGCGCAAGGGATACTAAATTTACCAGTAAACAGGATACCTACTGGAGTTATATTGGATGACACTATTCCACTCAAAACTAGATCAATCCTAATGATTTAACTCAATTCTTAATATGAAAAGAACGTTGTTCCAGAATTTTCACGGAGGGAAACAGATCGACACTGGAACTGAGGATTGACTTGCAAACACAACTAAGCTTCCTCACCTTCTTATAGGCACTGCAACGAAGCAACAGCAGCTCAAAACACTGACCTGGATGCACTTCTTATTTTATTTTTTTTACTTTTGGATTTCAATTTGAATTTTACTTCCTGTTTCAACTTTTGTTTATTTACAAATCAAGCTCAACTGTTTTGAGCTAATTGTGTTTTTCTTATGTAAAAGCTAATCTCTGTGTAGCTTAACTCAATTATCAATAGAATATGGGCCTGACCCATGTTTTTCTTCAAAAAAGAAAAAGAAAAAGAAGGGAAGCAAGTTAAGGTGCCCTAAATGTTGTGCACGGGCCATTATGAAGTATTCGGGGAAACTCTTGGTGGCACCCTACATGTAGGTACGTAGTTTCTGGATGAGTTTGGTGCATAAATAATTACATTGATTGTTATCTTGAGTTCCCTTCAAGCACTTCACATTGACCTGCACTGCATTTCACAAAGGTCGTGTGTGAGTGTTTGGGGGAACTCTTGATGGCTAACCCGCACTCCTGCAGGTATATATACCACGAAAAAACAATCAGCTGGTTGTTCTCTGGAGTTCCCTTCAAGGACTTCACCTTAGCTTGTGGTGTATTCATGCCAAGGTTGTAGTGAAGTGTTTGGGGGAACTGAATATCACCCAGCAGTACAGTAAATTTATAGGCCCCATGAAGAAACTACAAGCTAGGTGTACCCTTGTGTTCCCTTCAAGCACATCATTAAAGCCAAAAATCTTATACATAGGCTATACTGAAGTGTTTAGGGGGAACACTAGATGGGAATTCGGATCACCTGGTACTATACGTCTAATTACTTAAATCCAGACAGTTTTTTAATTGTGGCACTAATCTCAAAAAAGCTTCCCTATGTCAAAATAGGCACTGAATTCCTATCTCTTGGCTAGGAGTTAATCTCAGCTCATTGGACCCGGTCCCGTAGGGGATACAGGCTCCATTAGATGGTATACAACATTTCATAGATGTGGATATATGGTGCAATCATATGGGAAGAAATGACCAGTTTGGTGTTCTCTCAAGTTCCCTTCAAGCACTTCACCTTAGATTCCATGTGTCCAATGTTGTTGCAAGTGTGTGGGGAACCCTGGATATCACAATTTCAAAGATATTGCCACAGTTATTTCCCTGTGGCACTGATGAGATAATGGGAACTGTTAGGAGGAAATATAATGCATATGACATCAATTAGTCTGAAATCTTGCATAATCTAGTGTTCTGGACCAAAGAAGTTGTCTGGGGTTCCTTGTAACCTTTACACCATTTAAAATCAACTATCAATGAGGGCTTCAATGACAGGTTTGGGAAAAACTAGGGTTGCAAAATCTAAGTCTAATATAATAGGTGATTTCAATGTTTTTTACCTTTTAAATACTATCTAAATCCCTACTTCATCATTTTATCATTCGGGCTTGCTAACCGTCCAGTTATGAGTTATCTGTAAAGATACAAATTTACAATTACTAGTCATTAATTGTTCTCTATGAGTATATTACCAATGGTGCCAATGAATGGCTAGTGATAAGGGTTAACTATGTAGATCATCTTGAAATGCGTAAACACAAATGTACATTTTTATTTGATAAATTAAATGATATATAACACTATTGAGTATGTTTAAATATCTAAGGATGTTAAATCTATATAAAATTGGTTCATTTGTATGGTTTGTGTAATAGATGATTGTAAAAGAGATTACAAGTGCTTGTAAGCAACAATAAGACAAAAAATCTTTGAGAAATAATTAAATCATATTCAGATTTTTTATAATTTTTATATTCTTCAATCAGTATCAGAACTAAAGATAAAAATGGAGCAGAAATTATGCATGGTGAAAATAAAGAGGCAAAAGAAGAAGCGAGCAATAACCCCTTTGGAGTAACACAAGATGAAAGAAAGTTGAGTGTTAGGCGATACAGAAAAAAAAAGAGAAAAAAAGGTGATGAAGATGAAGAAGAATGTTACAGAATGGAAGGAAGTATAATTGATCCCAGATAATTCTCATCATCGATCAATATCAAAATCCAACTGAACATTTCTCAGCCATAGCAATCAGCAATTAGCTGTTAGAGACAATTATAGAAAGTCGTATATGTAAATCTGTAATTTAGAATCTGTGTGAGGGGCGAAGCCATACTTTCAAACTATGAGGGTCAAACACACAGTGGGGATTCAATCATATAAAACTTTCCTCCAGATAATGGGGTCAAGTTTACAGTACCATTACATTTTACTTTAAATTATATAGAAAATAATACATAAATATTGAAAAAAAAATGGTGGTTAGTTGACCCCATTCCTTTCACTTAGGTCGGCCCTGCGTGTGATATTTGCTCAAATGGAAATTGGCCAATGGTAGAATGCAGCCACTGCTTACAAATAGGATCGTACTCAAACCATCTAATTAAAGATATAGAAAATAATTAAAAGCTTAGTTTTTACAATCATTTTCTCAGTCCAAAAATTAACAAATGAAGAGTCTCTTAAATTTTGTTCGAAAGAGCAACATTAGATATTTTGTTCAGCATATGCAATTGAAAATAAGCATGGTATGACTTACAGAATAATGCTGATGTGAATATATTGACTCACTTGAGAAAAAAGCATGTGGAGTGTGCCAAAAGAATAAAACCAACGACACAATTGGTGGGGTTGCTGAAGATGTGTTGAAGACCATGAAGATGCAGTGCAAAGCATGAAACCTTGACTTTAATGAAGTTGACTATCCATAGCGCCAAGGAGTGAAGACATAGGGTAACTCGAGAAAGAGTCGAAAACAAACAGTAAAAATAAAAGACCAGCCTATTGAATGATGTCAACTTAATTTCATATGCAAGCATACCACGAATTAAAAAGTCAGATTAAACTCATGAGGCAAGTAGAGAGCACATGACAAGAACCAATAAAAGTTTAGAAAATTAAGTTCAAAGAGTTTGTTGGATACTAAATTTAAGCTAGTCAAATAGTCATGTTTATTGGCGAATGTATTTAGATTCTTTAGATGGCTTCATTGTTTAGATTTTTTATGATTATATTTTGCAAAGTGTGAGTCATGCACCTTGTTTATTCTAAGAAATAAATGATATTTAGTATTTTGCATCTATGAAGGGTCATGTAATGTCAATATAAAGATGATAGTTCATTTGTATGTTTTGGAATAGAGGAGTGTAAAAGAGAGCACAGGTGTGTGTGAAAGAAATAGTAAGAGAAAAGAATAAAACAAATAAGATTGGTAACAGTTGAGAGTTTTTTGAATATAAGCACTACTACAGAAATGGTCATTGTACACGGACATAAACAGGGGAGCTACACGGATTTCCTGCCGTGTGGAGTGCGAGGGTGTATAATCCCCTGAATAAATTATACACGGATATTTAACCGTGTGCAATTCCTGAGAGCTACACGGATCATTACATAAACAACCGTGGTCAATTCCTTGCCAAGTGGCGTTCTCCAAACCCGAGCTACACGGATCATTACATAATTAACCGTGTCCAATTCCTTGCCAAGTGGCGCTCTCCAAAGCCGAGCTACACGGATCACTACATAATTAACCGTGTCCAATTCCTTGCCAAGTGGCGCTCTCCAAAGCCGAGCTACACGGATTGGAACATAAACAGCCGTGTACGATTTCTCTGTCTACACGGACTTTTAGGTTAATATCCGTGTAGACATAGTTATTCTGCACGGCTCATTACATAAACAACCGTGTACATTAGTGGAGATCTATACACGGATATTTAACTAAAAGGCCGTGTACGATCATTTTCCTGCACGGATGTCTATCAAAATATCCGTGTAGAATAACTATTTCTACACGGATCATTACATAAGCAGCCGTGTACCTATCTTATATTTTTATTGCTCTTTATTTGGATTTCCACACGGACTTATGTGAAACATCCGTGTAGAATGGTTATATTTTTTTTTCAATTTTTATTTTATGTTTTGGCTAGCCTCCAGTTTGCTAGCCATTAAAAATCAATTCCAAACAAAGAATTTCCAATATATCAGAATACAACCCCTAAACAAAATTCATGTACACTAAATATATCAAAAATTCATGCACACTAAATTATACAAATCCATATTCTGGTTTACAAAATTCATTTTGAAACCACTTTGCCCACATACATCTAAAATAATCTATATCTTCGTTGCTGTAATGCCCTGCCTTTTTGTTCGATTTATGCTGCCAAAAATTCAAAATATGTAGGTTATTAGAAAAATACAATATAACAACTGCATCTCTGTTTTGCTTTATAAAAATAAATATTGTAATTATAACAATGCAACTAATAAAACAAATTTAGTAGAATAAAATATTAGAGGAAATCAATATTAATTATATGGACAAGTCAAGGCAAACATATGAATTACATACCGGATATTTTGGCCAATCGAATTGTAAGCGTTCAACAAAGTGATACATAAAAATCATCGTGTAATAACCGCATTCCCAACCCTGAAACTGTTGCGGGCACTGAAATTTTCATTTAGCGGCCTATGTTAGAATGACAATTAATTTTTGAACAAAAAAATATGAAATTATAAAAATTATAGTGCATGTGCTCACCGGCTGCCACCTGAAACACAACTTATTTTTATGCTTCGGATTCGTGCTTTTCATTCCTCCATCTTTAAGATATTGCAGAAAAGCCCTTACAAAATTGAGTGAATGTAATTAGCAATTCCACAATTTGTTATTTGTAATTGGGAAAAAATCAAACCAAGTGAATTACTATTGCTTACTTTCTTATTGGAATGCAGATCATTTTGGAATCCTGAGGAGTGACGCCCGGTTCGGGCTGTGAAGAATCCATGAGGAAAACCAAATTCTCAAGTGGCACAATCACAATCAAATACCAGTGGCCCCTCTGGTGGTATGGCACGAGAATAAATCTCTTATTCTCTGAAAGAGCCTTATGCATCGCTGAACACATGTACTGGACAGTATCTTTCTCCTGATATTGCACCATCGTACCACTAGTAAAAGCGGTGTCCAAGAATGCACAGGAGTTCACCTTATCTTTCCCACAAGCCACAGACTGTTTTCGTTGTATCATCCTGAAAAATCATCATTTCACATTAGAATATATATTTGAGTGCTATACACATGATATATATGATTTTTTGGTCACTAACAAGAGGAAAACGGTGACGACTCCCACATCGAGCCATTTATCGCTTGATGAGGCATGTAGAAAGTCCTTGAATTCTTTGAAAGGCAGCACGACCGTCCTGCCTTTGTGTAGGAGAACCTCGGGGGGGATATCGAGCATTACGTGCTCCATATAATCTGGTGCCTTAACCAGGCAGACGTGGAGATTCTGCAAATCCTCGGGCAAACGGCTAACCTCTTCTTCAGAGAGCCCCGTACGGTCTACTGGGGCATCCGCTGACGCAGCCGCTGGCGCATCCGCTGGCGCTTCTCCTGGCGCATCCGCTGGCGCAGCAGGAGATTCTTGCGCATCAACCCCGACTACTACTTCCAAGCCTCGCCGTACCGGTGACAAAGCTTCATCCGCAGCGTTTCCAACGCTTCTTCGGGTCTGTATCAGATTTTGAACCTTTTTTCAAGTATTTCAAAATAATCATTTGAACGTAACATAAGATATCCGTGTTTTATTTAGAGATTACCTGATCCAAAATAATCTGATACTTGGGCCATTGGACAATCTGTCTACGGGCATCATCAAGCACCACCATGCCGTCGGTAGGGACAGGAAGAGGTATGCGGGCAGCCCAATCGGCCACAATCATGTCAACCGTTACGGGGAGGTGGTTGGGCCTTAGCTGAGAACCGGCTGGAGGATGTACAATACCCTTAGCAAGGGTCAGAGGAGTTTTGTCGTGCCACATGACGAGGTCGCATGATGTGGCCTCCTGCAATAATTATTAGAAATTAGTTAATGAACAAGTCACAATTACGAGTAGATTATGAACAAGTAGTGATTACCTGTAGATTGTCCAACACGCCCAGAACTTCGGTCCCGGATGCTTGACTGCTTCGCCGAAATCCCGGTGAAACGGGAGGTTGTTGCTCGGATTGCTGCGTTAGAGATGTAATTTGGTTGATCCACCTTGATTCGAATTCAGCCATCCTTCCATCGTACTCCGTTCTGAACTTCTCGCATACCTCCTGGCGTACCTGCGCCAACCTTGATTCCATCTCTTCCGTGCTAACTTTGGCACGCGGTCTTCTTTTTGGTTTTGGTCCGTTGTATACATCCTTCCAGCCACAGTAGACCGAGACACCCCTAACTCGACCCGTGTGTTCTTTAGTCCCGAGCGCTGCGGACACAGTCATGGAGCCCGAATTTACCTCCTCCTCCACATCCAACTGTTAAAAAAAAATTAGTTATAGCAAAAGACAAAGTAATGTACACGAAGTTACCACAAAGACTCTTACCATTTTCTGAGCCACGGGTTGCACGTCACTGTAGGGTTTTGAGGCTACCCAAAGCCATTAGGCTTAAGCTGCGGAAAGACCGTAAAATAAAATTTTTTACTTCTAACTCAAGCCAAAAGGATTGAAGTGATATGTCGGATAATCTACCGAGAGTTACATACCTGTTCAATCCTTTTCTTAGATTAAAAACCGTAAGTAAAACTTTACTCATTCAGATCATAGATTAAGTAGTATGTCGGATAATAACCGAGAGTTACATACCAGATTAATCCTGTATAGACCCAAAGTAGTAAAACCGTATTTACTTGTATTTTAATCAGTTTATAGATCTACTCCTTTGATTGATTTCTAAAAGATTAAATCTATTTAACAATTAAATAGATTAATATAACATTTCTTTACCTTGCTTCCAAATTCAAATTGGAATGCAGTCTGACCCGGCTGTCTGACCCGGTTAAGCAAGCACCAAAATTATAGTGCCTCTATCGGTTGTCCACCAGGAACTAATCGAGAGAGCGGTTTATTTCTTTTACCAGAAATACCGTAAACCGCGGAATCTGACAAAAACACTATTCACGAGAAAAAGCAAATAATAATTACGACTCTCGTAAAATATTATTTCTAAAACCCGTAAACTCTGATTAGAACGAATCTGAGAAAAGAGAGAATTATCGTTCGATCGGATCGAATCGTATTCAGGAATTTTAATGATTTTTCTCTCTATCTATCATCACATATTTATATGATTTGTCCAACCGCCATTTCAATTTTTGTATATATATAATCATTCAAAAAATTGAGTCGGCAAATCAACGGCCAAAATCAAATTGGCAAAAAATTATTACTATTTTGCCATTGGCCCATTAATACTCAATTAATTTTGGGCTTTGATTTGGGCTTTTGATTTGGGCCTTTAATCTTTAATTAGTGATTTATTCTTAATGGGTTTCAAGCCCAAAATATAAATCCAATAATTAAATATTCTAAGTCCAAATCAAATATATATTTTCTCGATCGTTCGTTCGGTAACTTTTATGCAACGTGTCAAACACGTTCATAAATTAACCAATGTTTCTGCTTGTCATTTAAATGACATTTATAATTTAATTATATCATATATAATTAATTTTATCCATCTTATTATTAATTATAATCATTATAATTAATCAACAAGATTCTCCGACTAGCTCCTATATGGTGTGACCCAATAGGATCTGTGTTATGTTGGCAAATAGAATTAAAACTATTTTAACTTCTATTTATCATAGGTGGCACCTGGCAAGTACATTATGACACCAATTACACAGATGATGCTGTACCGTACAATATCAGATCCAGTAAACGATTTACTTCGTGTTAATTCTTTTGTCTCATAGCTATCAGATTAGTTTCAAGGTAGGTGTGTGTCATCCTTGCAAACTTAATCTTTTCTTGATCCTGAATAGATTATCAAATATGTTTACTCTTGTAATCATACTGGATCCAGATAATCATATTCTATCAAGGGGCCCAGTGACGCTATAGCTCGTATTGAGATACAATAGTACTTTTGATAAACTATCTTTTCCTCCGCATAAGCTATGTATACCGAAGAACTATCCTTATAGCTACTTTTTACGGATAGCGTTAGATAGCAATCACACATATACATTTCTTATGTAGGAAAAATGAATATCTCATACTTTAGAACTTAACACTAAAATGAAAACATTAATGACACAAACACAATTCCATTTAATGTTTCATTTGGGGTCTGTCAAATATCATGTTCTCTAACATGTATCTGTGTGATTAAAATGACAACTCTTTGTCTATGGTTTGTAAAACTTAACCATCATTTAATCCACACACTAACCTTATCGCGGTAATTAGTGTTCCTGCTAATTACCTTGGTTAGAGACTTTTAAGAGTATTATCATCTATATTATGAAGTTTCACAATTCCAGTCATGAACTCGAAATGATTCATAAATTCAATAATACTCAAGGTAACAAAATGATTAAACATTCAATTCATGAACAAAGCTTTATATAACAAATTTATCGTATTATTGACTTCTAGATTATTACAAACTAACAGTCACTTGGGAGTACTATTGTCCCGTCAGCGGTTACCTCAGATCTTCCCATGAGCCAGTGTTGGGCCCTAGGATTTTGGATCCTAACCACAGGTGAGTCAGAATCTTTGTTTTGGTCCAGTACCTTAGCCCATTCGGCCGACTTACCCTCGTAACCACCTGACCCTAATTTGTGCGGGTACTTGTTCAATTTCGCGATCCTCCTGCCCTCGTCACTTTTTATCTTCACACATCAAGGCACATCAATTAGCTAGTTTAAGGAAGATAAGTACATATCGAGAAAGAACAGAGACAAAGTTGGCTGAATTTATATACCTTGAACTCTGCTGTGGACTTCAAAGCTTGAAACGCCTCCCAGTCCTCTTGTTTCAGCCATTTATAGTAGCCTAACGGATTTCTCCCTTCCTCCATGAAATCCGTCTTCAACGTGCTCTTGAATTGCTTCCAAGCTTCATTCATTTTCCTCAGAGTCTTTTTCTTTTTCGCGGACTTTGGGTCGTCATCCTGGATGTTCCAATGAGCCTGCATGATTGACAATAAAATTACTACATGTAAGTTCATTCAAGTTTTCAGGTCAGGTATAGACATATATAACTTGCACTTAACCAAAGTACGGGGAATAAGTAGCTTGAAAATAATTTGTGTTTCACTTGCTCTACCAAATTGTTTTCTGTATATTAGGAAACTTTGGGGCACAACCTATGTCACTACCTACATGCAATCTAACCTTTACGACCAAATCAAAGTGAAATAATGTGTTGTATTTAGCTGAGTTTGTTAGTGATATTTCTTTGCTGATTTTGCTATCTGTCATGTTAATAGTGTAGGGCACCAGAATTGGGTCAAGGTGTCTGGCGATTACCTTACCTTTCCTGGTGGCGGTACCCAGTTCAAGCATGGTGCACTACACTAGCTACATTGATTTCATTCAGTAGGTAATATATATTTGGTTTTGAATTTTTCTCTGTATATATAACTGCTAAATGATAGAATTTGGGGTATAGTCCTACAAAGCAAGAATTATCACCTACACCCCTAGAAATATACCAAAGGTTAAGACATGCTAGAAAACTTGTATCCAACAAAAAAAGAAATAACAAACAGAATACGAAAAATGAATATATAATGCATGTACAGTTTTTTTTTTTACCTTCACAATGTTCCACCATTCGTTCTTATCTTCGTCATCGAATTTGTCCCACCTCTCAACCAAGATAGATGCCTTCTGCTTCACCAAATTGTTACACCAATTTGTGTACTCTGCCCTACGTGGACCCTTCGGACATCCGGTTTTGTTGAACTCGATTTGCAAATCCTTCGCCTCTAAGGTCTTCGTGCACATTGTCGGACCTCTTTTCCTCTTTTCTGTCTGAGACTGCTGGTCCTCTTCTTCCACTATCATATCTACCTGCGGTTCCACTGTTTCCAAAATCATATCTGCATTCTCACCTGGCTGTGACATGGTTCTTTCTACAAAAAAGAAACATTATTACAAATGCTATGAAATGTAAAATTTAGGTCTAACTTATGTGTTGTTGGGTCCTTTGTTCAATCATAGTGTTGGTTTTGCAATTTAGTCCCTGTAACATTAATTAGGTGTCCATGTCACCAGAATAGGTCAGTTGAGGAAACTTTTCACTTAACCAAAATACAATCAGAGATAAGGGTTTTGATTTAACCAAGATACAGCGAGCATTGCAACTTAGAGAGAGAGAGAGAGCCTTTCAAGGACAGAACAGCAACCGCGCGAGAGGAGCTTAGAGATTCAATTGGCGAGTTCAGAGGAGAGCGACAGAGGAGACCGAGCTAGCACCGAGAGAGAGAACGATGGCAGCACCACAGAAAGAGATAGGAGACTAGGGGGTTTAGGTTTTAGGGGAGACGAGGAGATTTTGAAAAGATATCGAGCGACAGAGACGAGGCGCGCACTTTATTTCGCGTAAACTAAATATACACGGACATTTAAATAAACACCCGTGTAGAAACGTAAGAGAGCTACACGTTTAATTAAACACCCGTGTATAATTAGGTTACGCGAAATTATGAAATGCGCGCCTACATATGGTTTTCTAGATTAATTTTTTCAAATTCCAAAGTTTCATATTTTTCAAATTCCATATTTTTCAAAATGGAAAACTTCAAAAATAAAAAGGAACCTGATTTCAGTTTTATTTAGCTTGAAAATTATTTTATATCTTCGAGTATCTAGCAGAACTTAATAATAAAATCAAATAAATATTTCAATTCTACACGAGCGTTTAATTAAATATCCGTGTAGAAAATATTTTGTACACGAATTTTTTATTAAACGCCCGTGTACGTTGCTTATAAGGCGAAACAACTCTTGAAAATTAAACGGCCGTGTTAAAAGCCTTTTGTACACGTATTTTTAATTAAACGACCGTGTATGATTCTTATAAGACGAAATTCAAAATTAAACGACCTTCAAAAGCCTTTTGTACACGGAATTCGAGAAGTTGCCTTATCTTTTTAATTAAGAAGACGAAAAGACTTCAAAATTCAATATAATCTGAGAAACTCCCCCTTTTCGATTACTTTTCTCTGAGAATTTGGAAGAAGAAATGGCCGCTTCGGTGCCACCGGAAGAAGACGCAAATGTGCCATGGCCATTGCCCCCCGGCTATGTCATTCCCGAAGATGCTCCCGAAGTCCCACCCTGCTATGAAATGCCTCCTCCCAACTACAGGAGGACATGGCCATGGCCGCCCTCAAATGTGCCACGACGAAGCCCAAGGGAGCACCCACCACCAAAGCCCTACAAAAGGAGGGGCAATCCCTGGATCAGGCCAAAGAGACCCTGGATTAAAAGGAGGGGGTCAGGCCAAGGAGCAATCCAGCCAGGCCAGTGAAGGAGTGTTTAATTAAGTTAGCTTTTTTTTTCGTTTTGTTTTGATGTAATATATTTTTGTTCTTAATTTAATCAGCATTTTGTTTTCTTTCCGTTTAACTATTTTGTTAAATACTTCATGCTATCTAAATAAATACTGTTATAGATATGAATTAGCAGTACAAAACAACCAACAAATAATTAATTCATGGATAATCACTAAAAAGTAAATTATTTAAAATTAACTTAAATAATCTGTCTAAATAATATCATAGAATGCCTAATGCTCTCTAAATAATCCGATTTGAAAACATAAATGAACACTTTACTTGATATGACCTTATCTGGGTTTACAAATTTATAAAACAACCATAGAATAATTTTTCGGAAAAAAAATACCTTATGTTCAAGTAATTATTTCAAAATATTTTTTACAAAAAAATATTTCAAAATAACATGCAATTTAGTCCCTGTTGTTCAAGTAAAGTATTTCAAGAATAATGTAATTTGAATATTTCAATTTCTACACGGGCGTTTAATTAAATATTCGTGTAGGAAACCTTTTGTACACGGATTATTCATTAAACTCCCGTGTACGTTTCTTAGAAGGCCAAATAACTATTGAAAATTAAACGACCGTAGAGAAAACTTTTCTTACACGGATTTTTAGTTAAACGTCCGTGTCCAACTATAGAAAACGTTTAATTCGAGAAGTATAAATAATCACTCCCCCGTTTCGATTACTTTTTCTCTGAGAATAATTTTAGGGGAAAAAATACCTTCCTACACGGATGTGTAATGAAATATCCGTGTAGCTCCCTTTGAATTTCTACACAGACATTTTATGAAACGTATAAATGTATTTGTACACGGATGTTTAATTAAATGTCCGTGTTGCTCCCTTTGAATTTCTAATGAAATTAAAAATTATTCTTAGAAAGATGGGTGTTTTTTATTTAAACAAATAAAATATAAATTTCACGTACTAATTAAATTATATCAGAAATTATACAAAAATTCATGTCTAGATTATATCAAAAATTAATACAAAAAAACCTACACTAAATTATACAAATCCATATTTCTAGTTTACAAAAATTACTGTTGAAACCACTCTGCCCACATATCTAAAATAATCTATCTGGTTCTTGCTCCTGATGCAACAAAGAAATATTAGAAACGAAATAAAAACATTACAATGAGACAGAAATATCCAGAGATAAACCGGCCTTGAGTCTTTAGCTTCATTGGGCTCTCTGAAATATTATAAAAGAAATATATATTATGCATTGAATTTTTTTTTTCCAAATAAGAAATATTAAAATTTTCAAGTTTAAAAGGAGTAAATATTATACATTGGATTTTTTTTTCCTTTTTCTCTTTTTTTCCACTGTTTGAACATCTTCCCATAATCCTTCATTGTGGTCAGATCTCATGTAATTTGCTTCGTCTTGTTCTGCAATTGTTGCTATCTCAGCTTGCACATCGGTACAAAATTGAGGTATCTCTTCGAACTGGTCGCACTCTTCTTCGTCGGTGACGTTTTCTACCCCAACAATCCTTCTTTTTCCGGATAGGACGACACTCCACCTATCATCACTCGGGTCAGTGACATAAAAGACTTGGGTGGCTTGCTTGGCAAGTATGAACGGATCATCCACATACCCGACTTTGTCAAAATCAACGAGGGTGAACCCGTCGTTATCAACTTTAACACCCCGGTCTTCGACCCATTGGCACCGAAACAAGGGAATGCTAAGGTGAGGATTGTAAACGAGCTCCCAAATTTCTTCAATAACGCCGTAATAAGACTTTGAAGCTATTACAGGCCAGGCATCCCCCGATCTACTGAATTCTTGGGACGTCGCCACCAACGTCACCCCACTATTTTGCATCGTGCTCTTATCACACTGTAATTTAGTGTAAAATGTATATCCGTTAATCTCGTATCCTTGGAATGTTCTAACAACCATTTGGGGTCCTTCGCCCAGCAATCTAACAGTTTCATTTACGGGGGACATTTCGGGGTGTGATTTCACTCTGTCTTTCATCCATCCTATAAAAGAACGGTTATGCTCGTCAGTAAGCCACTTCTGACTTCTCGTGTAGTTCTGTTGTCGAAGGATCGTCATGTGCTCATCTATATATGGAGCAACATCAGCCATGTGCTGCAGTACAATAAAATGTGCCTTTCGCAGGTCATCGTTATCAGCAACTATGGCTTTCAACCCTATTGTCCCTACTCCTTGTAGCCTTCCCTCGTATCGAGATTTTGGAACGCCAATAGGACCCACACCGGTCATGTAGTTGGTGCAAAACTCAATTACCTCTTCTGTGGAATATCCCTCCACAATGCTACCTTCGGGACGATGTCGGTTCCTTACGTAACTTTTCAAAATACCCATGAATCTCTCGAATGGATACATATACCGCAGGAACGCGGGACCACAGATCTGAATTTCCCTCACGAGATGAACAACAAGGTGAACCATAACATCGAAAAAAGATGGCGGAAAATACATCTCAAGATGGCAAAGGGTAACGACGACCTCCTTCTGCAAAGCGTCCAATTTGAGCGGGTCTATCACTTTGGAATTAATTGCATTGAAGAAAAAACAAAGCTTCGTAATGGTTTGCCGCACGGGCTTCGGTAAAATTCCCCGAATTGCAACAGGAATCATATGTGTCATTAAAACATGACAGTCGTGGGATTTCGGACCAATCAATTTCAGGTCCTTCATCGACACCAGCTTCTTAATATTCGAAAAATACCCTGAATGGACTTTAATACTATGAAGGCACTTACAAAAGCTCGTTTTCTCGATCTTCGACATTGTGCACATTGCGGGGGGGAGGTATGCCTTTTGCTTCCCTTTATCCTGCGGTGCAAGCTCGGGTCGTATTCCCATTAATTTCATGTCTTCTCGAACTTTAAGACCGTCTTTCGTCTTCCCCGAAATGTTCAATAATGTGCCAATCAAACTGTCACAGACATTTTTTTCAACATGCATGACATCTAAGAAATGTCTCACTTCTAAATATTCCCAGTATGGTAGCTCCCAAAATATGGACTTCTTTTTCCAAATATCTTTCGGTGGTGGTTTGGCACGTTTTCCAAAAGCAACATTAAGGTTTTTAACCCGCATGAAGACATTCTTCCCATCTAACGGATGACATGCCACTCCAAGCTCAATTTTCCCGTTGAATACCTTCTTCTTCTTACGGTATGGGTGATTAACAGGAAGAAACCTACGGTGCCCCATAAAAACATTCTTTTTACAATTTTTCAACCTCAGCACCTGCGTGTCATCTTCACAGATGGGGCACGCCTTTGCTCCTTTACAAGTGTAACCCGATAAATTCTCGTACGCGGGGAAATCATTTATGGTGCATAATACCATGGCCCGCAAATTAAATTGCTCTTTGCCGTACGCATCCCACACCCGGACGCCATCCCTCCACAATTTCTGGAGGTCCTCAATTAATGGTGCGAGATACACATCTATGTCATTTCCGGGTTGTCTGGGTCCTTGGATTAGTAATGACATCATTATGTACCTGCGTTTCATGCACAACCAAGGAGGAAGATTGTAGATGCATATAAGAACTGGCCAAGTGCTGTGCTGACTGCTCATGCTTCCAAACGGACTCATTCCGTCTGTGCTCACCCCTAACTTAAGGTTTCGTGATTCGCCACCAAATCCTTCGAAATGTCTATCAATGTTTCTCCATTGAATTGAATCAGCAGGGTGTCTTAGTTTACCATCTCTTTTGCGCTCTTCTTCATGCCAACGCAACAATTTCGCATCTTTGGGATTTGCAAATAACCGTCTGAATCTCGGTATTATCGGGAAATACCACACCGCCTTAGCCGGAGGCCTTGCCTTTTTTCCTCCATCACAATCGTCAGTGTCCTGGTCCTTGCGTTTATACCGTGAAACACCGCATTTAGGACAAACATGCATGGCCTCGTACTCGCCACGGTACAATACACAATCATTCGGACATGCATGTATTTTTTCAATCTTCAAACCCATTGGACAGATCAACTTCTTCGCCTGATATATTGTACAGGGTAACTCGTTGTTATCTGGGAGCATCTCTCGTAAAAGCTTTAATAAGGACGTGAAACTCTTATCGCTCCAACCGTTGTCTGCTTTTAAGTTCAATAATTTCAACACAGCTGATAGTTTTGTAAATTTGGTACACCCGGGGTATAACGGCTTTTTAGATTCATTAGACATATACTGAAATTTTTAAAAAATTTTATCACTAATTTCATCTTCCACATCACGTAACATGTCCTCTAGATTCTCAGTAAAATTGTATTCTGCATTTTCATCAATCTCCACCTCATCATCCTCGTTGCAATCAAGCCCAGCATTATCGAAATTTTCGACATTCTCAAAATCATCGTTGCATTCAAATTCAAAATTATCAACAGTTTCTACATTATCATCATTCTCGTCCAAAACAAAATTTCTATTGGTTCCACTACATTCCCCAATTTTCTCACCATGCATAAACCAACATGTATATTTTTTCTTAAATCCCCGACAAATCAAATGAGCTCTAATTTCTTCCGAATCCCCAAATCTTATATAATTTTTACAATCTCTACAAGGACACAAGATGTCGTTATCTTTTGTGTCCACTCTATAACTGTCAGCAAATTTTAGGAACTCATCAACGCGAGCCAAGTATTCTGCACTATCACGTCGCAATTCGTACATCCAACTTCGATCCATCTGTAAATTAAAGTAAAAAAAAAATTCCAATTAAACATATTCCGTGGTTAGCATATATATTGTTCCAAATTCTTGGCTTATAAAGGGCCGGTTTACAATTCTAACCCACTCTTTGAATATTATGCCTCATATGTGAACACATATTAGCGGGATTTAATTAGTATTTGAGAAAAATTCGGCAGCATTTCTCCTTAACTCCCCAAGTATGCGTAAAAACCACATACTCGTAGGAGCAATAAGGAGAAATACTGTCGAACTTTCCTCAAATACTAATTAAATCCCGCTAATACGTGTTCACATCCTAAATGAGACACAATATTCAAAGAGCAGTCCCAAACGGGGGACTATCCAAAATTAATCCCTATTGGATTAATTTTGAACGGGCATGGACCTAAAAGCATCAGTAGGTCGGTTATTGGACCACAATACACTAATTATTTACATTATCTTAACAAATCAAGCACGCATGCATTAAATAATAATTGACAGAAATAATTAAGCAATATTAATCAGTAACAGAAAATTAGATAAAGAAGAGGGAAATATATATATGTATGACTAACCTTGGCAATAGAGAGGAGAATGCGAATTAACTTCCAAGCTATATCTCAGATCCGGCCTCGTTCCTTGTGAGTAGAAATCAGACCAATTCAATACAGAGAGAGAGAGAGAAGTATTAATTGATCAAAACGGCGCCGGAAGAAGGCCTTTTATATAGTTCCAAACCCTAAAATAACCTTTCTACACGGATGATAATCTATAAATCCGTGTAAAAAAAACATTACGAGAGCTACACGGACTTTTACATATGTAGCCGTTTATAAAAGATAACCTTTATACACGGACATTTATATAAACAACCGTGTGTAATATAAAAGATAAACTTTCTTCACGGACATTTAGAATTCTTTTTTTTTTCCTAATTTTTGTTTTATTTTTTTTGGTTTAGCCTTCCATTATTTCGAGCAAGTATCTTTGTTTTCACGGATATTTAGCTATAAATCCGTGTAGAAAGACACACAGACTTTTATATAAACAGCCGTGTAAATTATTTTTCTACACTGTTAATTAAACAAAAATCCGTGTACTATTTCTCGTTTCTACACGGCTCTTTATTAAACGTCCGTGTAGCATTTGTTTTTTTTTTTTTTTTTTTGGCTGTCAGCTAGTTTTTTTCCCTATGTTTTTCAGAACAAACAATTTCCAAAACAGAGGAAGACATTTAAACTAAAAATTCATGTACCCTAAATTATACAAAATTAAAGCATTACAAAAGTTGGAATAAAAAGTCATATTGTAAACTAAACATTTCCATTAAGGAGTAGAATAGGGTGGTTCTTTCCTTTTGGTGCCGGTAGGGTTTACAGAGGGGTGATATGAAGATATGTTTTACTAAAGAGTTGAGTTAAAAGTTAGATGAAGGACCTTCAAAAAAAATGGAAGAGGTCGATGAAGGACCTTCAGAGCCGGATGAAGAGACGAATGAAGAGTCGGATGATCTCCCGGCTCTTCACCCGGCTCTGAAGGTCACATTCACCTCTTCATCCGGGTCACATTCACCTCTTTCTGAAGGTCTTTCACCCAACTCTTACCGGCCAACTCTTCGTCCTGTAAAATTGATTGGAAAAATAGAGATAATTTCTCCTCTGGATCTTGCTTGCCCGAATTAGTTAGGACATGCAAGGAACTAACCAAAAGACTACCTAGCTAGGTTAATGTAACCAAAGTAAGGACTACTAGTTACATTAATCTAAGTAGCCTTTTGGTTATATGTCCTAAACTAAACACCTTAGCAAGATATAGAGGAGAAATACAAATTAACTTCCAATATCTCAGATCCGGCCTCCAGTTATAACATCTCGAAAAAATTGGGGAAATGAAGCACTTCGCATGGGAATTCGAGATGTAGGTTATCAATTATACCAGATCGCTCATCTGTGAGCTCCCAAAACAGTAGCTCATATCGATCTAATTTTGCGATCTGAAACAATTGATAAACCTACATCTCAACCCAATTGTTAACTGTGAGAGGGGAGAGTATAAATTGATCAAAACGGCGCTGGGGAGAAGGCCTTTTATATAACAAAAAACCTAAAATATCATTTCTACACAGCTCTTTATTAAACGTCCGTGTAGCTCGCTCAAGGCTTTCTACTCTGTCATTTAAACAAATAACCGTGTACAAATTCGACATTTCTACACGGCTCTTTATTAAACATCCGTGTAGCTCCTACAGGTTATCTACACGGTCATTTAAACAGTTATCCGTGTACAATTCTTGCCTATCTTCACGGTTCTTTAATTAAGAATCCGTGTAGCTCTCTCAAGGCTTTCTCCACGGATATTTAAACAATAAGCCGTGTACAGTTCCTGGTAAACGTCCGTGTAGCTCTCTCACGTCTTTCTACACTTCTTCTTTCGTAAATATCCGTGTAGAAACAATACAGATATTTCAGGCATCCAAAAAAAAACAACTTCTACACGGTTTTTATATAAAATTGCCAAATCCGTGTACAATGTGCCGTGTACAATGACCATTTCTGTAGTAGTGAAGCTACAGTAATTAATTGAGGCAAGTAGGTTAGAATAGGATAGTCCCATTTAAATTTACCATCCTGTGAAGAGATTTCCGCCACTTTTTCTTTATCTAGTTACATCCTCCTATATTCAGTATTCTCAACTTCATTATGCAAATAAAGTGAAGAAAAATCCAATATATATGGTATCTATAATTAAAAAGGGATATGAATTCGGGTACCAGAGGGTGCTTAATTTGTAGAATCTGAGAAAGCAACCCTGTCATGATTTGTCAACTTGTGGTTCTGTTGAACCATTTTACAGTTTTGCTAAAGCTTAAATTGAGCAAGTTCAAGCATGTCAGAATCAGAAAAGGAATTTTGGAACGTCAAGATTATATTCAACTTGAAATTTCTAACAAATTAACCCATTTTCTAAGATGCTGCTCAGTTGCAAAGCAATTAATTGTAGAGAGCTAGTTAACAATCTTCAACCCACAAACTTTGGGATTACATTAGTCCTACAAACTAATAAAAATAGTTACGTCAAACAAAAATTGCAATTAGAACCAGTGGAAATTTTTTTATCTGATAAAATTGAAGTAGTGGAATCGTGGAGATTCCACTCTCTGAGCATACTATTCAGGATATGGGAAGTTCAGATTTATAGCTCTATAAATCTTTACACTTCGATTAATATATGAAATGTTTTATTATCTTTTCTCTCTTGTAATTTCTCTCTTCTTTGTCTAAATTATCTTCTCAAATTGTTCAATATCTCGCTAAAGCAAACAAAACCTGTACACGCGGAGTAGAGTTTGGGACGTGCTGTCATCAACAAGATAAAAAAATTAGAAAAAGGAAGATGAAATCGGCAATGCAAAGAGTGAGGAGAAACTTCCTCCATCACTGCTCTGCTCATAATTTGATTCCAAACTAGAATAGAGAGAGAAAGGGAAAGGAAGGTCCTTTCCTTTTTTTTGTTTAACGGAGGAAGGCTTATTCCCTAAATAACTCTTTACGCATTGATTTGACAGATTATTCTGTTCTCTTGAATTAAAAATTTTTTTTAAGGAAAATATTCTCTTGAATTAGATACCTATGGGAACGAGGACCTGATACACCAAGGACTTAATGAACTGGGAATCCATCTAGAATGACAGAACGAAAGTTTATTTCCCATTAATTCTCTTTCTTGATAATTTTTTTATATTTGGAACTCTTTATTTAAAATTACATTATAAGAAGAAAATAAAAGTTATGTAGGAGAGAGAACGGAAGTACCTGAACAAGCACATAGTTTGTTGCAATTCTTCGATCTACGACATAGCAAAATATCTGAAAGTTATTGTGCCAGCGCAAGAGCTGTGTTCACTGAACCTGGACAGATTTCCAAACTATAAAAGGGATAGAGCATCGACCTTTTACTTGTGGTCTCTATGTCAAACTGTGGTTGTGCAAATCACATCTCAATCCTCGTATCTAATGAATTCTGTTGGCCCACTTGAGAAAGAATTTGATATTGTTCCTTTTCTTCAAATTATGTAGTCTAGAATCATGGTCAGGTACAGTTTCAGTTGCATCATTTTCATTTCACGATCAAACAAAAGAAAATCTCTTTCAGTCCCATGGTCCTATATATACTATCGCCCTAGAGTTACTCTTCAACACAAGGTGGAAAAGAAGTACCTTCTTTTACAAGAACTGAAGCGAAGTAGGTTGTCCCCTAGAGTTCCCTTCAAGCACTTCATTAAGGCCTAAAATGTTGTGCGCGGGCCATTATGAAGTGTTTGGGGGAACTCTTGGTGGCACCTAGCATGTACTAGTGAAACTTAAGCTACTGGTAAGATACAGAGAGAAAGAAGAGAGCTTGAAATGATTTTCATTATTGAATTGTATGAATTACAGAGAAGGCCATTGCCTTATATAAGCTACAGCAGTAATCTGAAAGCTCTAACTAACTATTAGTTGTAACTAACAATTGTCTCAACTAACTAACTAATTGTCTGTTACAACTGACTCATTGCTGTTATGGTTAACATCCCCCCTGCAAGCCGACTGAATCGCATGAACAGTGAGCTTTGATCGAAGGGATAGGAAACGAGGCGAAGAAAGAGGCTTGGTGAATATATCTGCAAGCTGGTCTTGTGAAGAAATGAAGCGAATCAGGAGAGATTTGGAGAGCACCCGTTCTCGTACAAAGTGAAAATCGATTTCAACGTGTTTTGTACGAGCATGAAACATGGGATTGGATGCCAAGTAGGTGGCGCCGATGTTGTCACACCATAAAACGGGAGGAGAAGAGGGAATGATGTGCAATTCAGCAAGCAAGAACTGGAGCCATTGAACTTCTGCGCTAGCCAAGGCCAAACTGCGGTATTCAGATTCAGTGCTGGATTTTGCTACTGTAGGCTGTTTCTTGCAGCTCCAGGACACCAAATTGGAGCCAAGAAAAATGCAAAATCCAGATGTAGATCGTCTATCATCGGGGCAGCCGGCCCAGTCAGCGTCAGAGTAAGCATGAAGTGTGAGAGCGGAAGTAGAAGAGAAAGAAATACCATGTGACACTGAACCGGCTAAGTAGCGCAAAATCCGCTTGACAGCCCCCCAATGAGAAGTAGTCGGGGAGTGCATAAACTGTGATACTTTGTTGACCGCAAAGGCTATATTGAGGCGTGTAATAGTTGCATATTGCAAGGCACCAACGATGATACGGTACAGATGGGGATCTTGGAAAGGTTCACCATCATGCTTAGAAAGGGATATATTGGTAACCATGGGGGAGGGGCATGGATTAGCATGAGTCATATTGGCTCGAGTAAGTATATCACGGATGTATTGGGGCTGACTAAGATGAAGCCCATGAGAATCAGTGTGTACTTCGATGCCAAGGAAATAGTGAAGGGGACCCAAGTCTTTGAGAGCGAAGCGAGCATGTAAAAACTGAATAAACTCCAAAATATGCTCGAAATGAGAGCCGGTGACAAGAATGTCATCCACATAGACCAAGACAATAAGAATTCGGTTTGAGTTTTTGAGCACAAATAAAGAGGGATCATACTTGGAGGGAAGAAAGCCATGTTCAGTCAAGGCCGAACTAAGGGTATGAAACCATGCCCGAGGGGACTGTTTTAGGCCGTAGAGAGCCTTGGAGAAGCGACAAACATAGTCGGGATGAGTAGAATCAATAAATCCGGGTGGTTGTTGCATGAATACCGTCTCGGAAAGGTCCCCTTGTAAGAATGCATTATGAACATCAAGTTGACGGATTGTCCATCCTAACGAAAGTGCAATTAAAAGAACAATGCGAATCGTAGTGGGACGAACCACCGGGCTAAAAGTGTCGAAATAATCAACCCCCTCCTCTTGGTGAAAGCCCTTAGCCACTAAGTGCGCTTTGTAGCGTTCGATCGAGCCATCTGCCTTCCGTTTGATTTTATACACCCATTTACACCCGACAATGTTCTGGTCAGAAGAGGGAGGCACAAGAGTCCAGGTGTGATTTTTAAGCAAAGCAGCAAACTCAGCATTCATAGCTGCTAGCCAGTGAGCATGCTTTTGTGCTTGGGAGAAGGTTTTCGGCTCAGGCTCAGGAGTAGGAGTGGTGAGAAGAGCTATATGATCAGGAAAGAACCGAGGGCGCCGGGTGTTAGTCTGTGAGCGAGTAACCATCGGGTGAGTGGAACCAGCAGGCAGAGCTGGAGTGGAGACAGAGGGGGCGGTTTGTGAGACAGGAGATGGGATAGGGGAATTTAAAATGGGAGAGGGAAGTCGGGCCGTGGGAGGTGAAGAGAGTTGGGCCGAGTGAAGTGAAGGAAGTTGGGCCGAGTGAGGAGAGGAGGTTTGGGCCGTGAGTGGAGAAGTAGGTTGGGCTACAGTAAGAGGAGAAGAATGGGCTGCTGGAGAGGAAGTGAGTTCGGCTGAGGTTGGAGACTGTAAGTGGGCTGCACCTGGAACCGGGCCGAGAATAGAGGATGCAGCAGGAATTAAGGGAAGCCAGAGAGAGGTATTTGTGTCATCAGCAGTAGTAGAGGTGGAAGTTTGTTTGAAAGGGAATGAGGTCTCATCAAAGATAACATGCCTAGAGATATAAACACGTTTAGTTGCTAAATCAAAGCATTTGTAACCCTTTTGGTTGATAGCATAGCCAAGGAAAGCACAAGAAGTAGCCCGGGGTTGAAGTTTGTGTGAGTTGTAAGGCCGAGTAAAAGGAAAGCAAGAGCAGCCTAGAACCCGTAAAAGAGAATAATCGGGATCTTTATTGAAGAGTAAGGTAAAAGGAGAGGATGAATTGGATGAAGAGGGTAAGCGATTAATTAAGTAGACAATACTAGAGAAAATATCGTCCCAAAATTGGGTAGGAATAGAGGCATGTGTCATTGTAGCTAGAGAAAGCTCAATAATATGGCGGTGTTTTCTTTCGGCAACCCCATTTTGTTGTGGAGTGTAGGGACAAGTGACTTGGTGAATGAGAGCGGGAAAAAGACGAGAGAGAGGTTTGTATTCCGTACCGCCATCGGTACGAAGAGTTTTGATGGAGGTACTAAGTAAATTCTCGGCTTGAGCTTTAAAGAGAGTAAAAACATGAACAAGTTCATCTTTGGAATGAAGAAAATATATCCAACAATATTTCGTGTAGTCATCAATGAACAACACAAAATAACGAAAACCATTATGAGAAGAGAGAGGGGCCGGACCCCAAAGATCCGAATGCACAAGTTCAAGAGGTTTAGTAGAGTGAGAAACACTAGAAGAAAATGGTAATTTGTGAGCCTTAGCCAACACACAATGGTGACATAAGGTCAACTTATTAGTAGAACAAGGTAAGCTAAACTTTTGTAGAACTTGAAGAGTGATAGAAGAAGAGGGATGTCCAAGCCTTGCATGCCAATCATCGGCTGAAATTCGTGTGCCAAGGTAAGCTTGAGGAAGAGGAGAGGAAGAAAGCAAGTAGAGGCCATTATGTAGCTTGGCGTGAAGAATGGGAATCAATGTGCGGCGGTCCTTTAGTACACAAGAGGAAGAGCAAATCTCGATTAGTAAAGCATTATCTTGTAAAAGTTTTGAAATGCTCAACAAATTCTTGGTAAAAGATGGAACATAGAGCACATCACGTAACACAAGAGAATGAGAAGAGAAAGAGACATGAGTAGATCCAATATAAGTAATAGGCATACCGGATCCATCACCTATTTGAAGAGTATCCATTCCCTCATATGGCAGAAAAGATGAGAGATTATTGAGGTCATTTGTTACGTGATGAGTTGCACCCGTGTCTAGATACCATTCGTTAGTCGGTGTTACCGGTTGAGGTTGTGCCACGTATGCTTAAGGAGCCGGTTCGGGGTCAGCATCATACCGGTACCAGCAGTCTTTGGCAGCATGACCACGTTTGGAGCAGATCTGACAGATAGTATTGCGGTCTGGATTGAATGGCCGGGGAGCTTGAGACTGAGCACCAGGTGATCTGGTGGTCTGTTGAGTGGGAGTTTGAGGCCGAACAGAGAAGGAGGGCCCAGGAGCTCTGGGCTGTGTAGAATAGGAAGAGGAATTTGGAGTTGGAGTTGGAGGCCTATTAGAAGTGGGAGCAGAAGGCCCACGCGGCCTGTAATTGCCTTTAGAATTCTTGGAATTATTGGGGCGATATGTGTAGTAGGCCGACGGGTTGACAGCAGAAGGAAGAGAGGCAGCCGAAGTGGACTGAACTCTGGAGTTGAGGAGAGCTTCGTGGCTGTAGAGAAGAGCCACAAGATCGGTGGTGGATCGAGATGGAGAGGTGTGAACGCTAATCACAAACGGATTATACTCCGAGCCAAGCCCTTGAAGGAGGTAGCGCTGAAAATCCTCTTCTGAGACGGGTTCTCCTATGAAGGAAAGTTCATCAGCCACCGATCGGAGTTTTTGAACGAACTCCAGACACGAAGATCCTCCTTTTACCGTGTTTTGAAGTTTCCGGCAGAGTTCTGAGAGCCTAGCCTTAGAAGTGGCCGAAAAAGACTTCTGAAGGTTGAGCCATAGCTCAGCTGAGGTTTTGGTGGAGACGACCTGTGCAAGAATTTCGCGATTTAGAGAAGATCGCAACCATCCGAGCAGCATTTGGTCTTGTTTGTACCATGGGAGATACTCAGGGTTGACCTGGAGTTCGCCGGTGGAGGTGGTAACAGTTGGTGGCGGAGCTTGAGCTTCAAGAAATCGGTATAGTCCATAGCCGTGAAAAAGGGGAACGATTGGAGAATGCCATGACAGATAGTTTTCTCGATCCAATTTGGTCGAAATAGATAAGGTTAGCATCACAATTGGAGTTTCTTGTGTGCTTTGAGAAGGAGTAGAAATGGTGGATGAACTATTGGAAGGGATGGCATTCGGATCAGCCTCCATGGCTCTGATACCATGAAACTTAAGCTACTGGTAAGATACAGAGAGAAAGAAGAGAGCTTGAAATGATTTTCATTATTGAATTGTATGAATTACAGAGAAGGCCATTGCCTTATATAAGCTACAGCAGTAATCTGAAAGCTCTAACTAACTATTAGTTGTAACTAACAATTGTCTCAACTAACTAACTAATTGTCTGTTACAACTGACTCATTGCTGTTATGGTTAACAACTAGGTACATAGTCTATGGATGAGTTTGGGGTAGAAATAATTAAGTTGATTGTTCTCTTGAGTTCCCTTCAAGCACTTCACATTGATCACCAACACTGTGAAGTGTTTGGGGGAACTCTTGATGGCAATCCATACTATAGAGATCAATACCACAAAGAAACAATCAGTTGGTTGTTCTCTAGAGTTCCCTTCAAGCACTTCACCTTAGCTTGTAGTGCATTTGTGT
The DNA here is from genome assembly GCA_025461125.1 of Carex kokanica. Taxonomy (NCBI): domain Eukaryota; kingdom Viridiplantae; phylum Streptophyta; class Magnoliopsida; order Poales; family Cyperaceae; genus Carex; species Carex kokanica. The sequence continues at coordinate 778,909 of JAJGRX010001047.1, read as the reverse complement.
CAAGGTTGTAGTGAAGTGTTTGGGGGAACTCTGGATAGCACTTAGCAATACAGCAATTAGGCCCCATAAAGAAACTACAAGTTGGATGGACCCTGGTGTTCCCTTCAAGCACTTCAGTAAAGCCTAAAATCTCATACGAAGTCTAAATTGAAGTATTTGGGGGCAAGGAATACTAGATGGCATACCACATTTCATAGATGTGGATATATGGTGCAATCGTATGGGAAGAAATGACCGGTTTGGTGTCCTCTTGATTTTCCTTCAAGCACTTCACCTTAGCCGAAATAATGAAATGCACCACCATGTATCCGCTGTATCGTGGTTATTTCCTGTGGTACTATTGATCTAATGTGAACTGTTATGGAGAAATATAAATCGAATGACAGTACTTAGTCTAAAATCTGTCATAATCTGCCACCAAAGTTGTCTGAAGTTCCTTTAACCTTTCGTCTTTTCACAATCAACTATTAAAGAGGGCTTCAATGAAAGGTTTGGTTAAAACCAGGGGTTGCAAAGTTGAATATAATATATTAGGGTGATTTTGAAGTTCTATACCTTTAAATACTATCTAAATCTCTAGTGCATTATTTTATCATTCTTGTAAAGTTGCACAGGTGTGCATCATGTACAAATATATGAGTAGATAAAATTACTTGTCATCTAACAATTGTTATTATGTAGCAGTTTGACTCCAGCCATCCTGCTCTAGTTCTAGCTTGCTAACTGTCCAGTTATGAGTTATTGAATGGATCTCTGTAAAGTTAACATGTTTACGACTACTACTTTAGCTCCTGATCACCAGAAATTACTAGTCATTTATTGTTCTACCAATGCACCATGCATGGTGGTAGTGATTAAGGTTAATTATGTAGATCATCTTGATGTGTGTAAGCACTAAGCACAATTCCCCTTTATTATTTGATAAATTAACTTATATTTAACATTATTTAGTATGTTTAGATTTCTGAAGATGTTACATCTATATAAACAAAGATAGTTCATTTGTATGGTCTGTGCAACAGATGAGTGTAAGAGAGATTATAAGTGATGTTAAGCGACTATAAGAGAAAAAGTCTAAGAGAAAAAATTAAAATAATATTTTAGATTTTTTTTGGATTTTTATATTCTTCAATCAGTATCAGAACTAACAATAAAAAAGGGACAAAAACTATGTATGGAGAAAAAAGAAAAAAAAAAAAGAGGAAAAAAAGAGAGCCATCCCCCTTTGGGTTAACAAAACATAAAAGAATCTTACAGAATGAAAAGAGATACAATTGATCTCAGAGAATTCTCATCATCAATCAATATGAAAAGCCAGTTCAATCTTTCTGAGCCATATAAATCAACAATTAGCCCTTAAAGACAAGTATATATAGGAAGTAGTAACTGTAAATCTTTACTTTAGGATCTGTGTGATATTTGCTCAAATAGAAATTGGCAAATGGTAAAAAGTCTGCCTATAAATAGGCTTGTACTCAAATTATGTAAGGATATAGAAATATAATCAATAGCTTTTTCCAATCACTTTCTCAGTCTAAGAAATAATAACGAAGAGTCTCTATACTTGTGTTTGAAAGAGCAACATGAGATATTTTGTTAAGCCTTATGCAATTGAAAATAAGCATGGTGCAATTAATGTCAATGGACTTACAAAAATTACAGAATAAGTCCGATGTGAGTTGACTCACTTGAGAAAAGAGCATGTCAATTGTGTGTCCAAAGAGGAGAACCAACGATACAATTGAACAGGTTGCTGAAGATGTGTTGAAGACCATGAAGATGCAGTGCAAAGCTGCATGATAATATGTAATCTCAAACCAACTGAGAAGCAGAAGTATAGAACTGCACCTGAATGTGGAATTCATATAATTTAAAAGAATATGATGAAATGTCAAGTGAGATGTGTTAGGGGAGAAAACGGGAACCATGACTTGAATGAATTATCGCCATAGGGTAGATCGAGAAAGGGTCGAAAGCAGTAAAAAGTAAAAAGAACGGCAATTGAATTGATGTCAGCTTTCATATGCAAGCATATGAAGAATAAAAAATAAAAATAACGGCTATTGAATAGATGTCAACTTTCATATGGAAGCATATGAAAAATAAAAAAGCGAGAGTTAAAACTCATGTGGGAAGTAGAGAAGAAATGACAAGAACCAATAGAAAATTTGTAAAAATAAAAGCTTACAAAATTAAGTTTAAAAAATTTGTTGGATACTAAATTCAAACTAGTCAAATAGTCAATGTGTATTAGGGAATGTTTAGGATCATGCTAAATTCTGTAGATGGCTTAATTGTTTAGGATAATTATGTAATGTACAAGCGATGCATCTTGTTTATTGTAAGATATAAATGATATGTAGTATGTTTACATCAGTGAAGGGTCATGCTATGTCTATATAAAGATGATGGCTCATTTGTATGTTGTGTGGAATAGATGAGTGTAAAGGAGAATAAAACAATACAAGAATGTGTAAGAGATTATAAGAAAAAAAGAATAAAAAAAAATAAGATAGGTAATAGTTGAGAGTTTTTTTTTTAATCTCTTTTTATATAGCTTTCATCTTTAGAGACGTTGAGCTCTTGGGCTGAGCTCCCCCGGATTTTCAAGAATCCGTTCATCTTTCAAGATCTTGGCCCGTCTCTCCTGATGGGCTCAACTAATGCCATAGCAGATATTCTACGCGACCTTCAACTTTCTTTGCAACAACTATCAGCCTCTTTACTCCCATCATCCGATCCACAACCTTCCCCCCCACCCTCACACCCTACCTAATCGCTCCCTCACCTCCAGGCGGCCACCGTGACCTACCTTCCTAAACTCAATCCAATACCCACTCGATCGCCCCCGCCTACAACAAAATCCACTGTCCCCTATCCCCGCCCCTCCTATACTGATGTCATCCGAGCCGATATCCTATCTCAACCCGTCCGACAGCGTCCCCGCCCCCCTGCACCCTCCAAGACCACCCTTCGATCCCCTCCTACAAAAAACCCAGCCTCCGTCAAACTTGCTCAGCTGCGTTCATTATCTGAAAAGGGTCTTCCCGTTTGTTATAAATGTGGAGACCAAGGTCATTATACAGCTTCTTGCCGCAATTCCCTCATCTGTTTCACTTGCAAAAGAATCGGCCACCGAGCTTCCTCTTGCTCCTCACCGCAATTCCTACTTAAACCGCCTCCTCCCCCAAAAATTCTACCTCACTCTCCAGCAACTACACCCTCTACATTCCTTAAACCTCCCTCCTTCTCCATCGAAACCCTACCTCCAATCACCATGTACCCACGCCCGATCCCAACCCCTGAGCACTTGCATGAAGCTAGCATTCTCCCACCAATGAGATACTATGCCACTCCAGCTACATCTCAGTTCCGTCACTCGCTCTCACAAGGTGTGGTTCTTTCTGATTCACGCAACCTAGGAGCTCAATACATCCAAGCTCATCTTCAACGCCTCTTTCCTATCCCTCGCTGGTCTTGGATAGCACGAGAGCTCCCCAATAACCAATTCCTGATCGCACCGCCTGACCTAGATTGGCGAAATGCGGTGCTCCGTGAGCGCCAGCTGCTTTTAGGCGACATCCCCTTCCCTGTTCAAGCCTATGATTTCTCTAAATTCAACTATGGAAGCGATTTAAAGAACTACTGGATCCAGATCTATAATTACCCACACGATCTCTGTCGTAAGCCAGAACTTAACCAACTAGCCCGAGATCTTGGTGGAATCTTGATCGATACAGACCCTCGCTCCTTAGAACACACCAGCCTAGTCCATACTCGCATCAAAATTGCTGTTCCTGACAAAGAAGTCATCCCAGCCTGTCGCAACCTAATCTTTACAGATGCAAACGGCAAAATGTCTAGCTATCTGATTCAGATAATTGTAGAAGATGATAACTCCCTTCTCCCATGGGGATACTCTCGTAGCCAACATTTCTCTCTTACCAGAAAAAGATCCCGCTCCTCATCTCCTCCTCCGACCACCTCATTCTCCAGTTTCCAGCCAATCCATCTTCATGCCAGAAACCCCCCTGATCCATCTCACCTAGCCCCACTCCCAGCTGCTCCAACTACCACAGCCCCTCCTCTAATTCAACCAATTCCACCTACTCCCCAACCACTAAACCCCACTCCCGACACGCTATTGCCACATCCTACTGCTCCTTCACCCACCTTGTTAAATCTCCCGCTTGATCCTGTCCCTAATGCCCCTCATAACCTAGAAACCCCTATACCTGTGCCGTCAACCGATTCTGACACTATCCCTGCTTATGAAATCGATCAATCACAGGATACACAGATCCCTTCAGCAGAGAGCCCGGCAAAGATTCTTCCAGCACCAACAACACTGGATCCGACTCCAGAGAAACTTGCTGCAGCAATCCCTCAGCCTCCGACTACTATTAAACCACCTCAGGATCGTGGTAAAGGTCAGTCAACTGTCTCTGAAGAAGCTCGCCATAGCCTCCGCCTCAAGGTTAAGGAAGGCACAGCCAGGAAAAAAGGAGGCAAATCAGGAGCTAGTTCCGGTAATGTCATTATCTCATCTTTTCCTTATATACACCTATCTGATTCGGAGCTTATCCAATTATATGATATCAGTGGATTTCATTTAGGCTCCTCTGAGGAGGAGAAATTAGAAGCAGTTACTCGCTTAAGAGCTCTATCTCATTCTAGGTTTCAATCCTCTTTCTCTGATGTTCTTTCCTCTAAATCCTCAATCCCTTCATCTAAATCAGTAGACTTACGACCTCTCCTTTTTGACAATACTTTAGATGACACTCAAGTCAATAATGGTTAATCTCCTAAGCTGGAATGCTAGAGGTTTAGGATCTTCTAATAAACGTAGAGTACTCAAAGATTTACTTCACTACCAACACATTGATATTGTAGGGATCCAGGAAACCAAAAAAGAACTATTTCAAACTAGAACATTAAATGCCCTCAGCTCTTCTATCTCTTATTGGATTCCCAAACCATCTCTAGGAGCTTCAGGTGGTATTTTATTAGGCATTAATGAATCAAAATTCTGGATATTAAACACTTGGATAATGAATTTTACTGTTACTGCTCATATAAAAAATAAGGCTGAAAACTTTGAATGGCTAATTACAATAGTTTATGGACCTGTTCTATCTAATCTACGTAGTGCATTCCTTACTGAAATTCGTTCAATACCAACCTTAGGCCCTCCTGCATGGCTCTTATTTGGTGACTTTAATCTAATTAGACATAGATCAGAAAAACAAGGTCCTTCTTACAATTACATTCTTAGCAATAGATTTAATGATTTAATTTCAGATCTCAATTTAATTGAATGTCCTATCTCTGATAGAACATTCACTTGGGCACGATCCATAACTTCCCCTTCTAAAGCCCTATTAGATAGATTCTTATGCACTCATGATTGGCTATCTCATTATTCTAACTCTATAGTTACATCCTTACCTAGAATATATTATGATCATAACCCTATTATATTACATACTGATTCTATCTCTACTACACTAGATACACTATTAGATTTGAAAAATCTTGGATTTCACAAGAAGGCTTCTCTGACTTAATAACCTCCTGGTGGTTAGCATTTCCATTAGAATCAAATCTAGGCATTTCATGGAAACTTAAATTACAACATTTAAGACAAAAATTAAGAGGATGGAATGCTAATCTCCAAGGAGAAAAAAAAAGAAAATAATCTGCTCTCATAGAACAAATAGACTATTTTGAAATGCTCCAAGAATCTGGTTTACTCACCACATCTGATCTTGCCCAATGGAGATAATGCCAATCCTCTCTTTACAAAATTTATCATGAAGAGGAATCACATTGGCAACAAAGAGCTCGACTTAAATGGTTTTTAGAAGGTGATCTTAACACCAGATTTTTTCATTTAACAGCCACCATTAGAAAGAAAAAAAATACCATCATATCCTTAGAAATTGATGGAGTACAAGTCTTTGACCCCATTGCTTTACAATCTCACATAACATCCTACTATAAAGAACTGTTAGGTACTTTAGATGATAGATTTCTTTCCTTAAATCCTAATCTTTGGTCTCCCTCAGAAATGCTGTCACCCCAACAACAATCTATTCTTGAACAAAGCTTTACTTTAGATGAAATCAAAGCTACTGTCTTCTCTTGCAATCCATCTAAAGCCCCTGGCCCTGATGGAATTTCTTTCTTATTTTACCAAACTTACTGGGATTTAATCAAATCTGATTTGTATCTTCTCTTCCAATCCTTCTACAATAGACAATTAGATGTTTCTAAACTAAACTTAGCCTCTATTTGCCTCATACCTAAAAAATCAGATGCCCCTTCAATCACAAACTATAGGCCCATTAGCTTGATTAATTGTAGTTTTAAGCTAATTACCAAACTTTTAACTAATAGATTATCTCAGATCATAGACCCTTTAATAGATCATTCCCAAACAGCTTTTATCAAAGGTAGACTAATAGGAGACAATATTGTCTGTGCACATGAGATATTACACCAAGTAAGACTTAGTAAACAACAAGGTATTCTTCTCAAACTCGACTTTGAGAAAGCATTTGACAAAGTTAATTGGGATTTTCTATTAGAAATTATAGCTGCTAGAGGTTTTGGCACACTCTTTATTAATTGGATTAAGGATATACTATATAGTGGTAGATCTTGTATTTCTTTCAATGGTTCCTAGGGAGCTTATTTTCCCTGCAAAAAAGGCCTTAGGCAAGGTGACCCTATGTCACCACTACTCTTTGATTTAGTTGCAGATTCATTAAATAAAATTTTAAATAGAGCCCAATCAGCAGGCCTCATTTCAGGATTAGGAAATTACCACAATTCCCATAAAACTCTCAATCTTCACTTTGCAGATGACACTTTACTTTTCCTTGAAGCTAACCCCTTGATGACTGAAAATCTCAAATTCTTATTACTTGGTTTTGAATCTCTATCAGGATTAAAAATCAATTTCCACAAAAGTGCCTTAATTCCCCTTAATATATCCAATGAGTTAGCTAATGCTTTTGCATGCCAATTAGGATGTCAATTATCCTCCTTACCCATTACCTACTTAGGGGTTCCCCTCCATTGGAGGAAACTTAGTACAGCAGATTGGGAACCTTTGGTTTCAAAAATTGAAAACAAACTTCAATCCTGGAAGGGTACACTTCTTTCTTTAGGTGGTAGAGTTACCTTATTAAATTTTGTTCTCTCAGCAATTCCACTCTACTGGCTTTCAATTTACAAACTACCTGTTAATATTAGACATAGAATTGATAGAATTAGGAAAAAAATTCTTTGGTCTGGTGCTAATACCTCTAGGAAAAAATACCATCTGGTGGCATGGGAACAAGTATGCCTTGCCAAAAATCAAGGAGGTCTAGGTATACTAAACTTGGATAGAATGAATATTTCCTTATTAGCCAAATGGTGGTTCAGATTCAAGGACCCCACTTATTCGGGCAAATGGAAAGATATTTTAATTGGTAAATATAGTCTCTCAGGTTTAGAGATTTCTCACTGTTCTCCCTTTTGGTCAAGTATAATTTCTATCAGATACATTGTAGATTTAGGAATTAACAGATCTGTAGGACATGGTAATCACACTTCCTTCTGGTTAGATCGCTGGTTTGGAGAATGTGCCCTATACTGCCTCTACCCAAACCTTTTTAGAATTACAACAGATCCTCTAATATCAGTTTCTAGGGCTATTACCTTTACATCTATCTCAATCCAATTCAATAGGCAACTTACTGGTATACTCTTAACCGAATGGCAACACCTTACCTCTACATTTTCTTATTCCACTGTTTTTTCTGATATTACCACTCCTGATACAATACACTGGAGATGGACCTCCTCTGGTCATTTTACTGTACACTCCTTATATCAATGGTTAGAATTTGGAGGCTTCAAAGATAAATCACATACTACCATATGGAAATCAAAAATACCCCTTAAGATTAAGATCTTTATGTGGTTAGTTAAGGAGGGCAAAATTTTGACCAAGGACAATTTAACTAAAAAAGGATGGAATGGAAATCAAACCTGCCATTTTTGTGATTCATTAGAAACCATTAATCACCTCTTTGTCACTTGCCCTCTTATATCTTCACTGTGGAATTGGATAGCAAATCATAATAATTTTATCTTTAATTGTACAACCATACAAGATCTGTGGCTGCTTGATGCTTGGATCCCTTTAAAAGATTGCCTATTAATAGAACTAATTAGAGCTGCTACTATATGGACAGTGTGGTTAGCTAGAAATAGAGTTTGCTTTAATAATGCTATAATACCATCTGTTGCTTCATTAGGCTCCCAAATTATCTCTTTATCTACCTTTTGGTGTAAATCTAATTCTGATGAGTCTTTTTTTAAACTAACTTTGGTTCTACCTATGGATGTTACACTTTTGTCCCAGGCAGGCAGTACTACAACCCTCTCGGCGACAGTTACATCGGAAGTGAAAAACGATACTTGAGTTTTAGAGGAAGAACCATGTCTTGGGTTAGAGGAGTCAGACCTCTCTGAATTTAGAGACAGCACTGCCGCTTCTGACCCTACTACCCATACCAACTCTTCCTCTACTGCTGCCTAATTCCCTCTAAAGAATTTCTTCATTACTTACTGTTTTTCAAGCAGTTCTTTCTGTATTCCTATTCGCATGTTATATGCTTAGCATACAAACATTTTGCCTTATTATTTCTTAGTTATCTCTTAGCTGCTTCTCAGCTTATGAGATTATAAGATTCTTTTGTTTAGTTAATATAGCTGCTACTATTCTGTATTTGCCTCTAGGCATTTTTGTAAGGACAAATAAGTTTCTAATGAAACAGGTGGTATATACCACTTTTCTCAAAAAAAAATAGTTGAGAGTTTTTTCAATATAAGCTACAGTAACTGAGGCAAGTAGGTAGAATTGAATAGTCCCATTAGAGTAATTTTGAGGTTTTCAGGAGAATAAAATAGTAGATTTAGGATTTATGGTCATTTGACTTATTGTAAATACGTTTTTTTATCAATGAAATTGTTAGTAGGTATTTAAAGCCACTAACTTTTAGAAAAATGATTTGTTGCTTTTCTTTAATTTTTATTTACATCTTTTTTTTTCCTTTTACTAGATATTCAGTATTCTCAACTTCATTATGCAAATAAAGTGAAGAAAAATCCAAGATTGATGGTATCTGTACTGAAATGGATACGGATTCAAGTACTAGAGCATGCTCTGCAAAAGCATCTGAGAGAGAAACCCCTGTCAGAACTTGTCAACTTGTGGTTCTGTTGAACCATTTTACAGTTTTACTAAAGCTTAAATTAAGCAAGTTCAAGCATGTCGGAATCAGAAAAGGAATTTTGGCAAATGTCAAGATTCAACTTGAAATTTCTAACAAATTAACCATTCGCTAAGATGCTACTCAGTTGCAATGCAATTAAATGTAGAGAGCAAACATTCTTCAACCCCCAAACTTTGGGATTACATTAGTCCTACAAACTATTAAAAATAATACTAACTTGTTCTGTTCAGTTGCTCTCGTTAAACTAAAATTAATTACAATTAAAACCAGAGAATTTTTCTTTGTCTGATTAAATTGAAGTACTATAATTTACGTTGGGATTCACCTCTCAGAGGCTCAGAGGCTCAGAGCAATACTATTCAGGATATGGGAAGTTCAGATTTATATATCTAACAATCTTGACTTGGATGAGAAATCCAAATCGTACAAAACTAAATGACTCCCTAAAAAACTATTATGCATCGACTGGTTAGCCATGATTCTGTTCTCTTGAATTTTTTTTTTTTAAGGAAAATGTTCTCTTAAATTAGATACCTGTGAGAACGAGGATACACCAAGGACTGAATGAACTGGAAAATGGAAATCCATCTAGAATGACAGTTTCCAATTAATTCTCAAATTCAATGAGCTGTTTCTGACATAATGTGACTGATGATTCAAAGAGAAAGGAAAAAAAAACACTGGCCTATTGTATTATTTGTTAAAAATTAGTTGGAAAATTGAAGCTTAAGAGGAGTTTTGAAACGTCCATATGAAACATATACAACATTAACCACCACCACCAATTTTTTGAGGTTCAGATAAAAACTAACCCTTTTTAAGTTTGAATTTCATTTGGAATATACTGTTCCAAAATGACAAACTCAGCGACTTGAGAGTAGATGATACCAGAACCTATTTGCAATATGGGAATCTCTCCATATTCTGGTAGGGCTTTACGAGTAAGTTTACTAAATTAGCTATTGGAACTATGTACAAATCATACATTTCAGTACATAAAAAGATACAAATCAATATTTCCAAATCACAATTTCCTATTTTTGAGAGAACAGAATGAATGACATCCTTACATGCAAACACCAAGGCTTTGAGAAAAACACAAAAAAGTCCTTCAAAAAGCTATATATTCTCCTCTTGTTATACTTTGTCAATCTGATACATAAATTTCTATCAGTTCCAATTATATTTTATAATTTATTATATCTTGTATTAATGAAGTACTAGCATTTTATATCATTTATAATTCATGGTGACTTGCAGTACTACAGCCTCAAATAAAATCATTGAACCTAGAGCTGTTTAATCTTTCAAATTACAAAGCATCTACCTTTTTGTGCCACCATGATGACCACAAAAAAGTGGGTCACCTATTTATCAAAAGTATTACTCTTCTAGTATATCATGATAAATATGCATCCAATCGAGGCCAGAAATGGTGCCGCAATATTTTCATTCTTTCTCAAAATTATTTTGACAGAAGTTGGTGCTAAATCATCCTATTCTTAATTTTTTTTTTAATCTATAGAGTACCTAAATAGGCATCTTCTTTTGAGGATGACATGTATAAAGAACATGCAAATCTCATAAAGTTGATTGTAAACTAGCTAGATTCTTCTACTTCCATCTAATGTGGTCAAGAAACATGGCTAGATACAACTCCACTTGCCTTAAGCAGCATACATTTTCATCTGTTTAACATGTTGGATGATAAGTCCTGAGCTTCTGCTATAAATATAAGGCATAGTAAGTTGGTTTGAAGGCAAGGTAAAAGAGATAAAATAGCTAGCACACACTATGTATAAGAGTTACTGATGAAAAGATTAAGGCCTAGTCATTATCTGGAGTTCCCTGAGACACTTTAATGGGGAACTCTTGGTGGCACCCGGCATTTAGTTAGGATATGGTTGGGTCAGAGTTAATTTTATTTGACCATGGAGTTGTGACCAAATAGAAATTAAGCTAGGTCTCCCCCGGAGTTCTCCTCAAGCACTTCACGAATGTTGAAATTACAGCACCAACCCAAATCAATTTGGAAGAGGCCCAAAATTCACTCTATAAAATTCTAGAACTTTCTAACCAACGTATATAGTAGGAAATAATGGAATGTGGTAGAAACCTCTTATGATATTTTATATTTAAAGTTTTCTAGACTTTTGTACACAAAGTATAATCTAGAAATATCCTAACCGACTTTAGGATAGTATAAATAGATGTAAAGAGTATGTAGTGAGGTGTGAGGGAAAATATATGAAATCTTTGTACTCCAATCACTTGTACTCTTCTTCTAAGAATTAAAAAAGAAATTTAGAAGTATACTCCTCTCTTCATTCAATTCCACAGTCCGAGTTTAATTTCCAACATTTGGTATCAGAGCTCCAGGTTCGAGTATCAAGTTAGCGAAGTAGACAAGGGCGTTCGTGTAATATAAGAAGCATCCTAAGACGATGTCTTCCGGTATTGACGTAACTATGGCGCAATCGATGGTTCCTGTATTTATGGGAGAAAATTATGCCATGTGGAAGATCAAGATGCGGACGCTGCTACTCTCGCAGGGATTGTGGGATGTCGTCGAACAAGGTTTTACGACGCCAACAGGAGAATTGACACGGGAGCAAAAACAACAACAAATGAAGGATGCCAAGGCCCTGTTTCTAATTCAACAGGGTGTTGTCGAAAGTCTATTTCCACGAATAAGTGGAGCAACTACATCTAAGAAGGCATGGGAGACTTTGAGAGAGGAGTTTGAAGGCTCCGAGAAGGTGAAAGCAGTGAAGTTGCAAACGCTAAGAAGACAATTCCAAAACCTCCAAATGAAGGAGTCGGAGAAGATCAAGGAGTACTTCTCGCGAGTCGTCGAAATTGTCAACCAGATGCGGACGTATGGAGAAGACATCTCCGATCAGAAGGTAGTCGAGAAAATTTTAATTAGCCTCACTGATAAGTACGACTACATCGTTACTGCAATAGAAGAATCGAAAGATCTATCAACACTTTCGATTCAACAATTGATGAGCTCCTTGGAGTCGCACGAAGAGAGAAAGCTCCAACGTGAAGGAAATTTGGTAGAAGATGCATTCCACTCCAAGCTGAGCTTCAAACCTCGATATAACCCCACAAGTCAACGAAAAATCCAAGAAGAAGAGAGACAAGATGCAGACAAACAGTCGTCGCAAAAGGAGAAAGCACCAGGTTCGAGTTATTCAAATTTATGGTGCGATATACACAAAAGGTCGAACCATAGTACATCTGAATGTTGGTCAACAAAGAGATGCAACAAATGCAAGAAGATCGGCCACATAGCACGAATATGCAGATCAAGAATTAACGACCGAGCAAACTTCATAGAAGAAAATGAGAGTCATGAAAGTATCTTCTATGCATGCCATGCTACAAATGAAGAAAAGGGCGACACATGGTTCCTTGACAGTGGTTGCACAAATCACATGACTGGGAATCGTGAATTATTTCACCACATCGACACTTCATATGAGACAAAGGTACGCATGGGAAATGGCTCAATGGTTCAAGCAAAAGGAAAAGGAAGTATTGCCGTACAAACCAAGATGGGTCCGAAATTTATCCGAGATGTACTATTGGTTCCGGACCTAAAACAAAACCTGCTGAGCGTGGGGCAATTAGTGCAAAACGGGTATGCAGTTTATTTTGAAGATGGAGGCTGCAAAATTTTCGACCGAAGAAATAAAAATCAAATAATAGCAAGAATACAAATGGAGAAGTCTAGAAGCTTCCCACTCCACATAAGCTACGCTCCGCATTTGGCACTAAGAAATAAGGTGATCGAGCCACGAGAGAAAGGTGATACACAACGCCAAGACAGGTCAAATTCAAGCACTACTTCAAGTCCAGGATCAAACCCGAGTGCTAGTCGAAGTGCTAAAGAAGTGACTACGATATCAGAGTCATTCCCCAAGCAAGTAAGATTTTTACCCAAAATTTACGAGTCATCCAATTTCTCAATAGTTGAACCTCAAAGCTTTGAAAAAGCCGAGAAGCATGGTAATTTTAAGAAGGCCATGGATGACAATATCCACATGATTAAGAAGAACAAAACTCGGAAGCTTGTAGATCGATCAAAAAAATCGTGAAGTCATTGGTGATGAATGGATCTACAAGATGAAGTTAAACTCCAACGGCTCATTTGAAAATCATAAATCCAGATTGATGACAAAAGGCTTCATACAAAAATCCGACATCAACTATTGGGAGACCTATGTTCCGATGAGAAGGCTAGAAGTTCAAAAGAAGTGGCGATCATATCAACATGCAGTTAAATCGACATTTCAGGATACGAAATTTCAAATCAAGGGGGAGAGTATGGTGGATACGAAAAAAAAATCGATCGACAAATTAAAATTTTGAGAGGATCATATTGGTGCTGAGGGGGAGTGTTGAAATTACAGCACCAACCCAAATCAATTTGGAAGAGGCCCAAAATTCACTCTATAAAATTCTAGAACTTTCTAATCAACGTATATAGTAGGAAATAATGGAATGTGGTAGAAACCTCTTATGATATTTTATATTTAAAGTTCTCCAGACTTTTGTACACAAAGTATAATCTAGAAATATCCTAACCGACTTTAGGATAGTATAAATAGATGTAAAGAGTATGTAGTGAGGTGTGAGGGAAAATATATGAATGCTTTGTACTCCAATCTCTTGTACTCTTCTTCTAAGCATTAAAAAAGAAATTTAGAAGTATACTCCTCTCTTCATTCAATTCCACAGTCCGAGTTTAATTTCCAACAACGAAGGGCCTATGATACAAAACACGTGGGAAATTGTGAAGTGTTTGGGGGAACTCTAGGTGTTGACTAGCATTCAAATACTCAATAGAGCAGTCAAGGAAATAGACTTGGGAGAGAGAACAAAACCTAGTTGTCCCCTGGAGTTCCCTAAAAGCACTTCACACACCTTAAAAGCACTTAGTATAGGCTGTTGTGAAGTGTTTGGGGGAACTCTTGGTGCTATCTAGGAAGATGAAGTGCATTTCACCAAGCAACTGCACATACAGTGGTATTATATATAACTGCATACCTATACTTGTTTAAGTTCTAAAATTAATTAGAAACACTTCGAAGATATTTTCAACTCTTAAACAACTTCTAAAAAAAATGTAGTTGAACTTAAAATCGGCCATAAAAAAAATAGCATTCACATATATTTGGAGAAGTGAAGAGGGATGGCCAGCTGGATTTGCATGTTTGCAAAAAGTAAGCTGCCTTGGTCATTGTTTATCGTTTCCTGATTGTATTTTGTAGTCCAGCTAGGGGTCATTTTTTTTCAAAACCAATATCCCAAGTGCATACTTCTTTATTATGTCCTTATTAGTATAGTATATATCAAAATAGGCTCCCAAGTTGGTGTTTTTTATTTTTTCAAAAAAAAAAAAGGAACTTCTAGGATATGTTGGCCAGGTTGATTATTGGTTCAGTCCTAACAACATTAGGTATAATTACTGCATAAATATAGCTCAACCTCCTTTTTTTAGCAAAGAGAAGCTAGGCTTACGACAATGGTTTTGGATCATTTAAATTTAACACATATCCTGATGCTAACACTATATCCTTGACATAACCTTCTAAAATAATTTAGAATTTATATTTGTGAGATTTTTAAACCTAATTTAATTTTGGAAAAGCAATTTCATTATTTTTTATTGGTCATGTTCAATGTAAAAAATGCCTCTTAAGGAAAAACTGGCTTTATTGTTTTGGACATTATGCTATCTATTGCTAATTTAGCATTTCTGCACGTGATTCTAATTGATAGCACGGAAAAAGATCTTTTGAGACAAACTGAAGAAATAACCAGTAATCCGGAAATGCCCCAAGTCCAATTTAAAATCACCATGAAATCTAACACCACTAAAATACAGACATTCCAAATTACAATACCTAAGGTACTATAAAGATTTGATTTTATATATCATTTTTACTGTTTCTCTCTAGAATCAAAAGATTCACTAGTCATTGATTTAAGAAACCTAAATAATTTGAAAGCATATTGCAGTCATTTTACCGTGGAATCCTTCAAAAGATTATTCTCATGCATGTATCATTAATTTTGAGATGTAAAAAAAAAAAACATTACCTGAGATAGAAAGCATCAACCCATACAAACTTGGGTGGTTCTTAGTACCTTCAAATTCGACTAGATCAATTCAAATCAATTCAAATTATTGTTGGAGGCAATCCAAGCATTCTTATTCAAGGATCATGCGATCGAGCAGAGGCAATGTTGAAATTCTGTGAGTTCTTACATAAACTACTTGTCGAGATCAAGCTTCTGCGACCTTAATTTGGTGGTTGGATGGTCCCAGATGTTTCCCCAAACACTTCAACTAAAAACAAGCATCATATACTAAATCATATCCATTGTTTGCTTTCGCTGAAGTGATTTGAGGGAACTCTGGAGAACATACAACTGTAGCAAAATGTCTAACCAGAGCTGCGTGACGAAAGTTTCTTTATCCTCTCTTTAGTCTGTAACTCTCTGTGTTATACAAATACAATTGTCACTTACCCTAAAAAAAAAAAAAAAAAACTCTCTATTTGTTTTCTTTATTTTGTTTACCTTTTTTGGAGATAGATCTCAAAAACCACTTTTCTCCATGTATTAGTAGGTCCCGATGTTTATTCGGCCTGTTGGTTGATCAATCCCATCCGATGCGAGCTGTAATGACATAGAGATGCCAGATTACATATGAATTATCTTATCAGAAAGGAGATGAACGGAGCGGAGAATAAAAATGTCAAGTCAACTAATTGAATACATTGAACCTGGACGCAATATTGCCCCTGCTGCCTTTTTAGTTTATCTAATTTTCCTCTCACAGAGGCCATGCGGTGCGAAAAGGAAACGGCTCATGGGCCCAAGAAAAGACAGAAGGCATCCTTCGATTTTTGTTTTTCTGAAACGAATTCCCTTTTGCTTCTTGTTCTCTACGCTTGGCAATTCTTTGTTCTAGAGACCTTTTGCTTCTCATTCTCTAAGCAGGCTAAACCGCTAAAGTATCTTTTGGGAAATTACTATGTTTAAAATTTTAACGGGAAAATATCTAAATAAATAAGTTATGATGGACATATATATAAATTTCTCTATATTGCTAAATGGCCTAGCTTGAAGTTGCTGACCATCTTTTCTCCAAGCTTGCAATTTTAGAATTTTCGGGACCATGTAGGCTCCACAATTTAATTTGGGCATTTCCTTCAGATTTTTTTTTTAAATAGAATTGCTTTAAATTCTTTTAACCAAACCAGCCTTGAGTATTTGGATTTTAGGAAAATAGCCTCCACCGATCCCTAGGACCGGTGGAGCAAAAAAAACACAGTTCACACCGGTCCCTAGGACCGGTGGAGCCCTTTATGCGCCAGCCACAACGACTACACGGAAGACCACACGGAAAAAGACCTGCACCGATCCTGTGGATCGGTGTAGCTGCAAAAAATCCGAAAAAAGACCTGCACCGATCCACAGGATCGGTGTAGCTGCAAAAATCCGAGAAAAAACCTCCACTGGTTCTGTGGATCGGTGTAGATTTAGGGTTTTTCTTCCTGAGCCGCACCATTCTTCTTCTCTCTTCTTCTCTTCCCAGCCTCCTTCTTTCTTCTTTCTTCTTTCTTCTTTCTTCTTTCTTTCCTTATTTCGTTTTTTTCAAGTTCAATAGAGGAGTTGCCGTATGAACAGATCGCCACCACCATTGTACTCAGCATCGTCTTCTGATAATTATTGTGAGTTTTTTTTTAATATATGTTTATATTTAGTGTTGTAAAATTGAAAAATATTTGGAGTTAATTTAGTTTTGATTTTTGTTCAGCAAAATGTCACTGCTATTGATCAATGTGTATTACGGTGGTAACCTCCAAAGCACTTCAACAGGTGTTGGTTATGACATAAGCATTTACCTTTACCGTATCTGATTCTACCAGTTTTGCTATTATAAGACGGCAAATATACGTTGGACTTGAATTGGTTCCGAGTCGAGTTAAATTGACAATCAGGGTACGTATGAACACAGCACAACCCGGATCGTACCATTTCTCATTATTTCGGATAGAAAATGAGGAAACTTGGGATGTCATTAAACAAACAGCAGCTCAAGTGGCTGGATTTAAGGTTATAGAATTGGTAGCTGAGGCGCACCAGGGAAGAAACCAAAGCAGTTATGATCCGTGTCCAGATAGTTTGCCTGGAGGTAGTAACACACCGTCGGTTCAGACCAGCTTTCATCCTGACTCGGGCAGTGTACCTGTACACACCTACACACATCCGGTTCAGGCCGGTGATGACCCTTGTGAGCAATCAGAAAAAGACACAGAATCTGATACAAGTTCTTTTGATGATGATGATTCGGCTGAAGCATGGGACGCAGATATGGACGAGGCGGAGGCTGAAATGAACGCCCGAGAAATTTTGAAGGATTGGCACAAGTCGATCCCATTCCTCAATCGAGGACTTAAGCATCAATGTTCATCATTCCACGATGAATTGCCAATGCCATACGCGGATCGTGCATTTTTTGTGAACCCCCCCAGGTTAGATGAAAAATTTGCTGAAGGTCAAATGTTTGAATCCAAAGCCAAACTAATAGCAGAACTTGCTGATTTTAACCTACCAAAAAATACAGAGTTAGTCGTGCTAAACAGCAGCAAAACTAAGTATAGAGTTAAATGTAAATCTTCCAAATGCCAATGGAAATTGTATGCAATTGTAGTACCAACAGGTGCATGGACAATTTCCACCAACCCGTTTATCCACACATGTTTTGAAAGTGTTGAAAAGTTGGATAGTCATCAAATGACTGCCAGAGTAATTGCTGATGTTATTAAACCGGCTTTGAAAGATGATCTGGAGTTAAGCATGAAAATGGTCAAGCATCTGGTTAAAGTTAAATTTGACATAGTAGTGCCCTCGTATAACAAGTTATGGAGAGGTAGGGAACTTGCAATTGCGGACTTGTTTGGGAGCTGGGAGAAGTCTTACGAGTTGCTTCCATCGCTTTTGGGTGCCATCAAAGCATCTAATCCAGGTACACAGTACCTAATAGAACATGAACCATCAACCGAGTTTAATATCGATATTTTCTACCGGGTTGCATGGGCATTTGGGCCATGCATTGCAGCATGGCCTCATCTTCGACCCGTTATCAGTGTTGATGCCGGGTTCTTATCCGGAAGATACAAGGGTAAACTTTTTATGGCTTGTGCTTACGATGCAGAGCAACAACTCTTGCCACTTGCATTTGCAATTTTTGAAAAAGAGTCTATAGAAAATTGGGGCTGGTTTATGAATTGGTTGCGTATCAATGTTGTCGGGCCAGGAAAAATATGTGTTATTTTGGACCAGCACCTTGGTATACGAGGGGTGTTTGAGGCTCCTAATCTGGGATGGTGTGAGGAAACTGGTGAAGCTGTCCACCGACTGTGTTCGCAGCATATTTGTGAAAATATTTGGAAAAAATACCCTGAAAAGTGGATCAAAAAGGTATTCAAGAAATTTGTTGAGAAGAAAAAAATCTGGAGATTTGAAGATGGGATGGAGATGATTAGGCAAAGAAATGCAGTCGTACATGACTACATTATGAAATTTGGTAAACGGCTCCGCAACTCTGATGCAGAGCCTTTGGCTCTGCATAAGTGGGCACAAGTGCATGATGGATTCCTCAATCGATGGGGTATAATGACAAGTAATGGCTCTGAGGTACTAAACAGTGTATTTAGGATTGCCAGGCAACTACCCGTGTGTGCAATTGTTGATAAGACCTTTTATAAGTGCGTCGACTGGTTTGTAAATAGGCGGGAGGCCGCGATTGGATGGGAGGCAACGGGATTGGATTTTTCGTTGAACATTACACTGCTTTTACATCGTCGTAATGAGAAAGCAAGGAAACATAATGTAAGACCGATGTATTATGGCCATAACAACTATGAGGTTATTGATACAAAGGGAATTCTCGAGACAGTAAGTCAATAATTCAATAAATCTAATTATTTACTTTCACGTAATACATTTGATGTAAATATTATTTTTATTGAAGGGTGCTCGGGGCGAAGTGAAGTACGATGTTACCTTCCCTCCAGAAGGGATGCCTACATGTGTGTGTCGGAGACCTCAATTAACAGGAATCCCTTGTAACCATGTTCTTGCAGTTTGTTTCGTGAGGAGGCTAAATCCTAACGACTATGTAAGTCCATATTACAGCTTGCAAAATTATATAAACACTTGGTCTGGTCATTTCAATGGATTTGGAAATAAACGGGATTGGCCATTGTATAATGGGCCCATTATAAGGCCAGATCCGAATAAAGTAAATAAGGGTAGGAGAAAACACAAGCGAAGAATAATGACTATGGACAAAATGGAGGCCCCTGCCACGAGGCGAAATGCTCGACAACATAATCAAGAGTCAACTACAGCAAGACATTCAGGTATAACAATTTAAAAATTCAAAAGACAATTCGTTTGCATAATTACCATTTTATTTGAACTAAGTTGTACTAATTTTGTAACAGGTGCATCGACTCGATAAACTCGTAGGATTTAGGGATTTCTAAGTTTACAAATTATATTTTATCATGTTATGACATGCATTAATGTATCTTATTTAGACATTTTTATTGTATTCTAAGAATTTATGTTGACATTTTATTGTATTTTTAGGGATGTATCTTGTTTAGACATTTTTATTGTATCATGTTATGACGTTGGCGTTGGCAGACTTGATTATCTTTGGACATTTTTATTGTATCATTTTTATCATGTTTATCTTTGGCGTTGGCAGACTTGATTATTGCTGTGCTATTAACTAAGAAATTATGCTTCAGTAGTACATACATGAATTTCAAATATGATTCAAATAAGCATAATTTATACAACACATTTAGCCATGCTACAAAAATTGAAATAAGCATAATTTAAAGGATAATTAAAGTTAGTCCAATTAAAATTACAGTAGTCCACTTAACATTACATATAACATACATATAATAATGGATCCAATCTAACATTAACCTTCAGATATCTCTGCAAAAAAAAATGCATCATGCATTAATCAATAAATAATGGATCCAATGAAAAACTAAAAGGTATCATGCTTAACAGAGGCACTTACTTAGTCGAAACATGTTAACGCCTTCGTCGGTGACGCGGTGGTCCAAGGGCGTCAGTCCCGGGAGTGTACGGATCTATTGGAATCCTTATACGGCCTTGAGGTGGTGCATCTGAAGTGGATGGAGCATAATTTGCTGTAAGCTGTCCCGGATCTGCAGTGGATGGTCCCATCATACTAATGCCTCCCGCTAGTTCATCGATCATGAACTGAGATATAGATCCATGCTCTGTGCCGCTCATGAAGTTGCCCCACGTCGAGGGAGGCTCTGAAGTTGTTGGGCGATGATAATGCTGATCAGGGAAATCATCATCCAAACTGATCATGTCCAAGTTCATAGGGATCCTAGCACTATCGAGTATGCCTCGGAAGATATGGATCTGATCAATATCCTCCAACATGTCACGAGCATCATCTTGCCGTATGCCACTTGTTCCAGGGTTTTCACCATGTCTATTGCCTACATAGTGAATTGTATCACTCGAGAAATCTGCATAACACATTTCGAACTGTTACCACTTGTACATTAATATTGAAACAAATAGTTTGATTGAAAAAAATATAATGTACGAACCACACGAGAATGCCTATGACCATGAGGAACGTATGCCAGTGTAGCAACATCTCCTGTCCGCGGGGGAGCCTGTCGTTGTAGAGCTTGCAGATTGTTATCTGATAGATACAAATATCTCATACCACGCGCGTTGAACCAATGCATGTACATGTGATGCCTCGTCATGTCATATGGTCTCCGCTCTCCAATTAATACTGGAGGCTTCTCGATGAACTCACTAAGAGTAATCGCCCAACAGCCATCCCTTGTTGAATTACCATCGTGATACCACGTCTGTCGTAAATAACTGATCTCATCCCATGGTAGAGGAGAAGGAGGCGGGATCTCTTGGTACTTACCAAACTGGCGCATGACCCTATCCGCATGCTGAAACTCCACCATCCAAATGAATCACGTAACCGCAGCTCATCCAATACCTCTTTTGTCGTCGGAAATGTCGAGGTAACTGATCATAGTAATCAACGTATGGTCGCCAGTTAACTGTCTCATCAGCTAGTCTATCGAAGCTATCTCTATACGTGGCTGTACCACCTGTAAAAAAAAATATAAATTTTAAAAAACAATTATAAATCTCTCGAAGTTCTCTCGAATTATAAATCTTTTTACCTAAGTGAGGGTTTTCTGGCCACAAATGAAAAGTGGTCCACTTCACACCGAAAGCATTCCTAGTATCCTCATCGACACTACCGAAGGGAGGTGGCTCTGATCGGGGTATAGGCCGACCAACAGCAAACCGAGTCCATGACCAAATCTGTAACAACAACATCGGACCCGTTATTGTGTCTGTCCCCGCGTGGCAAGCACGTGACAACTCTCGATAGAGATGTTCAAGTACAGCACCTCCCCAATTGTATTCTCGTGGAGTCCCTAGATCAGTGATGAATTGCAAGTACATCGCAGGGACTCCATCCGCACTTGAATTTGGAAACATAACTGACCTGAATAAATCCATACAAAAACCTCGGGTGTACCGTGCAACTGTCTCATCATTGTGCCAAGCTTCTTAGGGTAAACTAAATTGTGCCCGCAACCATTTCAGTTTAAGCGCATAAGCAGAGACGGACAATCGTTCTTTCTCAGTGTTAGGATTATAAATCCTATATTTGTATGGCAATGTCTGATGGAGGTGATTGTAAAAAATAGCCGGATCAGCCCCTAGATCAAACTCTAAGTATGGGTCCCAATCAGTATCACTGGTGCCAGTAATAGTGTCACCTGCAAATTAAAAGAATTATACAATTAACAATTTTTTTAAATAGTTAATTAAATTAACCGATAAACAACTTCTGATTATTAATTACCCTTAATCGATAAGCCCCATAGACATGCAACAACTTCCAACGTCACTGTCACCTCACCGATAGGTAGATGAAATGTATTGGTCTCTGGCCTCCACCTCTCAATCAGAGCAGTAATCAAATGCAGATCAATCTTGCAATCATTAAGGCGAGCAATTTGATACAACCCTAACCTCTTCAGAGCATCGTCCATCCAACTGTTGTAAGCAATACTAGTCTGATGTGAATTTATCTGCAATGAAGAGGTAGGCTGCCAAAAAGAATTAAAACATTATAAACCCTTCAAATACTTCATATAATATTTATTTGCAACAAATAATTAATAAATATAATCAAAATTACCATATCACGAACTCCCCATGCCCTGTGGTTCTGTGGTGCTAATTTCAACAACTCCGGATAATCCAGATTATCCATTGACTCTGTTAGAAAATTTGATAAACAAATATTTTTGCAACTGATGAGAGTCATCACACATAATTATATAAACAAATATTTTTTCAAGCATATGGCTACAATAATCAAAATTTAACTATATGTAAACAACATACCATCTAATTTTGATTTTAATAATAAACTTCATGAACACTTAATTACACAAATTTATACTACATATTACTAATTTTACACAATTATAATTTTATATAATTTTAACCTTCATGAGAGTCATCACACATTTATCTAATTTTACAAAAATTATAATACAAATTACTAAGAAGTTACATTATACTACATGAACAATTAATTACACAAATTTATACTACATATATACTAAATTACACTAAATTAACATCATATAAACTTAAATTAACACTACATTACACTAAATTAACATCATATGAACTCCAAATCACACTACATTACACTAAATTAACATCATATGAACTCCAAATTACACTACATTACCACTAAATTACTAAATATACTCCAAATCAACACTAAATTACACCAAATACTAATTTAACACTATATTTCACAAAAACAATCTAAATATACTAAACAAACTAAATTAAATTAGTTATTCATTTTAATTCGGCTAAAAAAAAAAATTATAAAAAGAGGGATATTTACCTTGTCAAAATTGTAGATCTGAAGAGTTTCTAACTCTCTTAGACGATCCAGAAATTTTAAAATAATTGGATGGAGAAATGATTGAGTAAATTGAAAGGATAAAAGAAAAAAAAAAGAGTTCGGAAGAGTATTGTGCTTGGGAGAGACAGAGAAGGGAGGAAAGGGAGAGACAGAGAAGGGGATGGAGCCCTCGGCTGGCTATTTCGAAATCAAGCCTCCACCGGTCCTAGGGATCGGTGGAGCAGTGTGCTTGGGATTTTCTGTGGCGACACGCTGTGGCTGGCGCATAAAGGGCTCCACCGGTCCCTAGGACCGGTGTGGTCTGTGTTTTTTTTGCTCCACCGGTCCTAGGGATCGGTGGAGGCTATTTTTCTAAAATCCAAATACTGAAGGCTGGTCTGGTTAAAAGATTTTAGAGGAATTCTATTTAAAAAAAAATCTTTCATTCACCTACGGGACGGTCCTTGATGCTTGGTAACATAATAGACGGCTCTTGCAATCCCAAATAGCTAAGCAATCCGAGACAGTACACTCTTAATTTAGAAAGAGAAATATTGAACGTTTGGTGAGAGGAATAGGGGTGTCAATGGCACCCTTTTAACCGTTTACCTTACCCGTATTGTACTCACACTACAGCACAGAAGGGTAATGCGCCGGTCGCAGATGTCCAAAATCGGTCGCAGTTGCTCCGTTGTTGATGCCCTCCCCGCTGACGTCACCAGTCGCTGAAGGGTTAAAAATCGGTCACAGATGTCCCTACAGAGACTGATGAGATCAGTCGCTGATGCTATATGCTGACGTGGCTGAAGCCCATTAGAAACCGATTTTTCGGTCACTGATGGGCCCAAAATCGGTTGCAGAAGGTTAATTTTTTTTTTTTGGTATTTTTTTTGTTATTTTTCTTTTCTCCAATTGGTACGAAATGTACCAAGCAATTTAAGACCTCATGTTGGAGCCAGTCAATTAATGTGATTGGCCCCTTTAAATCAAATTCATATCCTTTAATTCAAATAAACAATTTCTGTCCAAAGACTAACAATAGGAACAAGTTCATCTAAAAAGAAAATAAATCTGTAATCAAAATACTAAATACTGTTAAATTATACTTTCTCCATTCAAAATTGGTGATTTTGTTAGCCAACAGTATTGTAGGTCCGGCCATTAAGCATACATGACAAATATGGAGTGATTTTAGTAAAAAAAAAAATAACAATAAAAAATTAAGAGAACCAGTCGGTACACCCAATTCATCAAAATCACACAGGGACAGGGACTGGGACCAAACCCGCAATTTCATCAAAATCACAACTTGATTCTGTAAAAAAACAAAAATATGAGATTAATGTGTATAAATAGAGAGAATATTATAAAATAACTGATGAAACAAATGAAATAATTCATGTACCATCTGAAGGCCATTTTCTCTTAGTTGCAAGAATTTTTACACCAAATGGTCTCAATCTCTTTGCAAGGGCTACACGCCTACACCAATAGCACCGAATCCCAAAATTAATACCTAAAATTCACAATATAATATCTTTGAGCAGAGACTATATAATCAACAAATACAGAAATAAACAGAATAAAAAGTTAAAAATGTACAGTTTTTCCAAACAGTGTATCTCCAGTCGGTACACCCAATTCTCTCTGCTTCACAGCTATATCCATCTCTTTCTGAAAAATATAACAGACAAAAAGGAATTTTAACTTCTTTTCTTTTGAAATAATTAAATTAACTTGATCAAGTTTAATCAAATTTACTTAATTTTGCTTCTTGTAGCCGCCTCTATATCCACTCCTATAATATTTTACAGTCTCAAAGATCATTTTTTATAATTATTTTAGATATCAATATGCTTGTTTTAACATATGCAAAGCAAAATGCATAGTTCAAAAAATCGGCCGATTCCGAGTCAAATCGGCCGATTCAACTCGGAATCGGACGGGACCGGGCTGATTTTTACCCGATTCTCAGGTCTATGCGATTTTATCAGAAAAAATCGGATGAACAGTGACGGAATCGGCCGAGTTAGCCGATTTTTAGACCGAGTCAACCGAGTTTCACCCGAGTCTCGCCGATTTAAGACAAAAAATGGACGATTCTGACTAACCTGGACCGGCGCCTCTCCTTAGGAAGAACAGAGGAAGGCACAAATCGCGAAAGAGAGAGACTTTCTCCAAATCGCGAACGGAGGAGAGAGAGAAAGGCACAAATCGCGAACGGAGGAAGGCACAGATCGCATGGCCGCGAGGGGGAGAGAGAGAGCCCTAGCTTTCTCCAAATCGCGAAAGAAAGAGAGAGGGACATGGTTCTGAAAAAAGAAAGGCGGTCCCCAACGTCAGAGAGACAAAGGAAGGGAGAGGGAGGGAATAAAAAGGAAAGGACTGCGTCAAGATCCGTGCAAAACCAATTTTGAACGGTTGAGATAAATCAGAACGTCGAATGGGATATAACGATTAACAAAGGATGTTTAATTTAGATTAATTACGCGAGGTTTGCGCTTATAAATTTTTACGAATCATTCAAAGATTAGTCGTGATAATTTATAAAATTAAATATAACTTATTAAACTTTTAATTAACACTTTTCTTCTTCTAATATGTCACAAAATTATGTACTTCGATTATTATTGATTTAAATTGCCAAATTAATAATTCATAAGCATTTTGTTAGATTAATCACATATTTACATAGTTTGGTTATTTTGATTACTAAATTAAATCTACATTTGTTAAATTTAAATTCTAAATCTAAAACATGCAAAACCTTAATTGATATAATAATAAAAAAAATTTATATATACTAATTCATCTATCTAATTAATTTACCTTTATTTAATTTAATTAATTTACTAAAATTTTAATTAGTTGAAAATTTTATTTGTTAGTCTAATTAATTAATTTTTTTGACTCTGTACAACAATACCCCCATTCGTATTTTAATACAGAGGACGATGAGATGATCCAGCCAGCTCGGCATAGCTTCTGGCAATAAAAGTGTGTTCTATTTGTAATGTTTGTAATACATTATATAATTAGTGGATTATGTGAGTGTAATATTGTCTTAATTAACATAGTTTTTTTACAAATTATTTTTATCAATTTTTTCCTATTTTTTGGCTACAAAACAAGGCTTCTGCCAAAAATACCCGAGTTACCGATCCGATTCTTCCGATTCCGGCCGATTCATCCGATTCTGACTCGGCGGTCAAAAATCCGATTCCGATTCCGATTCCGATTTTTTGAACTATGGAAAAATGTCAAATAAACCCCCTCCTTTTTCACTACAAGCAAAAAAAAGTACCTATTTATCTGGTAAATTTTTATCTATAACACATACATTTTCACTTAACTAATGAGATAACTTTTTAATCTGATAAAGTACCTATTTATTTTGGTTTTACTTGACTTAGCTGTTACAAGTAACAGTATGCTCTAATTAGTATAAGTAACAGTATGCTCTAGAGTGGTCAATCTTGAATCTTCTAAATCAAGAACCTATTGGTGAAAGAGCTTCCTCAAATCAAGAACCTATTGTATTATAATTCGTACAAGTAACATGGAAGAAGCAAACTAGGAGATGCCCAACGTACCTATTGGAGAAAGAGCTTCCTCAAATCAAGAAGCGAACTAGGAGGTCTGAGTAAGAAAGCAAGCATCCGATCGATTATTTTCAGACAAGGAAACTTGTAGACGATTATCTCCGAGAGAGAAAGAAACCACCTTAGAGGCCAGTGGGCGTGGATCGGGCGACGAGGCCTGTGGGCGGGGATCTGGCGGCGGGGTCGGCCTGATCAACGCTGGGGATCGGGCGGAGGGGTCGAGCGGATCGGGCGGCAGGGCGGAGTTGGCTAAACCTAAAACGCGGGAGGAGACAGAAGAAAAACTTGCACTTGTTTTTTAAGGAGGCACCCTTCTACGATCGGGTCAAATCGGTCACAGAAGGGTAATGCGCCGGTCGCAGAAGGGTTCGTCTCCAATGCATTAATTTTTTTTTTTGTTTT
Organism: Carex kokanica; assembly: GCA_025461125.1. Lineage (NCBI taxonomy): Eukaryota > Viridiplantae > Streptophyta > Magnoliopsida > Poales > Cyperaceae > Carex > Carex kokanica. Next base: position 751,538 of record JAJGRX010001047.1, on the reverse strand, counting down.
TTGTTTTTTTCAGGGTCTTCAGCGACCGGCGACAAAACCGGTCTCTGATGCCGGTCGCTGAAGACAGGTTTTGCTGTAGTGTCAATAAAGCGAGTATGAATAAGATTTTTTTTCCGTTAGCTTATTGAGTATGGGTATGGGTAAGAATTATTTTCCGTTAACTAAACGGATATGGGTACATGTACAGGTAAAGGCTATTTCGTACCCGTTGGGTAACGGATAATTATATATAGATATATAAATATATATTCAATTATTTCTTTTTCCATCATTGTATTCATGCTAAACCTGATAATAATTTTTTTTTTCCTTCTTCGTCATTATTTTGTTCCTCAATCGTGAAAATAGAATAATTTACGGTACAATCTGGCTCTTATTTCCTCTTCAATTATTACTCGGTTGTCAACCAAGCTTTTTAATTCAATCATCTTCCTCCTTCCTCTTGAACCAGTCTTGAGTATTGTGTAACTGTAGGCATGTAGCTTCCTCCTTCAAGCCTCTTCAAAATTTGACTCTCTTTTGAATATCACAAGTAATTTTTGTATTTAGTAAAATAGAATTTGTAAAACACTTGAGGTTGAGATTTTTGAGTTTATTTGATGGAATAGATTATTAGTATTATCCGTTATTCATCCGCTACTATTTTGTTACCCGCTAATCTTAATGGGTATGGGTAGGGTAGGGTAAGACCAATTCTTAATAGGTACAGATAAGATATGGATAATATCAATTCTTAGTGGGTATGGATATAAAAATACTTCCATCCTATCCGTATCGTACCCATTGACACCCCTAATGAGGAACAATTGGAGTGTTGTGTGACTATTCTATACAAAATTTCAAATTTCAGATTTGTATATACAAGTTCAAATTTGTACATATAACTTTAGATCCCCAATAGTTAATACTGCAAAGAGGTGTTATATCCGATTATATCATGGGTAAAATCAGAGCGGATACAGAGAGAACAGTGGTAAAACTATATCCATATTCTTTTATAATTTTTCGGATTCGGATACGGATTGGATACAGATACGGATACGGATCGGATCGGATATTTATTAAAAAATACTTAAGTTCTAATATTCATCTAATTATAATGGTGAATAATATAATTTGTTCATAATATATATTAAACTATATTATATATATCTACTATTTCGATACGGATAATTGAATTATAAAACCATATCTTTATTCATATCCACACGGATATTCGAATATCGGATATCTATATCTAATTTTTCGAATACAAATCAATTAAATGCATATTGGATATCATCCATACCGTTTTCACCCCCAGATTATACTGTTCAAATTTGATGTTTTTAGATTTATCTAATTCGTTTCTAGCAAGGACATATGAATATTAGATAGTAGGTGTATGGATGTAATTTTGAGAATTTGATACCAAGTGTTGGTTTCTTGTTCTCTAACTAGTGGTTTCAATAAAAAAAAAATCGGTGTTGCTAAACTCCAATGTAAATATATATTGGTGAGAATTTGATACCGGCACCTATCAAAATTTAAATATATTGGTGGGAATATGATTTCAAGAAAATAAAACCAATATAATTAAATTATGAATACAATTATAGAACTACAAGTTTTATCTGATCTGAATCATACACCCAAAGCTATAATGCAGTGTATGCTTTTAATCTACCTACCGATTCAAATCCAGACTTCATCTGATATAAATACTCGATGTCTATTAATATATTCACAATTATGATAAAAATCAATACATATTTACAATAACTAGTTGTCTTAAACTCAACTGTAGGATGATAAAATTTTATTTTTATTTATTTTCTTCCTTCTCTTGCTAATATATATTAAATAATACATTTTTCAAAAAAGATTGCTTCATCTCTAACAGTACTAATACATCTTAATTCCTTGGAAATGTTTCGTCAATGCAATAATTAATGATTTCAATTTAAATAAATTGAAACTTAATTTGTGACACTGTTCAGCCATACAAATTAATGTTTAAGAACGCAAGCACGTTCAAGCATCATTCATGGAGGGGATAACTCAAGCCAACAGGGAGGAAATATCATGAGACAATTAAACTAAATTCAAAGAGATAAAATTTATAATAATTCAATAACTTTATTATAATATTTTTTTGAGATGTTATATAGCTATATTTTACCTCCAAAAGCTACCTAATAATTTTGAAAAAAAAAAAAATGGAAGAGACAGCCATATTTAAAATAAATAAATATATAGATAGATAGATAGAGGGAACAAGAAATCTTGGCCAATGGTTCACCACCATAAAAAAAATGGAAGAGCAGCCTCTGCCAGGTTAATTTAAAAAGAGAGAGAGAGAGAGAGCATTAAAAGTAAATTTGAGAACAAGAGGAGCTACAAAGTAAAAGTGGGTGGAAAAAAAATTAAGTTTTAGAAAAAAAAAATTCTCACAATTTTAAAAAGATAGTTATGATTTGGAAAATAAATTGCTCTGAATTAAAAATAAAAAACAGATGAACTCTAACATAGAAAATTTTGTTATGAGCATTTTCTCAAAATTTTCTCTCAAGACGATGCTTTTCGAACAGGACCTAGCTAGGTAAATGCGCGTGTTACTTGATTACTTAGGCATGTTTATTAATTGAACCTGGACGAGAAATACCAGAAGACACAGAATCTTGCTACCTTTAAACGCTCCAGTGGGATCACAATTGAGAATTGATGCAAGTTGCCAACGTTGAAGCCGATCACTTTTTCTTGGGAAGATCCAATGGGCTGTAGACAGATTGCCAATAAAGTAACACCCGATAATTACATAGACTTTAGTTAGTGCAGCACCACAAGCCATCTTAAATAACATCTTTAAAAATACTGGAGTATACCGAGCTTTATAATTAAAAAAAAAAAATCAATTTCATGTATATCACTGAAAAATTATGAAATTACCTATTTATTCTTCTAAATTCTAATCTATTTATCCAATATACTTTAAATATATATGAAATATGTCCAAAATTTAAATTAATTATGGTTAAAATTATAAAGAGTACAATTAATCAAGAATTAATTAAAACTATTCTCATATATCATGTACAATCTCTCTTTTCATCTAGACACTCTTAGTACCTCTCTCTCTCTCTCTCTTTTTGAAAAACTTGGCAGCGGCTGCCAAGATCTCTCTCTCTCTCTCTCTCTCTTCATTATATGTGTGTATCTATACTCCAAACTCCCATCTAGGTTTCTCTTCCTCTTCCAACAGCTCCCTTCTAAGATTAAAGTTTCTTTCTCTTCATATTTCATAACCGATAGTGATTTGATTGATGTTGGAGAAGCGGAAGGCACAAATGTTAAAGAGAGTGGGAGAAATGAGGAGAGGTTCCACGCTAAAGATGATGGAAAGATGAGGAGACATTTTAGCACAAAAGGGGTAAGAGCCACACTAAAAGAATAAGAGAGCGGTTTTGTGCACAAAGAGAAGGAAAAAGGAACTAATTAAGTGATTAATTATATTTTATATAATATTAAATATGTTTTTGATAAATTGAGTAAATATGTCACTTATTAGAATTTAAAATGGTAAATACATAATTTCATAGTTTTTTAAGGACATATATAAAATTAAAAAACATAGAAATCCTTATTTTCTTAAAACGTTAATGCTTCTGTTAGTATTATTTTTTTGTTTTTTGTCATTTTATTTTTCTCAAAACATACATAATAGGTGGATTCGATTCTAATATCAAATGTCGTACAACAATTCAATATCGACATACAACATGATATTAAATAACATAAATAAAAGTCTATCATATATCAAAAATATCAAACATAACATCAAACATTGTATCAAATATTATTAGATAACATCAAACTTCGTACCAAGTACCAAAAACATCAAACATCGTACCAAATAACATATAACATCAACTATGGTACCAAATAACATAAAAAAAATATCTAAACTTAAATATAAACCTAAATTTGATCATCTGAGTTGTCACTATCGTCATCACCATCGTCATCCTCCCCCTCATCCCGACGTCATTCTGGATATCAGATATCAATGTATGGCGCGAGCTTAAACCTCCTTGTAAGGATATAACAAAAGTTGAGCCCAAAACCTTACTCCATTGACTATTTAAAAACTTTCAAGCATTTAAAACCCAAAATACCTTAAATTCAATCTAAAATCCTAATTCCTTGACCATTTAAGCATTTTTAAAATACCTTAAATTCAACCCAAAGAGAGTATCGGGGAGGGTCAGAAACCAACCGAAGGTGAGAGTGGATGGGCGGCAAGAAACAATGGCCAAAGGTGAACAACACCTTAATTTTAAATACTAAACCCTAGCAATAAGGGAAAGAGCGAGAGAGAGAGAGAGTTGTCTTGACTGAGGGAGACGATCAACGCGACAGCAATCGGTGACCAACGACAGCATCAGCCTCTGATATCCCATACAGATACAGTGGTATGAATACAGTCAATCAGTGTTTCAGTCAAAATGCAATGACTGCCGCGCGCCTAAATAACTTTGAGCACTTTAAAAATTAATATCCAAGTTGCAAACTCTAAACAGAAAACTTGAGCGGTTCATATCTCAGAATTTTAAATAATTTAAAGTAAACAGATAGAGTCTTGCCGAATTTTGAAAATCGAAATCCGGCATATTCAGTTTGTTATTAGATTATATATGTTGGATTAGGTTGACTTATCTAGACAGATGATGCAGATCTAGTTACGTTAGCCTAATTTATAATTAATTATTATGTCTCAAGTCTCAACCAATTAAGTTTCACCTGAGAAATTATTTGACTAAACATATATCGAGAAGCTAGCTAAACTACTGCGCGGGAAACTATTTTAATGTAACACTAACTACTTACTAGGACCACAATATCCCTAATAACTGATGAAAGTACGTGGATTCAAAACGAGAAGCTGATCAATTGTCACATAATCTATTATAGATTTCATAATTGCTTTCATGTAGCTAGCTAGCATTCCTAAAAAGGCAACCGGATCGCTGATCGATATACTCTCGTTTAGAGTAATTTATTTAATTTTGTCTCCAATGTTTAAAAAAAAAAATAGCTGGCAATGTTGAGCTCCGACCGGTTCATCATCTTAATTTTCAAAGAATAAATAAAATTGGCTGCTCATTAATGGTAATTAATTGCTGAACGGGCTGCAATGCAAATAAACGCATTCCTAAAGTAAATATATACTTTAGATGAAAAACTAGCATTTTAAAACATAAAATGCAAGAGCCAATTATTTCATTTCACTGCATATGTATTTAGTACATGACAATAGATTTCAGAACCTTTGCATCTCGGGATACAAATGTAAGATGTAAGCTGTTGTGCCCACAAGTCATCCGGGACGTAAACGGCACGCAACAGAGTCAAGAGTATTTTTGTTATTTCCTTTGCTAATATTAGATTTCCTTATTATAGAGATTTAGATAATAATCTGTGGATTTGTTTTTGCTTTCTTTCTTATTAAGTGTGTGGAAAATAAGAAACCACACGCTATTTTAGTTAACATTGTATTAGGATATTTCTTACCATGTTTTGATTTAAGTATTGAATAAAAGCTATGAGAAATCAGAAAATGGTGCGGCATCTTTGCACCACAAATTAGTCTTCTTTGTTACCTGTCTTATTTCTCTCAACATTAAAAATACAACCCATTGGTTCGATTCCAACATTTGGTATCAGATCCAAGTTGAATCATGGCAGATGGGAGTGGAGAGAAAACGCTTCCTGTAGAGAAAACACAACCTAGAACGATTGCAAGAGTAGGTGTGCCAATTCAGTACCCTTTACTGAATGACACAAACTACGGGCTGTGGGCGGTGAAGATGAAGACAATCCTGGGAGCACTGGGTGTATGGGATGCAGTGGAGGGCAACAAACCTGTCGATAAGGAAAAGGATCAGGGAGCTCTAGCCGCCATCTTCCAAGCCGTGTCTGATGCCGTGATAATGACGATAGCTGAAAAGGAGACAGCAAAAGAGGCATGGGACACCATCAAGCAGATGAGTGTAGGGGAAGATCGTGTCAGGAAAGCAAGGGTACAGGTATTAAAACGACAGTTTGATCGGATGATTATGTCGGATACCACTAGTATAGTAGAATTCTCCCAAAACTTGATAAGTACAGTAGGAGAAATTAGATCTCTCGGGGTGGATCTGAAAGATAGTGTTGTGGTAGAAAGGTTATTTAGCGCCGTACCAGATAAATTCTTACCAATTATTGGAACAATAGAACAATGGGGTGACATATCTTCGATGTCAGTGGCAGAAGCGGTAGGGCGGTTGAGAGTTTTTGAGGAGAGTATGAAGGGGAGACAACAACATAAAGAAGAAGATGAGAAACTAATGCTTACACGTTCACAGTGGGAGGCACTATCCTTGCAAGAAAGGAAGAAAGGAAGAATGGAGAAGGATCTGACAGTAAAGAAAGATGGCAGAAAGGGGAATATGAGAAAAAACCATACAAGAAATTCGACAAGTCAAAGATCAAGTGTTTTAATTGCTCGATTTTCGGGCATTTTGCATCAGAGTGTCGTAAACCAAAGAAGGAAAAGGTGAATCTGATAGAGAAAGAAGAAGAGGAGCCAGCCTTACTAATGCATGAGTTAATAAGAACTCAAGAAGTGAATTCTGGCATTGAGACGATTCCTGAAAGATCTGAGGAATTGTACATGGGGGCAAAGGTGAAAACTCAAGATAATATTTGGTATTTGGATTCAGGAGCTAGCAATCACATGACGGGTTGCATAGAAAATCTTACAGACCTTGACACAACAATTCGAGGAGTAGTGAAGCTTAGAGATGGGTCAGAGGTACCTATAGGAGGGCGTGGCACTGTGGTAATCAAGGGACATACAGGAGAACACAGGGCGATAACTGATGTGTATTATATTCCAAGGCTGACTAGCAATATCATTAGTTTAGGGCAGCTTGAAGAAAAGGGGTGCAAAGTGCAACTTGAAGGCGGTAGTTTAAAGGAGTTAGACAAAAATGGGAGGTTGATTATCTGGGTTCAAAGATCAAAGAACAGACTATACACTCTGAATCTAGATTTGGTGCAGTCTGTGTGTTTAAAAACAAGTGTTGAATCTGATACATGGAAGTGGCATGCAAGATATGGGCACATTAATTTTCAATCTCTAAAGAAGATGTGCCAAGAAAACTTGGTAGAAGGGCTGCCAAGAATTGAATGCATAGAAGAAGCGTGTAGAGGATGTATAATTGGCAAGCAGCGTCGATTACCTTTTCCTCAAGAGGCAGAGTTCAGAGCAAGCGAGACATTAGAGTTACTTCACGGGGACTTGTGTGGACCTATTACCCGTCCCACTCCAGCCGGTAACAGATATTTCCTCTTACTGGTAGATGATTACAGCAGATACATGTGGATTGTGTTGATGAAAACCAAAGACAAAGCTTTCTCCTCATTCAAGGAAGTCAAGGAGGCAATTGAGGTAAAGAAGAATGCAAAATTAAAGGCATTTAGAACTGATCGAGGAGGTGAGTTCAGATTAGATGAATTTGTCGAGTATTGCAAGACAACGGGTATTAAGAGGTATCTGACTACACCATATTCTCCACAACAGAATGGAGTGGTTGAAAGGAGAAATCAAACTGTCTTGGGAATGGCCCAAAGTATGATGAAAAGCATGTGTGTTCCATCAGAGTTCTGTGGAGAAGCTGTGACTACCGCTGTGTTCTGAATCGAGCATCAACTAAAAGTCTGACGGGGATGACTCCATATGAGGCATGGTACAAGAGAAAGCCTAAGGTAGATCACTTTCGAACTTTTGGGTGTCTGGTGCATGTGAAGGTAACAAACACTCATTTATCAAAGCTTGATCCTTGATGGTGTTCATTGGATACGAAAAGGGGTCCAAAGCTTACAGGGTGTACAATCCTGTTACTAAAAAAGTGCATGTGACACGAGATACAATATTTGAGGAAGATAAGGCATGGGACTGGGATACCAAAGAAAAGCACACAAACACTCAAACTAGTACTGGATTCAGACTAGAGTATGAACATGATGAGTTAGGCAGTGAGTCAGGCAATGAATACCAGCATGACAGTGAAGATGTGAGACAGCAAATCCTAGACTCGCCTACATCTACACAAGGACCAGCGGAAGGTACAGACCATAAGGAGTTTGGAGATTCACAAGGAACACCAGTGAAATTACAGAGCCTTGATGAAATATACAGTGAAACTGAACCGATGCAGTTGAATTACTCTAACATGTGTTTAATTGGGATGGAAGAACCAACAAATTTCAATGATGCAGAAAAGGATAAGAACTGGAACCGTGCCATGATAGAAGAAATTGAAGCTATTCAAGACAACAAAACATGGAGTCTAGTAGAACCTGTTCAGGGACAGAAGGTTATAGGACTCAAGTGGGTGTTTAAATTAAAGAAAGACTCAGAAGGCAAAATTGCAAAGTACAAGGCTCGTCTTGTAGCAAAGGGATATGTGCAACAGCAAGGAGTCGATTTTGAGGAAGTGTTTGCTCCTGTGGCCAGAATGGAAACGGTGCGGATGATCATGGTGATAGCAATGCAACAAGGATGGTCATTGCATCATATGGATGTCAAATCCGCAATTTTAAATGGAGAATTAAAAGAAGAGGTTTATGTCAAACAACCACCAGGATTCGAGATAAAAGGGAAGGAACACAAAGTGTTAAAATTGCACAAGGCTCTTTATGGTTTAAAACAGGCTCCAAGAACCTGGAATTTCAAGTTAGATAGCACATTAAGGTCAATGAACTTTGAAAGAAGGCAACTGGAGCATGCAGTCTATAGGAGAAAGCAAGGGGAAGGATACACTTTAGTAGGAGTGTATGTGGATGATTTGCTAATTATAGGAACATGTGAATTAGAGATTGCAAGGTTTAAGTCAGAGATGATGGAGAAATTCAAGATGAGTGATTTAGGCTTATTAACCTATTATCTTGGCATAGAGGTTAGACAGACAACTGAAATGATCACCTTGTGTCAGGAAAGTTTTGCTCAGAAAATTTTGAAGCAATGTGGCATGGATGAGTGTAATCCAACACAGGCACCCATGGAAGCCAGGCTCAAACTCAATAAGAATAGTAGTTCTCCTCCAGTTGATCAAACCAGATATAGGAGTATTGTGGGCAGCCTTCGATACCTGTTGAACACTAGACCCGATCTAGCATTTTTCGTGGGGATTGTCAGTCGATTTATGGAATCTCCTACAACTGAGCATATGGCAGCCGTGAAACACATACTAAGGTATGTAAGAGGGACAACTGGTATGGGTTGCTGTTATAGGAAAATTCCAGAAGAAAACATGAACTTTGTTGGTTTCTCTGATAGTGATATGGCCGGGGATTTGGATGACAGGAAGAGCACTACTGGTGTGATTTATTTTTTGGGAAGCAATCCAGTTAGTTGGTTTTCGAGGAAGCAAAAGGTAGTAGCTCTATCCTCTTGTGAAGCTGAGTACATAGCGGCTGCATCAGCAGCATGCCAAGGTGTCTGGCTAGAATCATTGCGTGCAGATTTCTTGAGTCAGCTGCCTCAGAAGATAAAGCTTAAAATTGATAACAAATCTGCAATCTCGCTGTGCAAGAACCCTGTATACCATGATCGGAGTAAACACATTGACACTCGATTTCACTTTATAAGAGAGTGTGTAGAAGAAGGGAAAGTGGAGGTCGAACATATCGGGACCAACAACCAGCTTGCTGACATATTAACCAAACCATTGGGAAGAGTCAAATTCCTGGAGCTAAGAGAAAGAATAGGAGTGCAGACTATCAAGAGGGCACAACAAGCTTAGGGGGGAGAATGTAAGATGTAAGCTGTTGTGCCCACAAGTCATCCGGGACGTAAACGGCACGCAACAGAGTCAAGAGTATTTTTGTTATTTCCTTTGCTAATATTAGGTTTCCTTATTATAGAGATTTAGATAATAATCTGTGGATTTGTTTTTGCTTTCTTTCTTATTAAGTGTGTGGAAAATAAGAAACCACACGCTATTTTAGTTAACATTGTATTAGGATATTTCTTACCATGTTTTGATTTAAGTATTGAATAAAAGCTATGAGAAATCAGAAAATGGTGCGGCATCTTTGCACCACAAATTAGTCTTCTTTGTTACCTGTCTTATTTCTCTCAACATTAAAAATACAATCCATTGGTTCGATTCCAACAACACAGACTTTGGCACAGGTTCTCTCACACTTGTATACATCGAACGAACTTAATCTGGCCCTTACGTGCCCCCTGTCGGAGGAAGCATCACAGCAACTCAGTGTTCTTACGGCACGGGTAGCACAGATCACACTCAACACGGAGTTAGATGAGGCCAGATGGAAGTGGACAGATACGGGGGTGTTTACGGTGAAGTCGGCTTACCGGGCAATGAAGGATGGCCCACGCATTACCAATCAAATTAAACATGTATGGGCAACGAAGGCACCGCCGAGATTCAAAGTGTTTGGTTGGCTAATGATGCTCAATAAAATTCTAATGGTGGACAACTTAATCAAGAGGGGAATGATACTGGTAAACAGATGTGCTATGTGCAAAAACGGGGCGGAATCGGTCCAGCACCTCTTCAATCACTATGTGTTCTCGCAGACCTTATACATTCACATGGAGATGGTATTTCAGATAAGGAGGCCGGATTACGCACAATTGGTACACCCCATCATTAACAGGAACTACTCAAAGAGAGAGAGAGATCGTTATTTTTTATAACAAGTTTCATCATATGGCGGGAGCAATGTGCAAGAATATTCACAGATTCCGAATGTACGGTGTGAGACCCCGTGGAACAAATAAGAGAACAATGGAGGTACAGTGCGAGTGGGCGGATCAACTCCTAAACGGTGTACGGTGGATGTTAACGTTCACAACCTAGGTGATGAAGGGATCTTGCATTTCAACACGGGAATACGATTTTCAAAAATTATTACTGTGGCTTCTGTGTAAGGGATTCAAGTGATAGCTTTTCACTAGATCCTGTAATACTCTTGCTTTTTGGTTTGTTTTTTGGTTTGCTTTCTGTCATTTTGAAAAAATATATTGTAACATACCTTATGTAACAATGCTTTTATCAATCAAATGGGGACTGGACCCCTATTTTACTCAAAAAAAAAAAAAAAAATTTCAGAACCATAATGCTCTCCATACTAATTTCTACCATAGGAAAAAAAAAAAAAAGCAAATAAAAAAAGTGAAAATAAAATAAGCTACAGCATCATCTCTAGGCCAATTTGGTTAACATATAGGAACTAAATTAATGAAGTGATAACAGGGGAGAACTCCAACCATCATGCCTCCACAAACTCTACTCTCTCCTCTTCTTCTCTAACGCCATGGCTGTTTCGGCATCCTTCTCAGAACAAAGGCCTAGTATTTGTAGCACGGCTAGAATCCATTGGGTGGGTGGGTGGGTGGGTGGGGGCAACTGTAGATGCTTTAAAAGAGACTCGTAGGCGGTACACGGTAGCCAGTACATATGTCCTTTTGTGGGACAGGTTCGGTGAACTTAGCCGCGTTTTGTATACCACGAATCTTCCTTTAATCACTTAGTGGTCACAAAGCCAAAGTTGGAGGTTTCCAGCTTCAATTTGTCTCGTCAAGTCAGATTCATGCTATTTAATTGATGAAGCACAGGTAGTCAGTGCTATACTGCTATACTGCTATCACCATCCGTTTTGCTAGATGGAACCGGTTTAAATCCTGCCAGCCTACCAGGTGCAAGAAAATTAAAGTTTGAAACTTTAGAAACTTTTAATAATAATAAGATTAGAGGGTAGTTAGGAGATCAGTATTAATTAATTGTAAGATAACAGAGAAGTATGACATCTTTGAATATTGGAAATTTGGAACTTGTCCCTTCAAAAAGAATCTTATATCAACGAAAGATAAAATAAATTTGATGGAAGTAATACACCTGGCACATTAACTGATCAAATTGTATTGCTATGTATCACACCTGGCACATTAACTGATCAAATTGTATTGCCATATACATAGCAATTCGAAGATTCATGGGTTAAATAACTATTCAAATTTATATTTTATATTTTTATTAGCACATAATATGTTATCAAAATGTTCAAATTGCATCAAATTAAATATGCAATCTATCTATTTAGAGAGGAGGGCTCAAATGCCCCATTACTTCATGCTCCAATCGTACCTCAATATCTTTATCTTCAATTCAAATTAAAGTTCAAACAGACGATCCGAACTGCTCAACGTGATATCCATGTTAAAATATGATTGGAGACCAAATTTTATATTTTTTGGAAATTTTATTTGTTTTTCTTTTAACTAACTCTCTAATATTTGTTTTTTTCTTCTTTTTGGCGTTGGTACTGTTACTGCCTCTTGGAGAGAGAAAGAGTGGTTGAGAATGACTAAAAAAAGTTGGATAAGTTATTATTTTATTAATATCGCTAACCTATCTATCTGTGAAATTCACTAAACTCACCTTTTTGTTGGAATAGCTAACATCGATACTATTATTACTTTTTAGTTTACGTTTGGATCACAGTTTTTTAAGAATAGTCCTGAGTTAGCGCTATTCTAACCCAATCCAAATGCACCCTATATCTCTGAAATTAATTTTAGAGTTTATATTAAACCACGTCAGTAATAAATTAAAAAGAAAAAATAATTTGAGCCAATCATTTGGCCAGCATAGAGTTTATAAACAGTTTCTTAATAAGAAACTTTCATGCATAGTTTCTAAATAAGAAATTCTCCCACATCTCTGAAATTGAATTAGAAACTGCCACATCAGATTAGAAACTCTAATAATACCAGGGATGTAGATGCTTTAAAAATAATGATTTTGTATCTATCTTAAAAAATATTTAAAAAAATTCAAAAAATATAAAATTTGGTCTCCAATCATATTTTAAATTGGATAACACGTTGAGCGGTTCGTATTGTCTGTTTGAAATTTGAAATTGAAGATAAAGATGTTGGAATATGATTAGGGCATGAAGCACTGGGACATTTGAGCCCTCCTCCTATTTAGAACTTACGTATAGTTCAATTTTCTGGATTAATTTGATAATAATTTTAACTTATCTAAAAAGTAATATTGTCAACATGTATACTTTCCTATTCGTAGTGCAGCCGGATTTCTAAAGCCTTTTTTATTAATGAAGTACCAGTTTTCTTATTACAAAATCTCGTTGTTTGGGCACACGAAAAAATCATGAGGGACATCGTGGGAAGAGAGCTTACAAATGACAAATAAAGAGAAATTAAAAGACTTGAAAATGAACAATTATTATTGCCCGTTAGTTACCAAGGGGTTTTTTTTTTTAATTTTTGAGAGAAAAAATACCCATGTACAGATCACCGGTCAATGTTGAAACTTTAATTTAAAAACACAAATTTCAATTCAATAAATTTGTTTAAAATCTGTTTTAGTAATATTTACAAACTTGAGACTTAAAATAAAAATCTCATATTAAGTTAATTTGAATTCCGTCACATTTTCTGATCGAACGGTTATAAAAAAATCTCCTAATCTGGCGCATTTTAAGTTTCTCTGTCTATAATCTTTTATTCTCTGATGTATAAAAGTACTCAAAAAAGGAGGCAGCACAGTTTCCAAAAATTCAGATTTTAATTCACGACTTCGTAGCTGCTATAAAGATTTTTAAAAAAATATCATACCCCTTCCATCCATCACCGTAAAATCCCCGTAACTGTTCCGTTCACCTGTTAACGGTCGGTCCCCACCTCTGACAGAGCGCTCGATCCCTTCTCTTCTTTCTCTCTCGAAACTTCATCTCTTCCGCCTCCTCTCTCGAAATTTCGTTCCTTCTCTTCTTCTCTGAGTTCTCTCTTCCAGCTCGTCTTCTCCAGAACCTTTGAACCCAGGACTCTTTAGTGTATCTCTCGGAAGTTCGCCCTCACTGCAATACTCTCCTCTCACTCGAACCTCCTTTCGTCTTCGGATCGTAGCCCCTTCTTCCCTTTCTGCTCCACCTCCATTCCGGACCAGATCCCAACCCTTTTCCTCCCGACCATGAACAAAAAAGAAGAAGAAAGTAAAACAAAACAGATCGATTCTCCGATCAAGCTCTCAAGATCATTGTCAAAGCTAGCTTCATCATATGCCGCTCAAGGTCTCTCTCTCTCTCTCTCTCTCTCAAGTCTCAACTCATCTATATCAAAGTAGTGTATCAGCCTGTTTATAAATAGGACTAAAGCTTTTCAATTCAGATTTCGGATTTTCAGATTTTGCTATTGTTTTCAAAACACTTGAATTAGGCTTAGAGTATGCATCATTATGAAAAGGACCAAAGCTTACGGAAATGGATTGATACTTCTGTATATTCATAGATAGCTTAACAACTTCAAATCATTGATACTTTTGTAGCCTAATTGTGATTCCTTGATTTCTGGAATAGGGTTTAGGATGAGTTGAGACTAAAATTGGGGTTCAGTTGATCATGTGTTTTTGTGGATTTGAAGATGGGCCTGTTGTTGGAAAATTGTAGAAAGCATATGATTCACTTGGAGCATTTTGACAGAAAAGAGGTAGAATCCGCTAGAAATTCAAATACATTGTTTTTTGCAGATTGTGGAGGAGAAGATAGAAAGATACACACCCAGGCTGAAGCTACTACTTTGAGGTAAATTTTTGCTAAAAATGATTTGTTAGAACTTATTTAAATGGTTAATAGATAGTAGCTTGACCTAAGAAAAATCCTGAAGCGTATCACACACCAATTACGGTAGATTGATTTTTTTTTTTTTTTTTTTTTTTAACGAACTTTTGTGATATTTGAATCGTTAATTATTTGGAGAGATAGTGGCTCAGTTCAATTTTGAATTCAATTTAAATTGCATAGAACCATGGACAGATATGGATATCAATTAGGATGGATTCAAAACCAACAGATAGAAGAAACTAACAAAAATATCTACTTTAATCTTGCATTAACCTAACCTAGACATGCCTGATACCAGCTCCAATACAATGTCAGGTCCAGTTTTGAATCCGATTGCACTAGGCCGTTTGGCTACTTCTATCTTCTATTTTGACTATAAAAAAATATCAGCAACAAAGGAATATTTTAAATATTCTCATAAATTTTTTATTGTACTATTGCAAGGTGTTTGAAACATTAATTGGCTCAAGTCTTTGCTACAAAACTTTACTAAAAAAATTCTAAATTTTCTGTTCTCTAAAAAGGAGGATGGGACCTGCCAAGCAGTGATTCTTGAAGTCAACCCGATTGATGCTGGATTTATTGTTTCAACTGGAGATGATGCAGATGGAGAAGTTAGATCAATAGTTTATGGTAAGAAATTTGCATTTTTATTATCTTATCATTCAAGTTCAGTAATGCAAATCTACTGTATGATCTGTATAATCAAATCTAATGCAGAATTAGTTTGATCGGTTTACATAATTTAGTATTGAAGTTTACATATTGATGAGAAGAGATTTACATACACTTTTCAAAATGTGACAATTGGTTGGGGGATATTTGAGGGATTGGAGGAAACATTAATCTATTAAAAACATAGATTCTGAAGTTTTTTATAGTCAATGGTCCTAAAAAATAGCCAATATTCTGAAGTTTTCTATATGATATTCTATTAAAAACATTAATCTAGGAATTTGCTAATTTACTGACTGGTAAGGACGTTAAGAAAAATAATCTATAGGAAGTTTTCTTTAGCAACTTATAAGAAAATAACGAAAGGCATCTTTTGTTCAATATTGCTACATTATGTTGACTGGTTTGTACTTGCATTGAAAGTTACTATTACAGTAGTAGCCTACTATTATACTTATTTCATCCTGTGAACCTCAACTAAAGATATTATTACATTATTGAACTTTAGTTTTTCTTTTCTCTTTTTTAGGACCTTTTGATCCAACGAGGAGCATAGGTAAATGGAGGCATGATACAAACATCATCCGAATTTTTTTCAATGATGTAGTGTTATGTAAAACTTTTTTATGTTTACTTTGATTTGTATGAAATGTTATGTTTGATATCAACATGTATGCTATTTATTGGCAATTTATTTTGCTTAGTGGTAAGAATTATGTCTCATGGTTAGACATAATAGTATGTGTGTTTTGAGATTAGTTGTTATGTTTACAGTATTTAGAGTACTATCTTACAAAGTTTTACAGTAAGGTTTACATAATTCAAAACAAAATATTATAGTTTTTGGATGCAGCACATCAAAAGAGATAATATTCACAAGTTACAATTTAAGTTTACAAAATTCAAAGCTTAATTTTATAGAGTTATGTGATAAGATTTACAGAAGTCAAAATAATTGAAAGAAGCATCTAGATGCCGAATCTAACAAAACTAAAATTTTGAAAAAAATAAAATTTGAATTTTTTTTACTGGTTTACATTATTCAACGTAATTGTCTATAGAGTCATGTGATAGGGTTTCTAGAATTCGAAACAATTCGAAGTAGTATCTAGATGCAAATTTTAAAAAAAAATTGAATTTTTTTTACCGGTTACAGTATTCAATGACATTGTCTACAGAGTTATGTGATAAGGTTTATAAAATTTAAAATATTTGGAAGTAGCATCTAGATGCAAATTTTAAAAAAAATTGAAAAAATTGAAAAATTGAAATTTTTTTACTGGTTACAATATTTAACGAAACTGCCTACAGAGTTATGTGATAAGGTTTACATAATTCAAAATAATTAAAAGTAACATCTCTAATTGAAAAAAAAAATTTTAATTTTGAATTTTTTTTTACCTGTCTGTTTACAGAATTTTAAAGTGGTCCCGATTAGTTACTAGTTTTGAAAAGTTGTTAGAGATCTTCTAGATATGGTTCCAGTGGTCCTGATCAAAAGTCTAAAAGTGGTCCCGATCAAAACAGTTAAAGTTGTTGAAGTGGAGGTTAAAGTGGAGGTTTTTGGGACCACATGGTAATGAAAAGTTATGTTTGAAGAATTAGTTGCATTGGGTTACAGGATTTAGTGTTGAAGTTTACAGAACCGGAGATAATCTGGAGATTGGTGTCCGGGAACTATTAGCAGCTTCCTTAAAAAAAAAGACTCTCCCTCTCCCCACTCTGTTGGTATCCGAAAAAAAATCTCTTTCATTATATTTTCTATTCACATAAAATGAACTTCTTTGATTTGTTCTTCTTTTCCCATGTGATTTCAATCTTACCAAATTCTGATCTATGTTGGATATTCTGGAGTTATCACCAGTTGCTTCTATAATCATGCCTTAAGGAGTAACATCTTCAGATTATCTTAGTGGCGATTTCAAGTCTTGCGCGAAAGAGACGGAATACGCTTAAGAACATCGTACACGATCCGGATAATACTGTTTTCACTTGATTTATTTAACTATTGAATTTCTACAAATTTTACCAACAATCGCCACTACTGACATGTTTTTCCAAAAAGTCACATTTTAAGGCTTGTCCCCAAATTTGCTACAGAACAATATTCCATTGAACTAGTAAATATATATAACCCAAAATCAGGGACAGAGTCAGATTTTTGAAATATGAGGATCAATCATATAAAAAGTTATTTACTAGAGGATGGTTCGAGTAGGGATGTGAGATATCCCATTATTAATACACTAGTACCAAAAATCTGGTAACACCCCTAAGAGCTTTCGCAAACCAACTAACTTTGGTTATTGTCCCTGATAAACTAGAAGTAAAAGATAAAATGTGGATCCAGGCAATGGAGTTCGAGATGAATGCTCTTAAAAAAAAAATTATACCTGAGAAATAGTAGATCTAGCAAAAAGGAAGAACACTGTAGGGTGTAGGTGAGTCTACTTCATTAAATATAATAAAAATGGGGAGGTTGAGAGATATAAAGCTCGGTTATTTGCTAAAGATTATACACAAGTCTATGGGATTGATTTTCAGGAGACTTTCTCATATGTAGCAAAACTAAATAATGTACGAGTTATCTTATCTCTTGCAGCAAACTTTGACTGGCCATTACACCAATTCGATGTGAAGAATGTCTTCCTACATGGTGATCTTGAAAAAGAAATTTATATGGATATGCCACCCGGATACACAAATCGTGGGTCACTGACCAAAGTGTGCAAACTCAAGAAAGCACTATATGGACTCAAGCAATCACCTAAAGCATGGTTTGGAAAATTTTGCATTGCAATAAAGAGCTATGAGTACCAATAGAGAGATTCAGGTCACACAATGTTCTTAAAAAAAAGACGGGAGGCAAAATTGCAATTTTAATAATTTATGTTGATGACATAATTATTACTAGAGATAATGAGATTGAAATTGAGAAACTTGAGAGGAAATTAAGTAAGGAGTTTGAGATGAAATTAAGTATTTTTCTCAAATTGTTCAATATCTCACTAAACCAAACAAAACCTCTACACGCGGAGTAGAATTTGGGACGTAGTGTTGTCAACAAGATAAAAAAATTAGAAAAAGAAAGATGAAATCGGCAATGCAAAAGTGAGGAGAAACTTCCTCCATGGCTGCTCTCCTCATAATTTGATTCCAAACTAGAATACAAAGAGAAAGGAAGGTCCTTTCCTTTTTTTTTTTTGTTTAACGGAGGAAGGCTTATTCCCTAAATAACTCTTTATACATTGATTTGACAGATTATTCTGTTCTCTTGAATTAATTTTCTTTTAAGGAAAATATTCTCTTGAATTATATACCTGTGGGGACAAGGACTTGATACACCAAGGACTGAACAAACTGGGAATCCATCTAGAATGACAGAACGAAGTTTATTTCCCATTAATTCTCTTTCTTCATAATCTTTTATATTTGAACACTCTTTTTTTTTAATTACATTATAATAAGAAAAGAAAAAAGATGATGGAGAGAGAAGAGAGAAGGGAGAGAACGGAAAGTACCTGAAAAAGCACATAGTTCATCGCAATCCTTTGATCTGCGACATAGTAAAATATCAAAAAGTTATTGTGCCAGCAGAAAAACTGTCTTTACTCTTTACTGAACCTGGACAGATTTCCAAAATATAACAGGGACAGAGCATCCACGTTTTACATGTGGTATCTATATCAAAACTGTGGTTGTGCAAATCATATCTCAATCCTTGTATTTAATGAAATTATGTCGGCCCACTAGAAAAAGCATTTGATACCCCTGTTCTTCCTACCATGTATATTGAGTACCGTGTAATTTACCATTTATTACGATATATGAAGATGAGCAACTATAAGAATTTGTTTATTTATGCACCTGCAACTTATATTTGCCAAATTTAAGAAACGAAATTAATATGCAATTGCGAAGCTTACTCTTAAGTTTGAACCCATGAGGATATTCATATACTGATATACACACAAAAACTTACTCTTAAGTCACATTATGGAAGTATATACAATGGTTGTAAATTAAATACCCATTAATAGAAGTGCTTTACTGCTTTAGTACTACCAATGCCAGGTTCTTATTGAAGGATGAAGTTGACGTATAAACAAGGATCCTCAAAACATTTTACCATTGATCACATAATACCTTTGCAAGAGTGTGATCCTCTTCTTCAATTAATGTAGTATAGAATCATGGTCAGGTGCAGTTTCAGTTGCATCCTTTTAATTTCACGATAAAATTAACAAAAGAAAATCACTTTCAGTCCCATGGTCCTATATATACCATCGCCCTAAAGTTACTCTTCAACACAAGGTGGAAAAGAAATACCTTCTTTCATAAGAACTGAAACGAAGTAGGTTGTCTCCTGGAGTTCCCTTCAAGCACTTCATTAAGGTCTAAAATGTTGTGCACAGGCCATTATGAAGTGTTTGGGGGAACTCTTGGTGGCACCCTGCATGTACTAGGTACGTGGTCTATGGATGAGTTTGGGGCAGAAATAATTAAGTTGATTGTACTCTTGTGTTCCCTTCAAGCACTTCACATTGATCACCTACACTGCATTGCACAAAGGTTGCGTGTGAAGTGTTTGGGGGAACTCTTGATAACAATCCACCATTGACAATACTATAGAGATGGATACCACAAAGAAACAATCAGTTGGATGTTCTCTAGAGTTCCCTTCAAACACTTCACCTTAGCTCGTAGTGCATTCGTACCAAGGTTGTAGTGAAGTGTTTGGGGGAACTCTGAATAGCAATCAGCAATACAGCAATTAGGCCCCATGAAGAAGCTACAAGTTGGGTGTACCCTAGTGTTCCCTTCAAGCACTTTCCGTAAAGCCTAAAATCTTATACGGAAGCTACATTGAATTGTTGGTGTCCTCTCGATTTTCCTTCAAGCACTTCACCTTAGCTGGAAATAATGAAAAGCACCACCATGTATCCACTGTTGTGAAGGTGTGCTGCTCATGAATGGTAGCATACGAAAATACTCTGTAATTCTATTCTGAATTAATAAAACAAAGGGAAGGAAGGGAGCCTCATGGGAGTGATTGTGTTCGTATTCTCTGTTATACTATTCTAATTCATGGTGACTTGCAGTACTACAGCCTCAAATAAAATCATTGAACCTAGAGCTGTTTAATCTTTCAAATATATATCTACATTTCTGTGCCACCATGATGACCACATAAAAAGTGGGTCACCTATTTATCAAAAGTATTACTCTTCCAGTATATCCGTTAGAAATTGTAATCGGATTATGGATGGTAGAAGAGAGGAGTTTATATCTTATTTAAAGGAGTATACAAGATTTTACAAGGCTATGATTCTCACTCACGCCTCACTATATATTCTTTACATCTATTTATACTATCCTAAAGTCGGTTAGGATATTTCTAGATTATACTTTGTGTACAAAAGTCTAGAAAACTTTAAATATAAAATATCATAAGAGGTTTCTACCACATTCCATTATTTCCTACTATATACGTTGGTTAGAAAGTTCTAGAATTTTATAGAGTGAATTTTGGGCCTCTTCCAAATTGATTTGGGTTGGTGCTGTAATTTCAACACTCCCCCTCAGCACCAATATGATCCTCTCAAAATTTTAATTTGCCGATCGATTTTTTCGTATCCACCATACTCTCCCCCTTGATTTGAAATTTCATATCCTGAAATGTCGATTTAACTGCATGTTGATATGATCGCCACTTCTTTTGAACTTCTAGCCTTCTCATCAGAACATAGGTCTCCCAATAGTTGATGTCGGATTTTTGTATGAAGCCTTTTGTCATCAATCTGGATTTATGATTTTCAAATGAGTCGTTGGGGTTTAACTTCATCTTGTAGATCCATTCATCACCAATGACTTCACGATCTTTTGGTCGATCTACAAGCTTCCGAGTGTTGTTCTTCTCAATCATGTGGATTTTGTCCTCCATGGCCTTCTTAAAATTACCATGCTTCTCGGCTTTTTCAAAGCTTTGAGGTTCAACTATTGAGAAATTGGATGACTCGTAAATTTTGGGTAAAAATCTTACTTGCTTGGGGGATGACTCTGATATCGTAGCCACTTCTTTAGCACTTCGACTAGCACTTGGGTTTGATCCTGGACTTGAAGTAGTGCTTGAACTTGACCTGTCTTGGCGTTGTGTATCACCTTTCTCTCGTGGCTCGATCACCTTATTTCTTGGTGCCAAATGCGGAGCGTAGCTTATGTGGAGTGGGAAGCTTCTAGACTTCTCCATTTGTATTCTTGCTATTATTTGATTTTTATTTCTTCGGTCGAAAATTTTGCAGCCTCCATCTTCAAAATAAACTGCATACCCGTTTTGCACTAATTGCCCCACGCTCAGCAGGTTTTGTTTTAGGTCCGGAACCAATAGTACATCTCGGATAAATTTCGGACCCATCTTAGTTTGTACGGCAATACTTCCTTTTCCTTTTGCTTGAACAATTGAGCCATTTCCCATGCGTACCTTTGTCTCATATGAAGTGTCGATGTGGTGAAATAATTCACGGTTCCCAGTCATGTGATTTGTGCAACCACTGTCAAGGAACCAGATATCGCCTTTTTCTTCTTTGACTGAGTGGCATGCATAGAAAATGCTTTCATGACTCTCCTTTTCTTCTATGAAGTTCGCTCGGTCGTTAATTCTTGTTCTGCACATTCGTGCTATGTGGCCGATCTTCTTGCATTTGTTGCATCTCTTTGTTGACCAACATTCAGATGTACTATGGTTCGACCTTTTGTGTATATCGCACCATAAATTTGAATAACTCGAACCTGGTGCTTTCTCCTTTTGCGACGACTGCTTGTCTGCATCTTGTCTCTCTTCTTCTTGGATATTTCGTTGACTCGTGGGGTTATGTCGAGGTTTGAAGCTCAGCTTGGAGTGGAATGCATCTTCTACCAAATTTGCTTCGCGTTGGAGCTTTCTCTCTTCATGCGACTCCAAGGAACCCATAAGTTGTTGAATCGAAAGTGTTGATAGATCTTTCGATTCTTCTATAGCAGTAACAATGTAGTCGTACTTGTCAGTGAGGCTAATTAAAATTTTCTCGACTACCTTCTGATCGGAGATGTCTTCTCCATACGTCCGCATCTGGTTGACAATTTCGACGACTCGCGAGAAGTACTCCTTGATCTTCTCCGACTCCTTCATTTGGAGGTTTTGGAATTGTCTTCTTAGCGTTTGCAACTTCACTGCTTTCACCTTCTCGGAGCCTTCAAACTCCTCTCTCAAAGTCTCCCATGCCTTCTTAGATGTAGTTGCTCCACTTATTCGTGGAAATAGACTTTCGACAACACCCTGTTGAATTAGAAACAGGGCCTTGGCATCCTTCATTTGTTGTTGTTTTTGCTCCCGTGTCAATTCTCCTGTTGGCGTCGTAAAACCTTGTTCGACGACATCCCACAATCCCTGCGAGAGTAGCAGCGTCCGCATCTTGATCTTCCACATGGCATAATTTTCTCCCATAAATACAGGAACCATCGATTGCGCCATAGTTACGTCAATACTGGAAGACATCGTCTTAGGATGCTTCTTATATTACACGAACGCCCTTGTCTACTTCGCTAACTTGATACTCGAACCTGAAGCTCTGATACCAAATGTTGGAAATTGAACTCGGATTGTGGATGGTAGAAGAGAGGAGTTTTATATAACTTGATCTCTTATTTAAAGGAGTATACAAGATTTTACAAGGCTATGATTCTCACTCACGCCTCACTATATATTCTTTACATCTATTTATACTATCCTAAAGTCGGTTAGGATATTTCTAGATTATACTTTGTGTACAAAAGTCTGGAGAACTTTAAATATAAAATATCATAAGAGGTTTCTACCACATTCCATTATTTCCTACTATATACGTTGGTTAGAAAGTTCTAGAATTTTATAGAGTGAATTTTGGGCCTCTTCCAAATTGATTTGGGTTGGTGCTGTAATTTCAACAATATCATGATAAATATGCATCCAATCGAGGCCAGAAATGGTGCCTCAATATTCTCATTCTTTCTAAAATTTATTTTGACACATCTGATTCTTATACACACACACACACACACCTAAAAATAGGCGTCTTATTTTGAGGATGACATGTAGAAAGAATATGCAAATCTTATAAAGTTGATTGTATTAAACTAGCTAGATTCTTCTACTTCCATCTAATGTGGTCAAGAAACATGGCTAGATGCAACTCCACTTGCCTTGCAGCATACATTTTCATCAGTTTAACATGTTGGATTGTAAGTCCTGAGCTTCAGCTATAAATCTAAGGCATAGAAGTTGGTTTGAAGGCAAGGAAAAAAAAATATAATAGCTAGCACACACAATGTATAAGAGTTACTGATGAAAAGATTAAAGCTGGTTATTATCTGGAGTTCCCAGCGACAATTTAATGGGGAACTCTCGGTGGCACCCAGCATTTAGTTAGGATATGGTTGGGTCAGAGTTAATTTTATTTGATCATAGAGTTGTGACCAAATAGAAATTAGGCTTGGTCTCCCCCGGAGTTCTCCTCAAGCACTTCACGAAGGGCCTATGATACAAAACACGTGGGAAATTGTGAAGTGTTTGGGGGAACTCTAGGTGTTGACTAGCATTCAAATACTCAATAGCGCAGTCAAGGAAATAGACAAGGAGAGAGAACAAACCTAGTTGTCCCCTGGAGTTCCCTAAAAGCACTTCACACTACCTCAAAAGCACTTAGTATAGGCTGTTGTGAAGTGTTTGGGGGAACTCTTGGTGCTATCTAGGAAGATGAAGTGCATTTCGCCAAGCAACTGCACATACAGTGGTATTATATATAACTGCATACCTATACTTGTTTTAAGTTTTAACATTAAATAGAAAGTTAGAAACACTTTGAAGATACTTGAATTCTTAAACAACTTAATTTTAAAAAAAAAAATATGTAGTTGAACTTAAAATCGACCATAAAAGAACATAGCATTCACATATATTTGGAGAAGTGAAGAGGGATGGTCGGCTGGATTTGCATGTGTGATGAAGGAGGGAAAAGATTTGCAAAGTAAGGTTCCTTGGTCATTGTTTTTATGGTTTCCTGATTTTTTTTTTTTTATAGTAATGTCCAGGGGTCATCTTTTTCCAAAACCAATATCCGAAGTACATACTTTTTGTTAGATATGTCCTTATTAGTATAGTATAGATCAAAATAGGCTCCTAAGTTGGTGTTTTTTTTTTTTACAAAAAAAAAATAAAATCTTCTAGAATATATTGGCCAGCTGGTTGATGATTGCTTCTCTCCTAACAACATCATGCATTAGCAAAGAGAAGGCTTATGACAATGGTTCTGGGTCATTTGGCACATATCCTGACCCTAACTCTATATCTTTGACATAACCTTCTAAAATAATTTAGAATTTAAATTTGTGAAATTTTAAACCTAATTTAATTTTGGAAAACCAATTTCATTATTTTTTATTGGTCATGTTCAATGTAAAAAATGCCTCCTAAGGAAGAACTGGCTTTATTGTTTTGGAATTTGAACATTATGCTATCTATTGCTAATTTAGCATTGGTGCATGTAATTCTAATTGAGAGCATGGAAAAAGGACCTTTTGAGACAAACTGAAGACATAACCAGTAATCCGGAAATTCCCCAATTCCAATTTAAAATCACCATGAAATCTAGCAACACTAAAATATAGACGAACCAAATTACAACACCAAAGGTTCTAAGTGGAAAATAATGATTTGATTTTAAATATCAAGTTCTCTCTTTCTCTCAAGAATCAAAAGATACAGTAATCACTGATTGAAGCAACCTAAACAATTTGAAAGCATATTCCAGTCATTTTACCGTGGAATATCACAAAAGATGATTCTCATGCATGTATTATTTCTTTTGAGATGTAGAAAAGCAATAATTTGAGGAAAAAAAAAGGCTGACATTACCTGAAATAGAAAGCAGCAGCTCATACACACTTGGGTGGTTCTTAGTATCTTCAAATTGGACGACAAAATCAATTTAAATTATTGATAGAGGCAATCCAAGCATCCTTATTCAACTATCACGCGATGAGCAGAGCCAAGGTTGAAATCCTGTGAATTCTTAAATAAATTACTTGAAGAAGAAATCAAGCTTCTGCGATCTTAATTTGGCGGTTGGATGATCCCAGATGTTCCCCCAAACACTTCAGCCAGAACATTAATTTGCTTGCTTTCGCTGAAGTGATTTGAGAAAACTCTGGAGAACATACAACTGTACGTAACAATAATGTCTAAACAGCTAGCGCTGCGTGGCGAAAATTTCTTTATCCTCTCTCTCTAGTCTCTAGTCTTTATGTGTATTTTATCAATCCCTTCCGATGCGAGCTGTAATGACATAGAGAGAGATACCTTATTACCAATTAATTATCTTATCAGAAAGGAGATGAACGGGGCCGTCAATCGAAGTTTCAAGTCAACCAAGTGAAATAAATACATTGAACCTGGACGCAATACTGCCCCAACTGCCTTTTGAGTTTTATCTAATTTTCCTCTCACAGAGGCCGATGTGGTGAGAAAAGAAACGGCCCATGGGCCCAACAAAAAACAGAAGGCATCTTTCGATTCATTCTCTTTGCAAGGCTAATGTATGTTTTGGGATATTTATATAGTTACGTAAGAAGAGAAACATTTTATAAATCATGTAAACTATGCATTTTATTAGATGATCTTTTTACTTTGAGACCAATTATGAGTTTATGACCAATAGGTAGGCACCTTTTTGTTTCATATGTCATTGTGTATTTTGACATTACCTTAAACAATTGTCCAGATTCGTCCTCAATGTTGTGAATTATGAAAGATAAATAAAAAAAAATAGACAAGCTAAACAGAATGTATATATAAAAAATATTACTATTTGTTGAATTAATTTGGATAATTGTTAAGTAGGGTTTATAATGCCCCATTGATTTTGTACCCTATCATGCTCCAATATCATTATCTCTATTTTTAAAATCTAAATAATTAATCCGAACCATTCAACATGATTTTTATACTAAAATATGCTTGGATAAAAAAAATTTACTATTTTTTTAGACAAGTACAAAATCACTATTTTTGAATGGTCCAAAATCTTCTACAAACAGTTATTTTGTATCTATCTTAAAAATAACGAAAAAATTTCAAAAAATATAAAATGTTGTATCCAAACACATTTTATTATGAAGATCATATTGAGCGGTTCGGATTGACTATTTAAACTTCGAAATAGAGATAACGATGTTGGGACATGATGGGGACAAAACCAATGAGGCATTTTAACCCTATTCTTATTAATTTTGATGATTTAATTACTTGAAATAACATCTAATTTGTTTTTAATACTTAATGGCTACTAAGTGTACAATATTAAATATAAATAAATGGCCCCATGCACGTAGCCTTGCAAACCTTATACAAAAAAAGCCTTACATCCTTCACATTTCTTCCCCCTAATTAGGGCATAGAGAAAATGACGTAGATCATATTCAATAGTTTTATTTTGACTTTTAAATTTTATATTTTGAGTTCTTAAAGTTGATTTAAAAATAGAGATATGATGAAGATACAAATTAATAATAGAGATATTTAAACTCTCATGTTAAAAAAAATACTCACAATTAAAATATCTATCATTCATGTCTACGGACATTAAAATTGTGAACGACACACTGTACAATCAAACATATAAATATTATAGTGAAGTCCAACCCTTTTTTATGAAATGAAATCAGGAGAGGGCCAGTCGTGAATCCGAATCCTCCTAGGTACCTGACTCGATAAAATTGAAACGGACGGTCCAAATTAACTCAAAACGGCACCTGTTATTTGAGAATGGCGCAGAAAACCAGTATTATTTGTGCTTTGAGATTTGTACCAAGTTAACGATCTGAGCCGTCTGATTCTAATTTGCTTGAGTCAGATACCTGGGGTGATCCGTATTCACCGGTCGTCGATCGGAAAGAATATTAATTAGACTGAAACTCGATCAAACTTTAAACCTTAATTAGTTAATTCTGCCCATGTTAACATTTGACAACAAATGTGTTACTTATCTTCTAAAGGCATGTTCATTGAACCTGGACTATAAATGCTATAAGTAGGGGCGGAATCAAAATTCAAGCATAGGAGGGCTAAATAAGAATTCACATCCACTAAGATATCTCAAACTTTGAGTACTAGTGTTTCTTTAGAATATCTTAACCGTTCAAATACATTCTGCACGAATCTCAAAGTACAAATAATACTGCCTCTGCACTATCCCCGAAAGGCACAGTACACGTCTGTTACGCAAAAGTTGAGAAACCTCAGAGGATTAGCTATCATTAATTTGGTTTTTTCGAATAATTGCTCAGTTAGAGCCTTATATTTCCATAGCTAAAACTTGTTTTCGGTTAGTTAGAGCTTTATTTGTACTATCTTTTATTGTTTTGTTATTTGAACTTTGCAATCCACTTAGACCGAAATTTTAATTAATATCCAAAATAGTTAAACAATTTCACAATCTACACACTGACGAAGAAGAATTCGAAAAATGTCCAAATCAGAAAAAAAGGATTCCGGTTTTAAGCCTCCTTTCCGGAAACAAAGTTCCTGGTCCTACCCTCTCCAAAACTGAAGATTAAATTTCCGATTTCAGAGCCTAGAACCGGAAACTTAATCTCCAGTTCTAGGACCGGAAACAAAGTTCTCGGTTGTATGTTTAAAAAAAAACAGAAAATGTTATAATTTATTTATTTTGTATTGAAATACTAGAAATATTTTATATATTTCTTAGAAAATAGATATAATACTATATGATTTGATTTATTAGAAAGACTGCGACAAATAATCCGGATCAACATTTTTCAGGCCAGATTTTTCGCAGCTGTAAGAAAAATTAAAATATTTCTTTGTGTGTTATTGGAAAAAAAATAAAAATATTTTACATCTGAGTTATTGATCCCGGTTCAAAAGTCACTTCTAGATAAATACAAAAAATATTGTACTCCTTCTATTTTTGAAAAAACAAAAACTTAAATAATGAATCCCTGACATCTCTGACAAAGAATATTTCAATAACTTAAACTTTTAGTTTTTTTTTTTAAATAGAAGGATTAAAGTATTTTTTGTATTGACCAGTGTTTTAAATAGCGCGCTATAGCGTTTTTGGACCCCAAACGCTACGCTACGACATCAAAATGCGCTATTTGCGCTACGGCCGCTACAGTGCTATAGCGGTCCGCTATTTGCGCTATTTGCGCTATACAATATGGGTTTTTTTTAAGCAATTTATATGGGTTTTAAATAAAGATAAAAAAAATCTCAAACCGAAATTGAATTTGTTGCTACTTGCTACAAATAAATCAATTTGAAATTGGGAATAGAAATTGAAATTTGAATAGAAAAAAAGTCCAAACCGAAATTAAAATTTGAATAGAAAAAAAAAATATATTATGTCATGAATCATGATGCTTAAGATATTTTTAATAGGAAAAATCGATAGTTTATGATATTACTATGGATATTTTGAACCGCAATTTGGACTTTGTACGGGTTCAATATGAATATTATAATTTCTTAATTACTTTGGTGTTATTTATTGTTCTATGAGACCTTAGATAATGTTGATATTTTGTACAAATATTGAATACGAAATGTAAAAAAAAAACGCTATTTGGAATAGCTTCCGCTATAGCGACGCTATTCGCTATAGCTTTTTTTTTAGCCTTCCCGCTACGACACTATAAACGCTATTTAGAACCTTGGTATTTACTTAGAAGTGACTTTTGTACCGGATTAATAACTCAGATTCAAAACTTTTGTCTCCAGACCGGACCAAGCCTAACCACGGTCCGGACCGGTCGGGGAAAAAACCACGGGTCCGGCGGTCCACGAATTTTGTCAATACACTAGCACAGAGTCGCACACAGTCCAAACTAATTAAATGATTCAATTTAATTACAGCACATAACACACTGCACATTGCATCTCATTCAGCTTTGAATTGAATAAATACTTTACCCTCTTCTAGAACCAGAATCGGACTGTGGGTGTCATTTAAAAAAAGATTCATTTCAGTCTGAGACTGCAAACTTTGTTTCTGGTTCTGGGACCAGAATCTTTGTTTGCGGTTTGTATTGATAAAATCATAAATAAAGTTTCCGGTTTTAGATATCGGAAACAAAGTTTGCAATTTTAGGGAGTAGAGACCGAGAACAAAGTTTGCGGAAAGAGAGCTTCAAACTAGAAACAAAGTCTCCAGTTAGTTATTTCTGAAAATCTTGCGCAAAAATAGATAGATTGTGAATTAAT
Organism: Carex kokanica; assembly: GCA_025461125.1. Taxonomy (NCBI): domain Eukaryota; kingdom Viridiplantae; phylum Streptophyta; class Magnoliopsida; order Poales; family Cyperaceae; genus Carex; species Carex kokanica. The sequence continues at coordinate 721,867 of JAJGRX010001047.1, read as the reverse complement.
TAATAATTTTGGATATTAATAAAAATTTCGGTATAAAGTGAAGCTTACTATTTTACCGTTTCAGATTAACTTAAAAATACATATTCAGAATAGCGCAGGAAGTATTATTTGTGATTTGAGATTTAAGGTTAAAAGCTTAATCCGGATTCACTAATTCTAAAATATTCCTTTTACGGTACTGGGGTGGGGGAGGACGATCCGAATTTTTCTGGAAAATCTCCAACCCCAACCTCCAACTAATTTTGGTCCTGCATGCCTACAGGAGTACGGGGTTAACCTGCCAAAAAAAAAAATAACAATTTTTTTTTCACCAACTTTGACCATTCATTGGCCAAAAATATTTGAGGGCCCACCAATTTGGTGTTGTACACAATGACTAGAAACAAACTTGCAGTGAGTAGAGAAAAAAAGTTATTGTCTGTAACGCGAGGTTGCGATGACTCAATTTGTGTTTGTAATTTCACGTTATAGCGGTGTTAAAAATAAAATTTTGAACAAATTGTAGTTATTTGGTTTAATTTTTTTAATGTTATATTTGAAAATTTCAGCTTGTGTAGATTGAGAAAAATGACACGCTGAAGTTGGCTCCAGTACATAATGAAACGGCTATGATACGGAACCATTCTCATGTCGTTATCAGTTCATTATTAGTTCTCGGCAAAAAAAAACACGGCATAACACAACATGAAAATCACCTTGGTCACAGTACGAAGCACGACATGGAACAACACTAAACACGTTAATTAAATATGATCAAATGTAACGAATGTCATCACTCAAAACACATTTGCTCACGGCATGAATTGATCACAGCATGACCATTCGTGTACACCATATATACCACATACATCTCTCATAATTTTGATCACAGCACAACACGGCACGGCACGTAAAAAATTAATTGGTCACAACAAGACATGACACATGACCAAAGTCATAGACGGAACAAAATACAAATTTTCCATTTAGTACTTTTGAAAACTATCGTATATATTTTATATATATATCCATTTATAAGTACGGAATAGACAAAAATAATCTCAAAATTTGACCTATTACAAAACAGAAAGAAGCAATATTCATTAATTACTCATGTTCAAACAGAACAAAATTGAAATTTTAACCCAAATAAAGGATTTGACAACTTAATTTGATGTTAACCCAAACTCCCAAAGACAGAAATTTCGAGTTGGGTTAGCTTTAAGAAATTCGGATCGGATTGTTTTGGATCGGGTCGGGTCTTTCGTGTTGGATCAGATTTTGCCACCTGTAAGCATGGGGGCGTATTGGGATATTTACCTTAATTTAGTCGATCTATACATATTTTGATATATTGGGATGATTTCTCCAGTCTGTTAATTTTCAGATTATATATATTTTAAATTAGCTTGACTTATCGAGACAGGTAGCTTCTCAAACAATTAGTAGCTCTCAAGTCACAACCAATTAAGTTTCACCTGAGAAAGTAATTTGATTTGTAAACAATTGACATATATAGGTCTATATATGTAGCCGTTGCGGCTAATGTCAGGGTGCATGTAGTAAATATTTCACAATTTCTTTTGGGTATATAATTGTATTTCCCAATTGCTTTCATTTCATATAGCATATATATTCCTAAAAGGACAACTAGCTAGATCACTAAAATGCTCTTTGTTGAGAATAATTTAATTAATTTTGTCTCCAATTTTACAAAAAAATTCTAGTCATATGTGTAGTTGAGCTCCGATCGGTTCATATTTTGAAAAGTACCCCTGAGCAGAGAACTAACATTTTGGATATAAAATGCAAGAGCCAATTATTTCATTTCACTGCATATTAATTTATTACATTACAACATACGTTTTCCGTACCAAGTTCTACCTTGAAAAAAAGAAAAAAAAAAAAAAAAGGGAAAAAAAAATAAACTAGAACGTCATCTCTTGCTCCAATTCGATCGGTTAAGATATAGCTAGCTAGCTAGGAACTAAATGAAGTGATATCAGGGGGGAACTCCAACCATCATGCCTCCTCCACAAACTCTACGCTCTCCTATTCTTCTCCAACACCATGGCTATATATTTTGACTTCCTCCTCAGAACAATTAAAGGTCTGATATTTGTAGTGGGAAGAGTATCCAAAAGAGAGAGACTGGTAGCCAGGATATATATATGTTCTTTGGTGGGACAGGTTCAGTGAACCTAGACACATTTGGGCCGGATACCACGAATCTTCCTTTAATCACAAAGCCGAAGTTGGAGGCTTCAAGTTTCAATTTGTCTCGTCATTGTCAAGTCTGTGATTTCATCATCCGTTTTGCTATATGGAACCGGTGTAAATGCTGCAAGGTGAAATTAAGAAGATTTATAATTAATTTTAGAAAATTAATGATATGGTGTGTAATTAAGTTTATTCAAAATTAATGATATTCCGTCCAGACAACCTCAATTTCCTATTTGCTTAAAATTGTATTCCAGGATGATACTTTCATTAGACTTGTTAAAACATTTGCAAGTTCAAATAACTTGTCATTTCTGTTCCTCCAATGAAACTACTAATCATCTTTTTCTTAAATGTCATCAAGCTCAACAATTATGGTTTTGGTTAGGAGAGAGTAACCTTTACTTACCTACATGGACCTCCTGTACATCCATCTTTACTTTTGCTAGTCACCTTGATCAAATGGCAAAACTAGGTTTCTTGATAGTTTATAGTGCGGTTTGTTGGACAATATGGAAACACCGCAACGAAATTTGCTTCCAATCCGGGCAAGGGAAAAGTGTTCGAAACCTTATACTTCTAATCATTTCTTTAATTGAATATTGGTCAGGTGTGATGGACAAAAAACTCAAAGAGGCTACTGAGGCTTGGCTGCCAGTGGATATCAATGCCATACCACTTCGCGTTTGGGACCCGGCTGATCACATGATGGTTGTTTACACCGGTGCTGCGGAGGAGATGGTCTCTACAAGGCTGCTGTCTGATGATGGTGATCCAGCGCATCTGCCATGAATAACTTCACTAGTTTTTGTCTAGACCCGAGTTTAGGATCCTTACTTTACCTTAGCCCTAATGAATGTGGCTTAGTTCTAGTATCTTACTTTACTATAACAATATTTTGGTGGACGGTTAAACGTCGAGCTTTTGTGTTTTGCTCGGTGTTAGCTATACGTGGGTTTTTTGGTTGAGATTAGAACTCTTTGATTTTCTCTATGTAAGTTAACTTTGATTTCATGAGAATGAAATGGGCATCTGCCTTTTAACAAAAAAAAAAACAGGTACGTAGAAATATACAAATGAAACAAGCTAGTAACGCACACTTGAGACGTCTGTACTGTTTTGCAGTAATTGTAACTGCTCGGTTTATCCGTTTATTGTTCTGAACCGCAGGGGCGGATTCAGAATTTTTGTCGAGGGGAGCAAAAAAAATATCAAATCGGGATTAAATATCTAATTGAGTTTAAATTCATTAACTAATTGACTACTCGACAAAAAAACAATGCTTTAACTTGTATACTTTCCAATGCTTTAACTTATAATTTATGATGCTTTGACTTATAATTCTAATTACAAATCAAAATTCAACAAATTTATTTCAATTTTAACTCTAAATTTAACCCGAATTACAAATCAAACGTCTAAAGAGGAGCAAAAAAAAGTTTCAGAAGAGACAAAGTCGGTCGGAACTAATAAATCTCCTCTAACAAACCATCTTCATCCATTTAGTTGTAGATTTGTATTCTTCTCTTCACGAGAATATTGAGATCTTGGGCAAATGGATTTGATGAATTGATGATATCGGCATAGATGCTTAATTTATTTTGTGAAGTGCGCACATTCATTGAACCTGGACAGAGTGGTCCTATTCTGTTTTTATTAAAGCTGGAGTTGGAGACCATGTAGTGCTGTCTTTAGTCTTAGTCAGTACCTTCACATGTCTTTTAGGAAAGAATATGATTAGTTGTAAACTTGTAGTTGTACTAATTAAACTACAAGCACATTTGGAGATATCCATCCAGGTCCCACAATACCTGCTTCCTGATTTATTCACAACTAAATAACTTGGACTTTCCAAGTATCCAATGCGAATTTGCTCTCATATTTGCTTTGGAATCTTCAACAATCTTGGTTGTGTCATCCATGTGTATTTCAAATTTTTTTAGAAACCATAAATAAAAAAAAGATTTTATCAAATTGTTTTGTTTTTACAAAAATCATAAGAACCGAAGTGTTATTTCGGTTCTGAAGTTTTTTTTTTTTTTTACTGAATTGTCATTTTGTTTCGAGATATTTTCACAAGTTTTATCTCAACAGGTACATCATTTTTTTGCAAAATATGTGAAAATGGCTTGGACCAAAATAACGTCTCGGTTCTTATGGTTATTGTAAAAACCAAAACAATCAAGTTGGTTTGGTAAAAATTTTTTATTTATGGTTTCTAAAAAAATTTCTGTGTATTTTGTCGATTAAAGCCTCAGAGACTCAGAGTTGACAATTCAACGGACTAAAGCAGGACAATTTTATTTGGAAAAGTTGCGAGTTACCGATCAAATCTTTGATCGTATAGACGTATAGTATTAGTATGAACTAAATTTTTTATTTCGGGTCAACACGGTTTAAGTCGTCCAGCTTCAGATTTTTTCCGAAATATCGAGTTGTATAGGGTTTAGGGTGGGTTGTGCTCATAATTAAGCAGGCTTCAGATCGTGTGTGTGTGTGTATATATTTTTAGGCTTCTTTAACAGCCCGTAGGCCTATTATAGTGTTTTGACCACGGGACGGGGCAGTCCGGTCCGGTCCAAATCCGTCTGGTCCACGGGTAGCACGGTCTACGGGTCTAGGGGTTGGATGGGTTCACGGGTGAGGGTATCACGGGTTCAGCGGGTCTACAGTCCGGGGCGGTCCGGTCCGGTCCAAATCTGTTTTTATTTTATTTTTTAAAATCAAATTTTTTTTGCTGTTTTTTTTTTAATTCAATAAGTTTGTTATTTGAACCGAACAATTTTTATTATAATAAAATATAAATCAAAATTCACGAATTATTTGATCTTTAAAACCGAATTATTTTAAAACAATTGATTTAAAAACAAAAGTTACAAAGTTAGATATTGTTGTTCGTATTTTGATTTATTGTTCAGGATTTAACTTCTGGAATCAAGCGAAGTTATCATACACTAAGATAATTATCATACACAATTTATTATTGGAAACAACAATTAAACTAGTCATTAAGTATAACAAATTTTTTGTTTATATTTTTTATATTTTATGGTTCAATCTAAAAAAATATTATATACATGGTCTTGTAACCTTTTCAAAATTGGACTTGTTTTGCTTGTAAAGATGGGATGGACATGTTAAAACAGATTTAACTTGATCTAAAGTTTGAAGTTAAGAACATATGCTTAACAAAAATTATAATTATTCCATATAAAAATTATAATTTTTTTGCGGACAATTTTGCATTTTCATTAAAACTATGAGCATATACTCATAATTTATTAAAATGCTTAATTTACCGCATCAAAACTTATCAAAAAAAACTTATTTTAAATTAGTTTCCTTGTTAATTAATAAAGTTTCATGAAATTTCCATTTAGAAAGGTCCAGAAAAGCTAAGTGTAGTAAAAAATAGTGAAGTCGCCTGACTAATCAGATCACGGTTCAATATTTAAATGCATAGTGCATAAAACAGATTACGGCTCAATAAATGTATAGTGAATATAACATATCATGGTTCAATAAATGACCAACTAAACATACTAAACGGTTGTTTAAACGGAAAATTAATAATTGATCGGATTTTAAAAGGACAATCTCTTGTCACGAGGATATTGTCTTTTTCACAAATCAAAGACTAATGAAAGGACAATCTCTTGCTAGAATTGAAGTTATTGACTGGGTCTTCAAATTTCAAAACCAAAAAAAGTAGATAACAGATTTTTTAAAGTTCATTTTTTGGAGTGCATAATTTGTTTTTAATTTAAACCAAGGTTCTAAATAGCGTTTATAGTGTCATAGCGGGAAGGCTACAAAAAAAGCTATAGCGAATAGCGTAAGCTATGGCACGTAGCGTTTTTTTTTTTACATTCTGTATATTCAATATTTGTACTGAATATTTTAAGTATCATGATTCATGACATAATCTATTTTTTTTTCAATTCAAATTTTAATTTATATCCCAATTTCAAATTGATTTATATGTAGCAAGTAGCAACAAATTCAATTTCGGTTTGAGCTTTTTTAGATCTTTATTTAAAGCCCATATAAATTGCTTAAAAAAACTCATATTGTTTTTCTTGAAAAATTTGGCAGTGGTTGCCAAATAGGTTTTATTAAAAAAAAAAAAACCATATTGTATAGCGGCCGTAACGCAAATAACGCATTTTGATGTCACAGCTTAGCGTTTGGGGTCCAAAAACGCTATAGCGCGCTATTTAGAACACAGGTTTAAACTCATGTTTTATCTCAATTCATATATTCCCTTGTAATGTAGCATAATTTAGCGTAAGCGTATTTTAGCATAATTTTACATAATTATTGTAATTTAGCATAATTCAACGTAATTTAACATAATTTCAAGTAATTTAGCGTATTTTAGTATAAATATGCTAATTATATATAAAAAAAAGTAATCTAACAAATATTTAAAAAAATCTTTGTGAATACAAAATGTAAAAAAAATCATAACCTTCATTTTTATCTAAAAATCTTTGAGCAAAATTTGAGCAAAAGAACTTTGTGAATATTTAAAGTTCAAAATCTTAACCTTCATTTTTATCTAACAAAAATATCTAATTAAATTTTTAAAATTCTAAATAGTAAGTAGTAGCATGCACATAATTAAATAATAATAATACTACAAAGTGTTTCAATATCTAACAAAGTAAACAAATTCATTACAAAATATGAATTCCAATTCTAATCATAACTTAAATAATAATTAAATTAAATTTGTACAATACGCCTATTATATATATTATTTTTTATTATTTTATATATTGTATTTAGATAATCATAACTTAATTAAATTTGTACAAAAAAAATAAAGACTTAAACTAAGTATAAATACTATATTTACTAGAATATATCACATGTGATACTCTAGTGTAGTGGTTAAAGCTTTTGATGCCATGGAGTTAGCCCAAATTCGATTCACGGCCAAAGCAGAAAAAAAAAATTTGGCGCGGTCTTTGTGCGGTCCATGGCGCATAGCAGCGGTCCACGGGTTAGGCGGGTCCGGAACGGGTCCACGGATCTAGGCGGTCCAGGTATACGCGGGTCTGGAGAATTTTAAACCAAACCGGCCCGTCCACGGACCGACCCTTGCCTAACTCCGGTCCGGTCCGATCCGGGTCTGGTCCACGGGTTGGCCGGTCCGGTCTTGGACTGTGCGGCTAGCCTATTACAATTGCATTTCCACATATCAGAATCTATGGAGGAACTACCCTGCCTATCCCATTTACATCGTCTACCCTGATTGACTAGATTATGGGCAACTGCAATGTATTCATGTCTTCATGATCTCTAGAACAGTATGCTAGTATGGAGCTATGACAGTATCTGAGCCTTCTTTTTTTAACCTCCAAATATCCCAAATCTGCCTGTACGATATACTTGGTAATTCTCCAGATAAGGACTGAACGGCTTCGATAGAATCTGAAAACAGGCACCATTGGTATTAACCAGAGACAGTACAGATCCACGTCATGTTGCCTTTGCTTTGTAATGGTGCTACGATTTTGCACAGTGGTACCACATTGAAGGATTACTGAATCCTCCATCACTCCCTGCCAATACTCCTTGCACACTTTGAGTGTTTGCATTTTACCAGCATAGGTCACTTCATTCCTGCTTCTCCATACTGCCCACGCAACTGCCATGAATTTAATTTGGGAAATCTCTTTCATCCATTACCTGTCTTGCTCCTTTGCACAATTTCTGAAAAACTTCCTGTCAGACAATCTGACCTGACACCCAATGGAGATGCCAGCCATGCCGACTTGCAAAATTACAATGGAACAGTGCATGTGTGATCGATTCTTCCCCAGATCCACACAACTTGCATTGCAGCAACTGAACTGGCATGAACTGGTATCGCATTGAAACAACATCTTCAAATGAACAGCTTGAGTTTAGGTAAAAGTCCTTTATGCCCCCACATCCAATTCCAGAAATCCTTGTCCCTTATCTGAGTTTGCTCACCCTCCAACATTTGATAAGCTTTTTTAGCAGTAAACTTACCATCATCGATCCTTCGCATAAGTGAATAGGAGGCAATCCCGAGCAGGTGCCCGGTTTGGTCTGATTACTTCATTTGTGGCAGTACTAAAACCCGGATGCTATAAGATCCCATGGTATTAATTAAACGGTACATACGAATAAGAAAATCTAAGTACATTAATTCAGGTGCGTCAAGTTAATAAAGGAATAATGCGGGGACCGTGTTGTTAGACAAGTGTGTGAGAATGATGCAAAAAGAAATTATCAATCTGAATGGCATGAAATTTTTTATGTTATTCAAGATAATATAAATATTTCTAAATGTGTAAATCGTATATATTGAAATAAAAATATGCTATTGCAATAAAATGTTCAAGTTCTTAGAATACCATTAATCCTAAACTATATTAAAGAAAAATATATTTAAATTTCATCCAAACTAAAATAAAACACTATTTTTTAAATGATTACTTGTTTATGTAACATTGTAACTATATCGTGAGTTGGAATATGTTCATGCACTGCACAGTTCATTAAGTTAATGAGCTCGAGTTAAGAAGACAATACCAAGTTGACACCTATGCTCGTGCTCAACTCGTTAATGAGCGCAGTTCATTAAGCCCGAAAGCATTTTTGAATTTTGTTTTCAGTTTTTTGCTTCAAACTAGACAAACTAATTAGTGATAGGTAATTCTTCCAATAAAAAATATTGACAAACCGATTTTTTATTAATCAAAAATAAATAAATAAAATATCGTGAAAGGGGATTGATTTGATGAAATTTTGATATCTAGAAAAATCGGGATTTATTATCCCGTCCTACTAATTCAAATATGTAACCCGCTAACTTAATTAACTAAGCAGAGAAAAAAATTGTGGAACAGAATAATATATTCAGTCCTACAATTTTTTTTTCCTTCTTCTTTCTTCTTAGTTAATAGATTAAGCAGAGAAAAAAAAACATTTGTGGAATGAAATAATCTCCACAATTTTTTTAATTTTCACTCTTCTTAATTAAGATGTTAAGAAGAGAGAAAAAAAATGTGAAATGAGACAGATTAATCCGTCTCACAATTTTTTTTTCTCTTCTTAATCGATCAATCAATCCATCAATCATGTCTGTCTTGCTTCTAATTGAAAATTCAAAATATTTCCGTCCAGAGTATAATAAATTTCGCCTTTTCCAAACATATTACGAAGAATATAAATAAAATACGTAAAGAGAAACAAAAATAACACTAACAATATAACAAGAAACCTCAATAAAAGATGGCGTTCAGAATGAGTAGGAGGTTTGTTAATCAACAACGAAATTTCAGACCATCAAATCCTCATAACGCCATAACATAAAACGAAAGATTATCAAAGAACAAATTACAAAAAAATAATAATAATAATATTTGCATGATTATATGAGTGTTGATCTCAGACAAATGCCTCGTTGTCCCCATTTTGGATGGATCAAGTTGAATGGAATTGAACCACCTCGGACTCGTCATCTGTTTCCTCGTCACGGAATAACACTGAATCATAATAGATGTTATTATCTAAACTCAGAAAAAACGAAAACCAAATAAAAACTAGAGAAGATCTAGAGATCAAGGAACCAGTAGCTAGCTAGCTAGCTAGATACATGAGAGAAAATGATATGGCGGAAGAAGGCTCGATGACTAGCTTGGTTATATAAAGAAACCAAAACTAGGGTTTTTGGTGAGTGGCGGCGAAATTTAACCTATCTGTCTATGAGGACCGGAGATCACTGGAGATCATCAGGTCCCGGTTTAATCAGTTGTAAGACGGTTCTGTTTTTTCAGTTATCGGTTCATTAAATTTTTAAAACCAATTTAATTGTTTAATTTGGTTCGGTTTAAATTTTTTTAAAAGTGGTTAGACTGACAATAAAAAAATTTCAACTCGTTTTCCGTTCAAATCAAATATTTAAAAAAATTCAAAAATTATGACATAATATATATGACTTGTTCTATTTAAAACCGGTTAGACTCAACTAAACAAAAAAAATTTAAATCCATCTTAAAAATTTCAAAAAATTAACAAAAAGATGTTTATTTTTATATATGATTAATTTTCTTATTTCGGTTTAACCGAACAAACAAAAATTTAGTTCGGTTTGTTAGGTTCATATTTAGTTTGGTTGATGAGTTTATTTCGACAAGTTCGGTTGTATTGTTAAAAACTAAATAAAACTTTTGATTTATCTATTTTACTTTGGATTTAGTTGAACCGATGAACACCACTAGTCCAGGTCCCAAGATGTTTTGGGTCTAAGGTCATTCTATTCGGATCGTCTCAGATTTTGAGTATTTTGGTTCGAATCAGGTCAAATTTTGGAGGTCAAGTCACCCAACACATTTCAAATCCCTGTGTATTAATACAGAGAATTTTCTCACTTTGTGAATTTTGAACCCATAACTTCTCACATGAGAGTCATCTGTCTTTACGACTAGACCAAAGGCTAGTTATGTGTCCGTGCATTTCAACAGAATTATAATATTGTTTTGATCACTTTCTTTAGATGTGATTAATTTTTATTTGATTTCTTCATTATGTATTAGTTAATAATGAGAGCAAACGATACTCTTAGAACTTGATAAAATGAGTGTATATGCAATTATTTGAATTATTTGAAAGTACTACATTATTGCACTTTGATGAAATGAATTTATATGTTATTATTTGAATTTTTTTAGTCAATTCTACGAGCTTTGTTTTTATTTATTAGCAAGATATGTATTTAATCAATTCTGCGGCAGGTGTTGAATTACACGATCCAGAGATATTTTATTAAAAAAACATATTGAAAAAGGGTGAATAGCAAGAATTCAGACCTACTTTGTTTCGATGAGTGTGATGATCATTTGATCAACATCAAGATTCGTGCACTCCGCATCAAAATCCATGCGAGTCTGTATTAATTTCCACACGCACAGATTTAATACTAATCGTACGGTGTTAGAGTCAATTGAACCTAAAAGTAGGTCCGATGAGCATCGGACCTACTCCTATCTCGAATAGTAGATATATCCCCTTGAAACAAGCATTCAAGTATCAATTTGAAAAACAAACAAGTATCCTTAAGAAGCGTGCAGACAAAATGTCAAAATATATGTATACTGAAAAATGATAATATCATATTAATTTATGGGACAATCCAAATATAACAACTCTCTTTTTCTCTCGCTCGCTCTCTACTTCACTCTCGCTAGCTACCTACGACGGAGGTAGGGTTTCACGCGTGGTTTGGAAAATCGGCTGATTCTAAGTTAGTTTGGCCGAGTCAACTTAGTATCGGTCGTGTCCGATCCGATTTTCATCCGAGTTTCACGTCTGTGCGAGTTTTTCAGCAAAACTGGAATGAACAATGTTTGACTCGGCCGAGTTAGCCGATTTTTAGGCCGAGTCAAGCGGATTCAACTGAGTTGAGCCGATTCAAGACATAAATGGCCGATTCTCACCAACATAGACCGAGTCTTGAGTTGAGTTGCTGAGGCGGAGGCGCGGAGCCAAGTTTCACCGGATTATGCACTTTTTTGCATCAATTTGGGTTTACTTAGGAAGAGTCACGAATTTGAGAAGAAAGAGAATGGTAGTAGATTTGGTAAGAAAATGATCGAAGTGATCTGTAAAGAAGAAAGACAAATAGATGTATATTTTTAAATAAACATGGTGTACTGGTTTGTTGTGTATCGAAATAGAAAAATCATTTGGTCTATCATGAACCAGGAGCAACCAGGATCCATTGTGTATAGTAATGGAAACATTTCCGTTCGGTGCTTTTTTTTTCTAATTCTTTGCCTCTTATTTCTTTTTCTCTCCATTTCTTTTTTCATGGATACCTCCGTTTTTATTTTATGATTTGTTTTTCTTAATTTGTTTTCATTTTTTGTTTTTTTGTTTTTTGTTTTCTTTTTTTTAGAGATTACTATTAAGACGAGCAAATAATTTTTATATTTCATCACCTTCATTTTTTAACAAATTAATGTTTTACCAATTTTTTCTATTATTTTAGTACAAAACAAACTTCTAGCAAAAAATCCGAGTTTCTGATCCGATCGGCCGATTCTGACCGATTAATCCGATTCCGATTCCACGATCAAGTATCCGATTCCGAGTTTCAGAATCATGGTTTCACGTTAGTGTCACGAACCAGATAAATTAGGGATTGACAAATAATGACTTCATTCCGAGTATCACGAACCAGATAAATTTGGCCATTAAATTAAAATTTTAAAGTCAGTTAAAAATAGAAGTAATCTTCATAATTGCAAAATAAATCTATTAACTGCTCAATTTTCATATTATAACATCTTCTATCTTCATTAATTTGGAAGAACATTCCTATAGTATACCACTAAATTCAACCGATAAACCGATGATTTCTAGACCACACCAATTTGATATGTGACAGATTTATGCGACCAAAAACACAAAAATAATTTAATTTTGCATTTATATTATATTTCTTATAATCCTGAATAAGAATGAATAATGGAACTCTCTTGTAATATATATCCAGGACTCCAGGTCACTAATTGTAAACCTGATCATTTATTCGAATTACAAACGTATCACTGTATTTTACGCTTTATTACTAAGCAAATCTTAACCGATCATCGAACATCCGGCGGTTCAATATAATGTACAATTATCTTTTTTTTTTGCACATGTCAGAGATGGAGCCGTTAGAGTGGGCCACACTGTCCCACCATGCACGATTGCAATTTGCAAGGCCTCTACCCTCTAGTCTGATATTGATATTGTGCGGAGTAATTTGCGTCCAGAGCTAGGCCCCCTACGGAATATCTATCGAAAAAAGAGTTATATTTATATTAACATAAGTTGCATTGCTGATTTCATTTCTTTTTTCGAGAAAAAAGTTGAGAGGTCTCAACCCGATTTTTTTATTAATACTCTCGGAAAAAAGAGAAATATCAAATATGTCATCTGATTTTTTTTATTTTTAAATATGCCCTAACCGCCTCCCTGTGGGGCGGTCAGTCAGTGTATACTGAACCGTCCCACAGGGGGTGGTCTAGATTTTTTTTTTTTTTTAGATTTGAGAGACAATATGAATGAAATTTAACAATAAAAATTCGAATTTTGTTTTTAATATTTGTTAGATTACTTCTTTGTTTTTTAATTCAAATTTTGTTTTTAATATTTTTTTTTAGAGACAAATAACTAAAATGATGAAATATAACACTAAAAAATCAATTTTTTTTTTCCTTTGTCAAATTACTTTTTTGATAGCATATTTATACTAAAATATGCTAAATTACTTGAAATTATGTTAATTTATGCTGATTTACACTAAATTACTTGAAATTATGTTAATTTTTTTTTAAGAGACAAATATGTAATATGCTGACATATAACACTAAAAAATCGAATTTTTTTTAAATATTTGTTAGATTACATTTTTTTACATATAATTAGCATAGTTATACTAAAATACGCTAAATAACTTGAAATTATGTTAATTTATGCTGAATTACACTAAATTACTTGAAATTATAATAATTATGTAGAATTATGCTAAATACGCTAAATTACGTATAAATATGGCATATTTTGTGCCATCTTTCATAAATCATAAAAAAATAGTAAAAAAAATTCCAAAAATAATAAAAATTGGTATTCTACAAGTTCATTATATAACTAATTTACTGAGCTACGTAGATTAAACAATAGAAATGAAAATCTTAATCAGAAACTTCAACTGAAGTTTTGAGACTCTTCCCTTTATTTTTTGGCGATTCTAAATTTTGAAATTTAGCATTGCTAATTCTGACGCATGTGTATTTTCACAAGCTTTCTGAAAAGTGGTCATTTGCTGAAATCGGACATTCGAGCGCCGCTTTATGACCGTTTGAAGCTTGGTCGTCATTTTTTGCCTTCTCAGTGAAGATATCATCCCTATTAATACGTAATTGATGTGTATTTTGGGTATAGAAATAAATGAGTCAATTTGTAATACACTTTATGCTTTAAATTTATAAAACCTTAATACACAATGATAGATTGGTTGCAAGCATACAACCTATCCTTGTAGTAAAATAGGTATCGATCCAAAGATAACGGGAGAAATTACTTTCTACTAAATGATTAATTCTAAAATAATGCAATTTAAGTAAATGGGGGGGGGGGGTTTGTTGAAAACTGAAATTGTGGGTTCAATACCCGAATTTGGAGTTGAAACAAGACAAAACAATTCTAAACAAATAATAAAAAGGAGTTTGTAATCAAAGAGATGGAATCTAAGGGCTATCGGCTCTCAATCCCTTGATCAAATTCACACTTACTTGGTTTCTAAATTCATGTTTGTAATTTTGGAGTTTCTAAATCTAATATGTCAAGAATGGTCACTTTCGTGAATTAATGACGTGTCTAGATAATTCGGATTTCACGATTAAGTTCTTCACCCTAATTATCTAGACCATAAGCACATGTTTAGCCTAATTTATTCCCAAATATCGACACTTCACGATTAAGTTCTTCATACCAAAATTCAGTTCAATTTTAGGGGTCCCAATCGAATATGAGGCTTCACGATTAAGTCCTTCACCTCAATTCGATCATTGTTCTTGTGGTTCCGGACTAAGAAGTAGATTTGGTCATTTCTAATCTCAATCCTAAAGTTATTCATGCAAGTAATTTGGCTCTATCAATTCTTTGATCCTAACACCTTAAGTTGGTTAAACCTAAGCGGGACACTAATTAATAAATCGCAAATCACAAAAGCACATGAATAATTAAATTAACAAAACCAATCAAGCATCAAACAATCATTATCTAGAACAAATATCCAAGTAAGCACAAATCTAATACAAGTTCATGATTCTAGCCTAAGCCCCTAGAGAGGAATCTAGCCTCTCATGGGTGCAATAACATCCAAGAGATACAAAAGAGAAAACATGAGTAAAAACTAGATAAACAAATAAGAGAAGAGAATACACCAATCTCCTAGTTTGCTGCTCCTTGTCTTCAGTATTTTCTCGCTCGAATCAGCCTTCAATCCTTCAATCCAAAAGCCTTGATTTGTGAAGAGGAGGGAATAAAAATTGGAGAAGTTGTGTAGAATAGAACCTAGGAACAAGGTGGAAGATGAGATCCCCTTCTCCTGCTGCCTCTCCCTTATTAAATAGCCAATTTCGTGCTTTAGGAAATGAATCTCCGAAATCTGGCAGCAAATTTGAGAAGATCCCTCAAAATCAGGCTTAATTGGCATTGGTGCGGCCTTTGTGCGGCCTTCACAAAATCCGTGCGGCCCGCACAAAATCTCTGTGATTGGAATTTGTTAAGGAAAAAGGATTCCTGCGGCCTATACAAAATTCCTGCGGGTCGCACAAAAAATTCCTGCGGGTCGCACAAAAACTTCCTGCGGCCTATACAAAATTCCTGCGGGTCGCACAAAATTCCTGCGGCCCGCATAAAATTTCCTTCAGGACGCACGATGACCCGCAAAACTCTCTGACTCGACTGGAGCAAAACTTGTGAATTCTGAATTTTATTTTTCGGCTGAATTAATTTTGTGCGGCCCGCACAAAATTCCTGCGACCCGCACAAACCCGCAGAATTGCTCCTTTTGCTCGATTTCTGCAATTTAGACAAGGCAAAGGCAGTAACTTGGTTCTTGGATGTATTCTATACTAAACTAAGCTAAAATACAAGGGATTTGGTGCAGATTTAGAGGTAAAACTCTAACCGAAAGAATATATAATTGAGGCTTATCAAAATCCCCCAAGCTTAAACCTTGCTTGTCCTCAAGCAAAAATCTAAACCTAGGTATGAGTCCAGTTTCTAAACTAACCAAATTCCAAGTATATTTCTAAGTGCGAAAAATTCACATGATCTTGCTATTGTTAAAAACTTCGAGAATCCTTTTGATCAACAATTTGAACTTTCCTTGATCAACTTTAATTCACCCTACAACTTGATTAATCAAATTTCATATTCAAAGATGCCTTAATATTTGCAAAAATTAATCATTTGAATTAATCAATATTTCATTATGCTACCAAAAATATGCCCTCATTTGTGGTGATTTCCCTTTTCGCCCCCCCCCCCAAGCTTGGAACAAGCTTGGGCTAGAAAGTTGTGAATTTTTGTGTGTTGGTATCATGCAAAATTCTACATTTTTTTACATTTTTTTTTCTTTTTGTTGTTATTTTTTTTGACATTATGATCTTTATCCTTAATACAAAACCGGCTAGTTATAAGTAGTCAACCATACCCAACCGTTTTAATTCAAAAGTGCAATTGCATGCTCTTGGTTCAACCCTTCCATGACATGAACTCACACTTGTGGTGTAAACTCGGCCACTTTATCGGGAGAACTAGCGGAGCAAAGTGTCAAGGACTCATAACCATAAGTACGTCATGTCGCCGTAACATAGGTAAGCGGAGTCCGAATTGAATTTTCAAGAATTTTCCATTAAAATTATTTCAACAATTTATGCAAAAATACCATGAATACACACATCCAAAGGTATTCTTTCATACCCATGGATATCACAATCTTTCTATCATTTTTAAATCCCAAATTCCCAATTAGAAAAGCATACCTCGGTTTCAAAATGCTTTTTCGACAAAATCCAATTTTTCATTTTTTTTCAAAATCCTAAAACATCTCATCCAATGCAATTCTTTGATCAAAATTGGGATTATTTCGAGTTTTTTAAAGTCATCCAAATTATAGCCAAAATTTTTCAAACAAGTCCTTAATTCTAGCAATCACACAAATTTCTCACCTAAAAATGCAATTTTGCAAAAAATTAAACATGACCTAAATGCAGATACAATTTTTCTTCTATCCCCCCCCAAGCTTAAACAAAGCATTGTCCTCAATGCTATCATTCTCACAAGAAAGAAAAATAGAAGAAAACATGAAAACTTACAAGATTGATGTGATAGATGAGGTGGGGGCGCGCAGTTGTTCTTGCGCAACATGCTTCTTTTGGACTCTTTGATTTTGAATTTCTTCTTTCTTCTTTTTCTTGAAATTTTTCATCACCTTAATGTATTTCTCCCTTGAGTACCAA
Source organism: Carex kokanica (assembly GCA_025461125.1). Lineage (NCBI taxonomy): Eukaryota > Viridiplantae > Streptophyta > Magnoliopsida > Poales > Cyperaceae > Carex > Carex kokanica. The sequence continues at coordinate 704,606 of JAJGRX010001047.1, read as the reverse complement.
GCTAGGTTCATCTTGTCGGCTGCTCGTGCCTTGTCGGTTTCAGATGTTGCCACCGACTTTCCTTGTAAAGTTCCTTTATCCACCTGCAAAATCTTTTTAGGTGATTTACCTTCCACTTTTGAAATTTGCTCGAATTTTTCATCTTTTGAAAATTCGCCTTCTTCTTTTAGCGTTTGCTTAGATTGTTGCCTATCTTGCATGTTCTCTTCTTGCACCATGGGATGTTTCTTACTCTTAATTTCGCCTTCAATGGCCATGTCATTAGCGTATTCTCTTGGTCCTTCCAGTTTTTCGGGAAGGATACATTGTGAGCGCGAAGAGGAAGCGACTTGTCGGTCCAATTTGGTCTTAACTAACCGCTGAGGAAAAGGTACAAACCTGAGAGGAGGAACATACTTAGCAGTTTTAGAAGATTTTACCTTTTTCGGATCAGATTTACCCAATTTTTGATGTTCTGTGAGCACTGGTGGATCCGCAGGAAAATCTGGGCAGGCCGCATGAAAATCTGTGCTGGTCGCAGGAAATTTTGCACTGGCCGCAGGAGAGGCCGCAGAAACCTCTGTTTCTGCTGTGTGTGGTGCAGCGGCTAGCTGTTTTGTCCTTTCTTCAACAGGCATCTCTGGTCCATCATACTGCTTAACATTTCGAAGAGTTACAGCATGTACATGTTCCCTCGGATTGTGTTCTGGCTTTCCCGGGAGCGTGCCTGGAGGGCGTGAAGCAGAAGCGACTTGTTGAGCCATTTGAGTTTCAAGCAATCTGGCTTGAGTTTGCACAAGATCTAACCTGCTGTTTACAGCTCTCAAAGAATCTGAAATATTATCAATCTTTTTGTTTTGGGTATTTTGAACATGAGTACTTTCTTTCTGAGAAATTACCAAACCCTCAATCATTTTCTCTAACCTTGACAATTGAGATAGGCCTTGACCTTGATTGTTTTGGTACTGATTACCATTACCTTGGTTTTGGTATTGGTTTGCATTACCTTGGTTTTGGTTCAAATTTTGGTTCGAGTTCTCATTGTCATTTCTCCACCTAAAGTTAGGATGGTTGTACCTTGTGGCATGGTTGTAAGTATTGGAGTTGTTTTGGTTATATTGGTCATTTCTCTTATCACCCTCATTGTAAAACAACCCATGTACTTGCTCTACCTCATCGTTACCATCTGTGGAATATTGACACTCAGGTGTATCATGGTTCGTGTCTCCACAAATACCACAAGGTGAATTTTTGACTACAAATTTTACCTGCTGCATCATTTTCATTTGATTTTGGAGAGATTCTACCTTGGCTTGTAAAGCAGCGACCTTATCAACCTTCATAGCACCGGCATTTGTGTTCGTCCTTTCACTTCCTCTTTCGACTGACCACTCCCGTTCACTTATGGCCATCTCTTCAATCATCTTCATTGCCTCCATGACATTCTTGTTTATAATATTTCCACCTGCAGCTGTATTCAATTGAGATTTAGTTGCATAATAACAACCTCCATAAAATAATTGAAACAACAACAACTCATTTAAACCATGGTGTGGACATAGACACAAAAGATCTTGCCATTTATCCCAAGCCTCGGCAAGTGACTCATTTTCACCTTGTTTGAAGGTGGTGATTTGGGCTCTAAAATGATAAGTCTTAGATAGTGGGTAGTACTTATCCAAAAATGACTTTTGCAATCTATTCCACTTGGTTATGGTCCTAGGATTTAACAATCTTAACCAACCCCTAGCTTGGTCCTTAAGAGAGAGATGAAAATATTTTAATTTAAGGGCATCTAAAGCGGGTCCAACAGGTGCAAAGGTGGCACAATGTTCTTCAAATATTGCTAGATGTTGGTAGGGGTCCTCATTCAAAGTCCCCCCGAATTGGTTTTGCCCTAACAAATGAATTAGGATTGGCTTAAGATGGGGATTATTTCCTCCTTGGGCAATGTAACCAAATTGTTTTTTCCGAATCTATTTGATTAACAAACACCCTGATTGGTCGGCGATAGTCTGGATTCTCGGATAGAGGTCGGCCATTTGCACCATGAGGTGGTTGATTGTTATTGCATAGAGGCAGAGTGTTGTCACATTGTTCATTGAGTGGTGAGTTGTCATTGAGGTTGATGCGTGTTGTTTCGTCGTCCATTCCATCAATAGACATCCCAAGTTGACCGGTGGTGGCCATCGGTGGATCTTCATCTTTGAGAACACACTGTAGAGTCGGTTGAGAAGCATTTGGAGTTTTCTTTAGGCCCCGACACCTAGTCTTAAGAGTCAGCGCAAGATCCTGCAAGAGAGAGAGAAAAACAACAAATTTCCACACAAGAAAATAAAACAAAAATAAAATAAACATATTAAATTAATTTAAAATAGTAAAACTAATGTCTATACTTGGTTCCAAACAAGTTGAATATGAAACGAAAAAAAAAAGTGAGTTTCCAAAAATAAAATAAAAATGAATAATAAATAAGATAAGAAAAAAAAACGAATAAAAGTAAACAAAGGAAATTTTTGGCTTTTTGGATTGAAAATTAAAAGAAAAGAATTTTTTTAGAATTAATTTCAAAGTAAAAATTAATATCTATCCGTTATCCCCGGCAACGGCGCCAAAAGCTTGATGTGTATTTTGGGTATAGAAATAAATGGGTCAATTTGTAATACACTTTTTGCTTTAAATTTATAAAACCTTAATACACAATGATAGATTGGTTGCAAGCATACAACCTATCCTTGTAGTAAAATAGGTATCGATCCAAAGATAACGGGAGAAATTACTTTCTACTAAATGATTAATTCTAAAATAATGCAATTTAAGTAAATGGGGGGGGTTTGTTGAAAACTGAAATTGTGGGTTCAATACCCGAATTTGGAGTTGAAACAAGACAAAACAATTCTAAACAAATAATAAAAAGGAGTTTGTAATCAAAGAGATGGAATCTAAGGGCTATCGGCTCTCAATCCCTTGATCAAATTCACACTTACTTGGTTTCTAAATTCATGTTTGTAATTTTGGGGTTTCTAAACCTAATATGTCAAGAAGGGTCACTTTCGTGAATTAATGACGTGTCTAGATAATTCAGATTTCACGATTAAGTTCTTCACCCTAATTATCTAGACCATAAGCACATGTTTAGCCTAATTTATTCCCAAATATCGACACTTCACGATTAAGTTCTTCATACCAAAATTCAGTTCAATTTTAGGGGTCCCAATCGAATATGAGGCTTCATGATTAAGTCCTTCACCTCAATTCGATCATTGTTCTTGTGGTTCCGGACTAAGAAGTAGATTTGGTCATTTCTAATCTCAATCCTAAAGTTATTCATGCAAGTAATTTGGCTCTATCAATTCTTTGATCCTAACACCTTAAGTTGGTTAAACCTAAGCGGGACACTAATTAATAAATCGCAAATCACAAAAGCACATGAATAATTAAATTAACAAAACCAATCAAGCATCAAACAATCATTATCTAGAACAAATATCCAAGTAAGCACAAATCTAATACAAGTTCATGATTCTAGCCTAAGCCCCTAGAGAGGAATCTAGCCTCTCATGGGTACAATAACATCCAAGAGATACAAAAGAGAAAACATGAGTAAAAACTAGATAAACAAATAAGAGAAGAGAATACACCAATCTCCTAGTTTGCTTCTCCTTGTCTTCAGTATTTTCTCGCTCGAATCAGCCTTCAATCCTTCAATCCAAAAGCCTTGATTTGTGAAGAGGAGGGAATAAAAATTGGAGAAGTTATGTAGAATAGAACCTAGGAACAAGGTGGAAGATGAGATCCCCTTCTCCTGCTGCCTCTCCCTTATTAAATAGCCAATTTCGTGCTTTAGGAAATGAATCTCCGAAATCTGGCAGCAAATTTGAGAAGATCCCTCAAAATCAGGCTTAATTGGCATTGGTGCGGCCTTTGTGCGGCCTTCACAAAATCTGTGCGGCCCGCACAAAATCTCTGTGATTGGAATTTGTTAAGGAAAAAGGATTCCTGCGGCCTATACAAAATTCCTGCGGGTCGCACAAAAAATTCCTGCGGCCCGCACAAAATTCCTGCGGGTCGCACAAAAACTTCCTGCGGCCTATACAAAATTCCTGCGGGTCGCACAAAATTCCTGCGGCCCGCATAAAATTTCCTTCAGGCCGCACGATGACCCGCAAAACTCTCTGACTCGACTGGAGCAAAACTTGTGAATTCCGAATTTTATTTTTCGGCTGAATTAATTTTGTGCGACCCGCACAAACCCGCAGAATTGCTCCTTTTGCTCGATTTCTGCAATTTAGACAAGGCAAAGGCAGTAACTTGGTTCTTGGATGTATTCTATACTAAACTAAGCTAAAATACAAGGGATTTGGTGCAGATTTAGAGGTGAAACTCTAACCGAAAGAATATATAATTGAGGCTTATCTGTAATTTAACGTAATTTACCGTATTTTAACATAATTCTACATAATTATTGTAATTTCAAGTAATTTAGTGTAATTCAGCATAAAATAACATAATTTGAAGTTATTTAGCGTATTTTAGTATAACTGTGCTAATTATATGTCAAAAAGGTAATCTAACAAATATTAAAAACAAAATTCGAATTTTTATTGTTAAATTTATATTGTCTCTCAAATCTAAAAACAAAAACAAAAAAACTGGACCGCCCCCCTGTGGGGCGGTTCAGTATACACTGGCTGACCGCGCCACAGGGGAGCGGTTTGGTGGGAAGAGTGAACCGCCCCCCAAGGGGCGGTTAGGGCATATTTAAAAATAAAAAAAATCAGAGGGCATATTTGATATTTCTCTTTTTTCCGAGGGTATTAATAAAAAAATCGGGGTCTCAACAGTTCCATAGTTCCATTGAAATCTGTCATAGAACTTATGCGATGGTTGAGATCGAATTCATATCCTCTGCATTAATTCAAAAGAGAATCTTTTGAGTTAATGAATCTCGACTATCCAATATGTTTCAAGATTCGTGTAAATTAAATCTGCACTAATATTAAAGAGCCCTATAATAGACACGATCTGGATTGGCTTTGTTTAAAATCAGACGGTTGAAATTCATTAACTCAAAAGATTTCCGTTTGAGTTAATGCGGAGGATACGGATCCGGTGAGATCACCCTCTCCAAGGCGAGCTTTTGCATCCCGGAATAACTCGACACATTCAGGTTCACGTATCCGTAGTGCTTAATTAGTTAATATCTTCGCTAATGGCAAATTTTCAAAAACCTATATCAAAATGGGCCTGAAAGTAAGAAGCCCATGGGCTAAATCGTAGTTCTCTGAGTAATATGCCCGAATCTTGGTGCCAATTCAAGAGAAAAATTATAACTATAGTTGACCAGGAAATTACACTCCTGAAAGTATCAGGAACATATTAAAAGTTGCAACAAAGAGAGAAAAAAAGGTGAAAGAACCAAACCGAACTTAACTTCAAGAGAAACATGCAACAAATTCCCTTTTCATAATTTGCAAAAGAGCGCTTCTTTTACTGGAAAAGGCAAGTTTATATTGTACTGCGAGAGTGCGAGGTGATTTATAAAAGAATAGCAAACACACATAATAAAATCTGCTTGGCAATACTGTGAAGAACAAAAATTAATTATAAAATGGAATCACATGCATTGAATTATTATTATTTTTTGTTTGTTTGTATCAGAAGCTATTTATATATATTTCCCATTATAGATGATTAGATGACAGAGTCAATGAAAGACAGAAATGTAAAACTCGAAATATGTCCCCAATAAATTATAGTAATTAATGGCAATATATTCCAAAAATTTATTCAAGTATAATATTGATCTTTAGACAAACCCAATAGATTTGAGTTTAACAAAGTTGTTGGCATATGTAATTTTATGTGCTATTTATGCAGTGCCCAGTATATATATTTTTCCTTCTTTAATGTAGACTATGCGACATATAAGTTTAGCAATGTTTCACATAATTAAGTTCTTGATCCTCTAAGCAACGTTAAAAAACTTAAATGTACGTAATTACTAATATTAGTCAAATTAGCGATATTTTAATTAGTTTATGTTTCATATATGAAACAGGCAATATCTTCCTTTTTTCAAAAAAAAAAAAAAAAGTTTATAATTGATGAGTAATGAAGGAACTAACAAATATTAAACGTGATGCCAGATGCTTCACAGCTGCATGACCATCAGACACATACATTAATTGGCCCTTCTATTGTTAATACGGAGGTTATTGACAGCAACATGAACATCTAGTGCTAATTTAACTATATATGTACAACAAATTTAACGGTAGGGATGGATGACAACAAACCTAAAGATAACCGTCAATCATGCCTCTGAGAGCATATCAGCCGGTGCGCTGTCACTCATATCTCTTTTCCAAACCAGCTTATTACCTCAGCATTTGGCATGCTAGATTCCGTTAATCAACCAAATCTCCATGCACTCAGTTTACTAATTTGAGACTGCTTAGTTACGTTACACTTGGAAATTTCCATGCACAAGCGCTCGGAGAGACGCAGTTTTTGAAGAACATCTGACTATCTAAAAATATCCATTGCTGTAACAACGTACAACTATCACAAACCCTGGCAAACAAATCTTGTTCACACCTTCCCCCTTAATTCATTCTCGTAACTAGCTATTTTTTGCAAAACTGTACCCTTATAAGCTCTCCTCCTGCTCGATATCCACCATCTCGGTTTTTTCTTGTTTACTGTTCAGAAGGGTAAAATCTGTAGCCATACCCTTCTCCAATTATCCCTTGCATTTAGTAGGAACATGGCCAAGGCGGCCGTATTTGGTGGCCTTGCGGCCATATTAGTTGTGGCAGCAGTGGTTGCCATTGTTGCCACTGTGAGCACATCCCACAAGAGCAACGGACCCACTCTCGCCACCTCAACCAAGTCTGTTTCCGCCGTCTGTGCCAATACTCTGTATCCTGAAACCTGTCAGCGCTCTATGTCGACAATTGTCAATGCCACGGCTGACCCTAAAGATGTTGTCAAGGCTTCTGTTCAGCTAGCACTTAACGAGCTCAAAGAATCCTTCCAGAAATCTCTTGAAGTTGGGAAGGGCGCCGCAAATAGTTCAATCACAGCTGGCGCAATTGCCAACTGCAAGGAGTTGCTTCAGGATGCCAGCGATGACTTGCAGGCTATTGTGAAACTCGGAAATGATGCCCTCGGCAGGCAGGATGATCTGGAGCACTGGATCACCGCCGTGATGACATTCATGGATAACTGTGCAGATGGGTTCGAGGATTCCGAGCTAAAGACGGCTATGCAAAATGTGCTGCGTAATGCAACCGAGATGAGCAGCAATGCACTTGCCATCATCACAAATGTTGGCAAATTCTTGCAACAGGCAGACAAGTTGTTCAATGTCACAAATGTCTCCAACTTCCAGCATCGTCGGCTTCTCGAGAACTCTAACGAATTGGATGCTCAGGGTTTCCCGGTATGGCTCTCAGCCGGTGATAGGAAACTGTTGGCTGCTGGGGGCGCACCCAGGGCAAAACCTAATGCAGTTGTGGCTAAGGATGGAAGCGGCAACTTCAAGAGCATTCAGGCAGCAATTGATGCTGTACCAAAGGACAAAAAAGGGAGGTATGTGATCTACGTCAAGGCCGGCATCTATGAGGAGACTGTTCTGATTCCTAAGGATAAGACCAACATCTACATGTATGGTGATGGACCCAAGAGAACCAGGGTCCTTGGTCACAAGAGCAATGCTGATGGTATTACCACTCAGGACACTGCCACCTTCTGTAAGCTCTTCTCTCTCTCTCTCTCCCTATCTGTCCCTGTCGTTCTCTCTCCCTCTTCATCTATATATATATATATATGAAAGACACCTACAATATTTATATAACCAATCAATCGAAACTTATATTGTTATTAATTACCTAAATTGACAATCTTAATTAAATTTGCTTTTTTTTTTTTCATAAAAAATGGTGGATTCGTACATATTTAATATAGTATAAGGAAGGCAATTGGTTTCTCAGTGTAATTATACAGTTTGAAAAAAATACATATATAGTTAATGTAGTATAATATAAGACGATAGGTTTTAACTATAAAGAAGTAATTGTCATTTGTTGGGCATGCAATCCTCCTTCAAAAAGTTTAGTTTTGAATTAAAACTTAATATTTACATTGAGCCAGAAAATAACACAGCCTTCCATATTTTGCAGCCGCTCTTGGTCAAGGTTTCATCTGCAAGAACATGGGCTTCAGCAACACTGCTGGGGCAGCAAAACATCAAGCAGTGGCCCTCCGCCTCCAATCTGACTTTGGGGTCTTCTACAACTGCCGCATGGATGGATACCAAGACACTCTTTATGTTCAGGCTCGGCGCCAATTCTTCCGCAACTGTGTCATCTCTGGCACCATTGACTTCATTTTCGGTAACGCTGCCGCTGTCTTCCAGAACTGCTTGATCATTGTGCGCCGCCCCATGGACAACCAGGGAAACACTATCACTGCCCATGGCCGCATGGACCCCAACATGAAAAGTGGTTTAGTGATTCAGAACTGCCGTATTGTGCCTGACCAGGCTCTTTTCCCAGACCGCTTCAAGATTCCCAGCTATCTAGGCCGACCATGGAAGATGTACTCTCGCACGGTGATCATGGAGTCGACCATCGGTGACCTAATCAAGCCTGTGGGCTGGTTGCCTTGGGATGGGGACTTTGCTCTCAAGACATTGTACTATGCTGAGTATGCTAACCGTGGGCCCGGTGCCAATACCAGATCTAGGGTTAAGTGGCCGGGTTTCCATCTCATTGGCAGGAATGAGGCTCAGCAATTCACCACCGGGCCCTTCATCAATGGAAACTTGTGGTTGAAGTACACAGGCACACCCAACTTCTTAGGGTTTACTCCTTGAGCTGGTTTTCTGTGCTATGCATGGGAAACGAGCATGCTTTTTCTTTCAAGGCATGAAGAAATGGTATCTAGAGGAATGAGGGCAAAAAAGAGTCAACAAATTAATGAGGTTCTGGATCTGAATTTGTTGATGTTGAGTTGTGATTAAGAATGTGTATTAATTAAGAGAAAGAACCTTCTGATATGATTGCAGTATATATATCTAATATAGGTTTTTGTACTCTTCCAACCATTTCTTGTTCATATATATATGACACTATGTAATGATTTGGATTAAATATAAAGTTTCCAAAGACAGAATTAACATTTAAAAATATTGTATATCAGTTATATTTGGATTAAACTATAGTTTGTGTTTTCTTTATTTTGATACCTTGTATTGGTTATATTTCATTTTTCTGCCTACAGACGAGGCTCAATTCTTTTTTCTTTTCTTTTTTTTTCTTTTTTTTTAAAGCCATGGCAGAAGATGCCAGGTTCGACGATGCCCAATTCATTGGTTCGTTGGGAACAAAAAGGGCAACTAAAGCTTAGCTGAGGTTGCAATGGATCACATATATCGTGTTTATTTTTTGAACTATTGCAACTATTATGGTTATGCATGTGCGGTGAGTCAAATACTCAACATGTGCTTAGTAATCACAGATATTGCTACAATCAAAGTCATGGAGGAGTTATTATTAATATTTTCTAATTTTTAACGAGGTGGGTTCAAAAGCCTCTATTTTTTGTGCCTCCATTATGCCTCTATTTTTAAAAATTTTAATAACTTAAAATTTAAAACTTAAAAGTCAAAATAAAACCGTTGGATATGATATATATCAATTTATCTATGCACATGTAAAAATTATGACATTTTACTTTGTTTTAGTTGTTAGCGAGAGCTTGTACTAATGTGGATAATTTTTAGACGTTGATTTTTCAACTTATTGATTCACATTAAGACAAAACCGAAATGTGATAATTTTTTATGAGCACATAGAGAAAATAACATAGATCACATCTAACGGTTTTATTTTAACATTTATGATTTAAATTTTGGTTATTAAAGTTTTGAAAATGAAGATATGGTGGAGGTAAAAAAATAGAGAATTTGAACCATCCTCTTTTTCAATACATATTGTAAATAACTCAAGACACATATATCGTAATTATAGACGTAAGTCATAGAGGTGGCAAATCTGATCCAACACGAAGGACCCAATCCGAGCCAAACCAATCCGATCCGATTTTCTAAGAATCTAAACCAACTCGAAAATTCTTGAAGTCAGACCTGATCGCTCGATTGTCACCTTTAGGACTCACATTGGTGGTTACCATTACCCCATACCATCGTTAGACACGTCTTAAGAATTATAAATATTTTATAATTAACCAAGTGTCACTACTACAGAAATGGTCATTGTACACAGCACATTGTACACGGATTTGACAATTTTATAGAAAAACCGTGAAGAAGTTGTAATTTTTTGGATGCCTGAAATATCTGTAGGATCTCTACACGGATATTTATTAAAGAATCAGTGTAGAAAGACGTGAGAGAGCTACACGGACGTTTACTAGGAAATGTACACGGCTTATTGTTTAAATAACAGTGGAGAAAGCCTAGAGAGAGCTACACGGATATTTAATTAAAGAACCGTGAAAAAAGGTAAGAATTGTACACGGATGTTTGTTTAAATGACAGTGTAGATAACCTGTGAGAGCTACACGGATGTTTAATAAAGAGCCGTGTAGAAAGGTCGTAAATGTACACGGTTTTTTGTTTAATTAACAGAGTAGAAAGCCTTGAGAGAGCTACACGGACGTTTAATAAAGAGCTGTGTAGAAATGTTATTTTAGGTTTTTGGTTATATAAAAGGCCTTCTCCCCAGCGCCGTTTTGATCAATCTCTCCCCTCTCACAGTTAACAATTGGGTTGAGATGTAGGTTTATCAATTGTGTTGGATCGCAAAAATTAGATCGATATGAGCTACTGTTTTGGGAGCTCACAGATGAGCGATCTGATATAATTGATAACCTACATCTCGAATTCCCATGCGAAGTGCTTTATTTTCCCAATTAATTGATCTGATTTCTGCGCTAAAGTGTTTTTCGAGGGTAAAGATGTTATAACTGGAGGCCGGATCTGAGATCTTGGAAGTTAATTTGTATTTCCCTCTAGATCTTGCTAAGGTGTTTAGTTTAGGACATATAACCAAAAGGCTACTTAGATTAATGTAACTAGTAGTCCTTACTTTGGTTACATTAACCTAAGTAGTCTTTTGGTTAGTTCCTTGCATGTCCTAACTAATTCGGGCCAGCAAGATCCAGAGGAGAAATTATCTCTCTTCTGATCAATTTTACTGGACGAAGAGTTGGCCGGTAAGAGTTGGGTGAAAGACCTTCAGAAAGAGGTGAATGTGACCCGGATGAAGAGGTGAATGTGACCTTCAGAGCCGGGTGAAGAGTCGAATGAAGTCGGAGATCATCCGTCTCTTCATCCGGCTCTGAAGGTCCTTCATCGACCTCTTCCCTTTTTTTTGAAGGTCCTTCATCCAACTTTTAACTCAACTCTTTAGTAAAACATATCTTCATATCACCCCTCTGTAAACCCTACTGGCACCAAAAGGAAAGAACCACCCTATTCTAGTCCTTAATGGAAATTTTTAGTTTACAATATGAATTTTTATTCCAACTTTTGTAATGCTTTAATTTTGTATAATTTAGTGTACATGAATTTTTAGTTTAAATTGCTATGTTTTGTAATTCTGGATTTTAAATGTCTTCCTCTGTTTTGGAAATTGTTTGTTTTGCTATCTGAAAAACATAGGAAAAAAAACTAGTTAACAGCCAAAAAAAAAAAAATAATGCTACACGGACATTTAATAAAGAGCCGTGTAGAAACGAGAAATAGTACACGGATTTTTGTTTAATTAACAGTGTAGAAAAATAATTTACACGGCTGTTTATATAAAAGTCTGTGTGTCTTTCTACACGGATTTATAGCTAAATATCCGTGCACAAAGGTTATTAACTGAAAACAAAGATACTTGCTCGAAATAATGGAAGGCTAAGCCAAAAAAAATAAAACAAAAATTATGAAAAAAAAAAATTCTAAATGTCCGTGAAGAAAGTTTATCTTTTATATTACACACGGCTGTTATATAAATGTCCGTGTAGAAAGATTATCTTTTATAAACGGCTACCTATATAACAGTCCGTGTAGCTCTCGTTATGCTTTTTTTACACGGATTTATATATTATCATCCGTGTAGAAAGGTTATTTTAGGGTTGGACTATATAAAAAGCCTTCTTCCGGCGCCGTTTTGATCAATTAATACTTCTATCTCTATCTCTGTATTGAATTGGTCTGATTTCTGCGCATAAGGAACGAGGCCGGATCTGAGATCTAGCTTGGAAGTTAATTCGCATTCTCCTCTCTATTGCCAAGGTTAGTCATACATATATATATTTCCCTCTTCTTTATCTAATTTTCTGTTACTGATTAATATTGCTTAATTATTTTTGTCAATTATTATTTAATGCATGCGTGCTTGATTTGTTAAGATAATGTAAATAATTAGTGTATTGTGGTCCAATAACCGACCTACTGATGCTTTTAGGTCCATGCCCGTTCAAAATTAATCCAATAGGGATTAATTTTGGATAGTCCCCCGTTTGGGACTGCTCTTTGAATATTGTGTCTCATTTAGGATGTGAACACATATTAGCGGGATTTAATTAGTATTTGAGAAAAGTTCGACAGTATTTCTCCTTATTGCTCCTACGAGTATGTGGTTTTTACGCATACTTGGGGAGTTAAGGAGAAATGCTGCCGAATTTTTCTCAAATACTAATTAAATCCCGCTAATATATGTTCACATATGAGGCATAATATTCAAAGAGTGGGTTAGGATTGTAAACCGGCCCTTTATAAGTCAAAAATTTAGAACAATATATATATGCTGACCACCATATATGTTTAATTGGAATTTTTTTTTGTTTACTTTAATTTACAGATGGATCGAAGTTAAATGTACGAATTGCGACGTGATAGTGCAGAATATTTGGCTCGCGTTGATGAGTTCCTAAAATTTGCTGAGAGTTATAGAGTGGACACAAAAGATAACGACATCTTGTGTCATTGTAGAGATTGTAAAAATTTTATATGATTTGGAGATTCGGAAGAAATTAGAGCTCATTTGATTTGTCGGGGATTTAAGAAAAGATATACATGTTGGTTTATGCATGGTGTGAAAATTGGGGAATGTAGTGGAACCAATAGAAATTTTGTTTTGGACGAGAATGATGATAATGTAGAAACTGTTGATAATTTTGAATTTGAATGCAACGATGATTTTGAGAATGTCGAAAATTTTGATAATGCTGGGCTTGATTGCAACGAGGATGATGAGGTGGAGATTGATGAAAATGCAGAATACAATTTTATTGAGAATCTAGAGGACATGTTACGTGATGTGGAAGATGAAATTAGTGATAAATTTTTTTAAAAATTTCAGTATCTGTCTAATGAATCTAAAAAGCCGTTATATCCCGGGTGTACCAAATTTACAAAACTATCAACTGTGTTGAAATTATTGAACTTAAAAGCAGACAACGGTTGGAGCGATAAGAGTTTCACGTCCTTATTAAAGCTTTTACGAGAGATGCTCCCAGATAACAACGAGTTACCCTGTACAATATATCAGGCGAAGAAGTTGATCTGTCCAATGAGTTTGAAGATTGAAAAAATACATGCATGTTCGAATGACTGTGTATTGTACCGTGGAGAGTACGAGGCCATGCATGTTTGTCCTAAATGCGGTGTTTCACGGTATAAACGCAAGGACCATGACACCGACGATTATGATGAAGGAAATAAGGCAAGGCCTCCGGCTAAGGCGGTGTGGTATTTCCCGATAATACCGAGATTCAAACGGTTATTTGCAAATCCCAAAGATGCGAAATTGTTGCGTTGGCATGAAGAAGAGCGCAAAAGAGATGGTAAACTAAGACACCCTGCTGATTCAATTCAATGGAGAAACATTGATAGACATTTCGAAGGATTTGGTGGCGAATCACGGAACCTTAAGTTAGGGGTGAGCACAGACGGAATGAGTCCGTTTGGTTGTGCATGAAACGCAGGTATATAATGATGTCATTACTAATCCAAGGACCCAGACAACCCGGAAATGACATAGATGTGTATCTCGCACCATTAATTGAGGACCTCCAGAAATTGTGGAGGGATGGTGTCCGGGTGTGAGATGCGTACGGCAAAGAGCAATTTAATTTGCGGGCCATGGTATTCTGCACCATAAATGATTTCTCCGCGTACGGGAATTTATCGGGTTACACTTGTAAATGAGCAAAAGCGTGCCCCATCTGTGAAGATGACACGCATGTGCTGAGGTTGAAAAATTGTAAAAAGAATGTTTTTATGGGGCACCGTAGGTTTCTTCCTGTTAATCACCCATACCGTAAGAAGAAGGTATTCAACGGGAAAATTGAGCTTGGAGTGGCACGTCGTCCGTTAGATGGGAAGAATGTCTTCATGCGGGTTAAAAACCTTGCTGTTGTTTTTGAAAAACGTGCCAAACCACCACCGAAAGATATTTGGAAAAAGAAGTCCATATTTTGGGAGCTACCATACTGGAATATTTAGAAGTGAGACATTGCCTAGATGTCATGCATGTTGAAAAAAATGTCTGTGACAGTTTGATTGGCACATTATTGAACATTTCGGGGAAGACCAAAGACGGTCTTAAAGTTCGAGAAGACATGAAATTAATGGGAATACGACCTGAGCTTGCACCGCAGGATAAAGGGAAGCAAAAGGCATACCTACCCCCCGCAATGTGCACAATGTCGAAGATTGAGAAAACGAGCTTTTGTAAGTTCCTTCATAGTATTAAAGTCCCATCAGGGTATTCTTCGAATATTAAGAAGCTGGTGTCGATGAAGGACCTGAAAATGATTGGTCCGAAATCCCACGACTGTCATGTTTTAATGACACATATGATTCCTGTTGCAATTCGGGGAATTTTACCGAAGCCCGTGCGGCAAACCATTACGAAGCTTTGTTTTTTCTTCAATGCAATTAATTCCAAAGTGATAGACCCGCTCAAATTGGACGCTTTGCAGAAGGAGGTCGTCGTTACCCTTTGCCATCTTGAGATGTATTTTCCGCCATCTTTTTTCGATGTTATGGTTCACATTGTTGTTTATCTCGTGAGGGAAATTCAGTTCCTGCGGTACATGTATCCATTCGAGAGATTCATGGGTATTTTGAAAAGTTACATAAGGAACCGACATCGTTCCGAAGGTAGCATTGTGGAGGGATATTCCACAGAAGAGGTAATTGAGTTTTGCACCAACTACATGACCGGTGTGGGTCCTATTGGCGTTCCAAAATCTCGATACGAGGGAAGGCTCCAAGGAGTAGGGACAATAGGGTTGAAAGCCATAGTTGCTGATAACAATGACCTGTGAAAGACACATTTTATTGTACTACAGCACATGGCAGATGTTGCTCCATATATAGATGAGCACATGACAATCATTCGACAACAGAACTACACGAGAAGTCAGAAGTGGCTTACTGACGAGCATAACTGTTCTTTTATAGGATGGATGAAAGACAGAGTGAAATCACACCCCGAAAGGTCCCCCGTAAATGAAACTGTTAGATTGCTGGGCATAGGACCCCAAATGGTTGTTAGAACATTCCAAGGATATGAGATTAACGGATATACATTTTACACTAAATTACAGTGTGATAAGAGCACAATGCAAAATAGTGGGGTGACGTTGGTGGCGACGTCCCAAGAATTCAGTAGATCGGGGGATGCCCGGCCTGTAATAGCTTCAAAGTCTTATTATAGCATTATTGAAGAAATTTGGGAGCTCGTTTACAATTCTCACCTTAGCATTCCCTTGTTTCGGTGCCAATGGGTCGAAGACCGGGGTGTTAAAGTTGATAACGACGGGTTCACCCTCGTTGATTTTGACAAAGTCAGGTATGTGGATGATCCATTCATACTTGCCAAGCAAGCCACCCAAGTCTTTTATGTCACTGACCTGAGTGATGATAGGTGGAGTGTCGTCCTATCCGGAAAAAGAAGGATTGTTGGGGTAGAAAACGTCACCGACGAAGAAGAGTACGACCAGTTCGAAGAGATACCTCAATTTTGTACCGATGTGCAAGCTGAGATAGCAACAATTGCAGAACAAGACGAAGCAAATTACATGAGATCTGACCACAATGAAGGATTATGGGAAGATGTTCAAACAGTGGAAAAAAAGAGAAAAAGGAAAAAAAAATCCAATGTATAATATTTACTCCTTTTAAACTTGAAAATTTTAATATTTCTTATTTGGAAAAAAAAATTCAATGCATAATATTTATTTCTTTTATAATATTTTAGAGAGCCCAATGAAGCTAAAGACTCAAGGCCGATTTATCTCTGGATATTTCTGTCTCATTGTAATATTTTATTTCGTTTCTAATATTTCTTTTTTGCATCATGAGCAAGAACCAGATAGATTATTTTAGATATGTGGGCAGAGTGGTTTCAACAGTAATTTTTGTAAACTAGAAATATGGATTTGTATAATTTAGTGTAGGATTTTTTGTATTAATTTTTGATATAATCTAGACATGAATTTTTGTATAATTTATGATATAATTTAATTAGTACGTGAAATTTATAGATTATTTGTTTAAATAAAAAAAACCCATCTTTCTAAGAATAATTTTTAATTTCATTAGAAATTCAAAGGGAGCGACACGGACATTTAATTAAACATCCGTATACAAATACATTTATACGTTTCATTAAATGTCTGTGTAGAAATTCAAAGGGAGCTACACGGATATTTCATTACACATCCGTGTAGAAAGGTATTTTTTCCCCTAAAATTATTCTCAGAGAAAAAGTAATCGAAACGGGAGAGTGATTATTTGAATTCATTTCGTCTTTTCAGAATTAAAAAGATAAGGCAACTTCTCGAATTACGTAAATAACTTGTTCGAATTAAACGTTTTAACTTAAAATTGGACACGGACGTTTAACTAAAAATCCGTGTAAGAAAAGTTTTCTCCATGGTCGTTTAATTTTCAAGAGGTTTTTCGCCTTTTAAGAAACTTACACGGGCGTTTAATGAATAATCCGTGTACAAAAGGTTTTCTACACGGATATTTAATTAAACGCCCGTGTAGAAATTGAAATATTCAAATTACATTATTTTTGAAAAAACTTTACTTGAACAACAGGGACTAAATTGCATGTTACAAACAGCGTCCCTGTTATTTTGAAATATTTTTTTGTAAAAAATATTTTGAAATAATTACTTGAACAGAAGGTATTTTTTTTCCGAAAAATTATTCTATGGTTGTTTTATAAATTTGTAAACCCAGATAAGGTCATATCAAGTAAAGTGTTCATTTATGTTTTCAAATCGGATTATTTAGAGAGCATTAGGCATTCTATGATATTATTTAGACAGATTATTTAAGTTAATTTTAAATAATTTACTTTTTAGTGATTATCCATAAATGAATTATTTGTTGGTTGTTTTGTACTGCTAATTTATATCTATAACAGTATTTATTTAGATAGCATGAAGTATTTAACAAAATAGTTAAACGAATAGAAAACAAAATGCTGATTAAATTAAGAACAAAAATATATTACATCAAAACAAAACGAAAAAAAAAAGCTAACTTAATTAAACACTCCTTCACTGGCCTGGCTGGATTGCTCCTTGGCCTGACCCCCTCCTTTTAATCCAGGGTCTCTTTGGCCTGATCCAGGGATTGCCCCTCCTTTTGTAGGGCTTTGGTGGTGGGTGCTCCCTTGGGCTTCGCCGTGGCACGTCATTTGAGGGCGGCCATGGCCATGTCCTCCTGTAGTTGGGAGGAGGCATTTCATAGCCGGGAGGGACTTCTAATTTCACGGGAGCATCTTCGGGAGGGACATAGCCGGGGGGCCATGGCCATGGCACATTTGCGTCTTCCGGTGGCACCGAAGCGGCCATTTCTTCTTCCAAAACTTCTTCTTCCAAATTCTCAGAGAAAAGTAATCGAAAAGGGGGAGTTTCTCATATTATATTGAATTTTGAAGTCGTTTCGTCTTCTTAAAAAGATAAGGCAACTTCTCGAATTCCGTGTACAAAAGGCTTTTGAAGGTCGTTTAATTTTGAATTTCGTCTTATAAGAATCATACACGGTCGTTTAATTAAAAATACGTGTACAAAAGGCTTTGAACAGGGCCGTTTAATTTTCAAGAGTTGTTTTGCCTTATAAGCAACGTACACGGGCGTTTAACAAAAAATCCGTGTACAAAATGTGTTCTACACGGATATTTAATTAAACGCCCGTGTAGAAATTGAAATATTTATTTGCATTTATTATTAAGTTCTGCTAGATACTCGAATATATAAAATAGTTTTCAAGCTAAATAAAACTGAAATCAGGTTCCTTTTTATTTTTAAGTTTTCCATTTTGAAAAATATGGAATTTGAAAAATATGAAAATTTGGAATTTGAAAAAATTAATCTAGAAAACCATATGTAGGCGCGCATTTCATAATTTCGCGTAAACTAATTATACACGGGTGTTTAATTAAACGTGTAGCTCTCTTACATTTCTACACGGGTGTTTAGTTAAATGTCCGTGTAGATTTAGTTTACGCGAAATAAAATGCGCGCCTCGTCTCTGTCGCTCGATATCTTTTCAAAATCTCCTCGTCTCCCTAAAACCTAAACCCCCTAGTCTCCTATCTCTTTCTGTGGTGCTGCCATCGTTCTCTCTCTCGGTGCTAGCTCGGTCTCCTCGGTCGCTCTCCTCTGAACTTGCTAATTGAATCTGTAAGCTCCTCTCGCGCGGTTGCTGTTCTCTCCTTCAAAGGTTCTCTCTCTCTCTCTAAGTTGCAATATGCTCCCTGTATCTTGGTTAAATCAAAACCCTTATCTCTGATTGTATTTTGGTTAAGTGAAAAGTTTCCTCAACTAACCTATTCTGGTGACATGGACACCTAATGTTACAGGGACTAAATTGCAAAACCAACACTATGATTGAACAAAGGACCCAACAACACATAAGTTAGACCTAAATTTTACATTTCATAGCATTTGTAATAATGTTTCTTTTTTGTAGAAAGAACCATGTCACAGCCAGGTGAGAATGCAGATATGATTTTGGAAACAGTGGAACCGCAGGTAGATATGATAGTGGAAGAAGAGGACCAGCAGGTTCAGACAGAAAAGAGGAAAAGAGGTTCGACAATGTGCACGAAGACCTCAGAGGCGAAGAATTTGCAAATCGAGTTCAACAAAACCGGATGTCCGAAGGGTCCACGTGGGCAGAGTACACAAATTGGTGTAACAATTTGGTGAAGCAGAAGGCATCTATCTTGGTTGAGAGGTGGGACAAATTCGATGACGAAGATAAGAACGAATGGTGGAACATTGTGAAGGTAAAGTACCTAACAATTATAAACCTTATTTTGATTATTGTACATGATCGGTAATTGGTTAATTCGTTTGACTGGAACGATGGCTGCGTTATCCTTGACTGGAACACCCACCAACCTTCATGTGTAGTTCTTTCTTTAATCTCTTGAGTTATATTTTTCAGGACCATTTAGTAATGTATTGAAAAAATCTATAAAACTGTACATGCATTATATATTCATTTTTCCTATTCCCTCTCTGTTTGTTATTTCTTTTTTTGTTGGATACAAGTTTTCTAGCATGTCTTAACCTTAGCATAGTTGGAATTTGCTTTTATAAGTGAATAATAACTTTTTTAAATTGCTATGCATCATGTAGTTGTCTTCCTGCAAGTTATATATGTCTATACCTGACCTGAAAACTTGAATGAACTTACATGCAGTAATTTTGTTGTCAATCATGCAGTCTCATTGGAACATCCAGGATGACGACCCAAAGTCCGCGAACAAGAAAAAGACTCTGAGGAAAATGAATGAAGCTTGGAAGCAATTCAAGACCACGTTGAAGACGAATTTCATGGAGAAAGGGAGAAATCCGGTAGGCTACTATAAATGGCTGAAACAAGAGGACTGGGAGGAGTTTCAAGCTTTGAAGTCCACAGAAGAGTTCAAGGTATATAAATTCAGCCAACTTTGTCTCTGTTCTTTCTCGATATGTACTTATCTTCCTTAAACTAGCTAATTGATATACCTTGATGTGTGAAGATAAAAAGTGATGAGGGCAGGAGGATCGCAAAATTGAACAAGTACCCGCACAAATTAGGGTCAGGTGTTTACGAGGGTAAGTCGGCCGAATGGGCGGCAGTACTGGACCAAAACAAAGATTCTGACTCACCTGTGGTTAGGATTACAAATCCTAGGGCCCAACACTAGCTCATGGGAAGATCTGAGGTAACCGCTGACGGGACGATAGTACTCCCAAATGACGTGCAACCCATGGCTCAGAAAATGGTAAGAGTCTTTGTGGTAACTTCGTGTACATTACTTTGTCTTTTGCTATAACTAATTTTTTTTAACAGTTGGATGTGGAGGAGGAGGTAAATTCGGGCTCCATGACTGTCGAAAGAGTTGATGATTCCTTGTCCGCAGCGCTCGGAACTAAAGAACACACAGGTCCAGTTAGGGGTGTCTCGGTCTAATGTGGCTGGAAGGATGTATACGACGGACCAAAACCAAAAAGAAGACCGCGTGCCAAAGTTAGCACGGACGAGATGGAATCAAGGTTGGCGCAGGTACGCCAGGAGGTACGCGAGGAGTTCAGAACGGAGTACGATGGAAGGATGGCTGAATTCGAATCAAGGTGGATCAACCAAATTACATCTTTTACGCAGCAATCCGAGCAAGAACCTCCCGTTTCAACGGGATTTCGGCGAAGCAGTCAAGCATCCGGGACTGAAGTTCTGGGTGTGTTGGACAATCTACAGGTAATCACTACTTGTTCATAATCTACCCGTAATTTTGACTTGTTCATTAACTATTTGCTGATAATTATTGCAGGAGGCCACATCATGCGACCTTGTCATGTGGCACGATAAAACTCCTTTGACCATTGCCAAGGGCATTATACATCCAGCCGATTCTCAGCTAAGGCCCAACCATCTCCCCGTAACGGTTGACATGATTGTGGCCAAATGGGCTGCCTGCATACCTCTTCCTGTCCCTACTGACGGTATGGTGGTGCTTGATGATGCCCGTAGACAGATTGTCCAATGGCCCAAGTGTCAGATTATTTTAGATCAGGTAATCTCTAAATAAAACACGGATATCTTATGTTACATTCAAATGATTATTTTGAAATACTTGAAAAAAGGTTCAAAATTTGATACAGACCCGAAGAGGCGTTTCCAACGCTGCGGACGAAGCTTTGTCACCGGTACGGCGAGGCTTTCTCAGGGCTGATGCGCATGAATCTCCTTCTGCGCCAGCCACTGCGCCTGCCGCTGCCCCAGCCGCTGCGGGGGTAGACCGTACGGGGCTCTCCGAAGAAGAGGTTAGCCATTTGCTCGAGGATTTACGGGATCTCCACGCCTGCCTGGTTAAGGCACTAGATGATATGCAGGACGTAGTATTTGCTGTCCCCACTGATATTCTCCTACACGAAGGCAGGACGGTCCTACTGGCTTTCAAAGAATTCTCAGACTTTCTGCATGCCTCGTCAAGCGATAAATGGCTCGATGAGGGAGTCCTCACCGTTTTCATCATGTAAGTGACCAAAAATCATATATATCATGTGTATAGCACTCAAATATATATTCTAATGTGAAATGATGATTTTTCAGGATGTTACAACAAAGAAAATCTGTGGATTGTGGGAAAGATAAGGTGAACAAATGTGCATTCTTGGACCCCGGCAAAGCTAATGCAACGATGGTGGAGTTTCAGCTGAAAGATACTATCAAGTACTTGTGTTCAGCGATGCATAAGGCTCGTTCGGGGAAGAAGAGATTTATGCTCCTGTCATACCACCAGAGTGGCCACTGGTGTTTGATTGTGATTGTGCCACTTGAAAATTTGGTTTTCATCATGGATTCTTCACAGCCCGAACCGGGCATCACTCCTCAGGTCTCCAAAAGGATCTACACTCCCATAAAAAAGTAAGCAATAGTAATTCACTTGGTTTGATTTTTTCTAATTATATATAACAAATTGTGGAATTGCTAATTACATTCACTCAATTTTGTAAGGGCTTTTCTGCAATATCTTAAAGATGGAGGAATGCAAAGCACGAATCCGAAGCATAAAAATAAGTTGTGTTTCAGGTGGCAGCCGGTGAGCACACTATAATTTTTATAATTTCATATTTTTTGTTCAAAATTTATTGTCATTCTAACATAGGCCGCTAAATGAAAATTTCAGTGCCCGCAACAGTTGCAGGGTTGGGAATGCGGTTATTACACGATGATTTATATGTTTCACTTTGTCGAACACATGCAATTCGAATGGCCACGATATCCGGTATGTAATTCATATGTTTGCCTTGACTTGTTCATATAATCAATATTGATTTTCCTCTAATATTTTTATTCTACTAAATTTGTTTTATTAGTTGCATTGTTATAATTGCAATATTTTTTTTTATAAAGCAAAACAGAGATGTAGTTGTTAGATTGTATTTTTCTAATAACCTACATATTTTGAATTTTTTGTAGTATAAATTGACGAAACTGGCAGGGCATTACGACATGGAACAGATAGATTTTTTTAGATGTATGTGGGCAAAGTGGTTTCAACAGGAATATTGTAAACCAGAGTATGAATTTGTATAATTTAGTGTGCATGAATTCTTGATATAATTTAGTGTACATGAATTTTTGTATAATTTTTGATATAATTTAGTGTAACATGAATTTTGTTTAGGGGTTGTATTCTGATATATTGGAAATTCTTTGTTATGGAATTGATTTTTAATGGCTAGCAAACGGGAGGCTAGCCAAAACATAAAAAAAAAAATTAAAAAAAAAATATTACCATTCTACACGGATATTTCACAAAAGTCCGTGTAGAAAGCCAGACAAAAAGCAAAATAAAAATATAAGATAGCTACACGGCTGCTTATGTAATAATCCGTGTAGAATAGTTATTCTACACGGATATTTAGATAGACGTCCGTGCAGAAAAATGATTGTACACGACCGTTTAATTAAATATCCGTGTAGATATCCAGGAATTGGACACGGTTCTTTATGTAATACGCCGTGCAGAATAACTATTTCTACACGGATATTATCCTACAAAGTCCGTGTAGAAAGAGTAGTCCTACACGGCTGTTTAGGTTCCAATCCGTGTAGCTCGGCTTTGGAGAGCGCCACTTGGCAAGGAATTGGACACGGTTGTTCAAGTAATAAGCCGTGCAGAATAACTATTTCTACACGGATAGTAACCTAGAAAGGCCGTGTAGACAGAGTAATCCTACACGGCTGTTTATGTTACAATCCGTGTAGCTCAGCTTTGGAGAGCGCCACTTGGCAAGGAATTGAACACGGTTGTTTATGTAGTGATCCGTGTAGCTCGGCTTTGGAGAGCGCCACTTGGCAAGGAATTGGACACGGTTGTTTATGTAGTGATCCGTGTAGCTCGGCTTTGGAGAGCGCCACTTGGCAAGGAATTGGACACGGTTGTTTATGTACTGATCCGTGTAGCTCGGGTTTGGAGAACGCCACTTGGCAAGGAATTGAACACGGTTGTTTATATAATGATCGTGTAGCTCTCAGGAATTGCACACGGGTAAATATCCGTGTATAATTTATTCAGGGGATTATACACCCTCGCACTCCACACGGCAGTAAATCCGTGTAGCTCCCCTGTTTATGTCCGTGTACAATGACCATTTCTGTAGTAGTGTGTTTACAAGAATAATATTTTATTTTTTAGGAAGAAGAACAATATTTTATTAAAAGTAGTAACTAATTTAATGTTAAGGACACAATTACCAAGTGATTTTTGTATTATTATATGTAAAGGCAACTGACTTACTATTAAAAACAACTACCTACCTATTTGGTTAAAAGGAACGACAGATAGAGTTCAGACAACTTATAATTTGGTGCCAGATTCTGCCATATTTCATACTAATTGTTGTCATCTGCATTATATTCCCCCCTAACAGTTCACATTATAGCTCATCTGTACCACAAATAACTGTGGTGTGGCAGTACTTTCTGAATTATGCTTGGTGCTATATATCCAGGGTTCTCCCAAACACTTCACAATAGCGGATACAGGTTTTGGTGCATTTCTAGCTAATTAAGGTAAAATGCTTAAAGGAAACTCGAGAGGACACCAAACTGGTCATTTCTTCCGATATGATTGCTGCATATATCCACATCTTTTGAAATGTTGTATGCCATCTAGTGTTCCCCCATGTTGAAATTACAGCACCAACCCAAATCAATTTGGAAGAGGCCCAAAATTCACTCTATAAAATTCTAGAACTTTCTAACCAACGTATATAGTAGGAAATAATGGAATGTGGTAGAAACCTCTTATGATATTTTATATTTAAAGTTTTCTAGACTTTTGTACTAATCTAGAAATATCCTAACCGACTTTAGGATAGTATAAATAGATGTAAAAAGTATGTAGTGAGGTGTGAGGGAAAATATATGAATGCTTTGTACTCCAATCACTTGTACTCTTCTTCTTAAAAAAGAAATTTAGAAGTATACTCCTCTCTTCATTCAATTTCACAGTCCGAGTTTAATTTCCAACATTTGGTATCAGAGCTCCAAGGTTCGAGTATCAAGTTAGCGAAGTAGACAAGGGCGTTCGTGTAATATAAGAAGCATCCTAAGACGATGTCTTCCGGTATTGACGTAACTATGGCACAATCGATGGTTCCTGTATTTATAGGAGAAAATTATGCCATGTGGAAGATCAAGATGCGGACGCTGCTACTCTCGCAGGGATTGTGGGATGTCGTCGAACAAGGTTTTACGACGCCAACAGGAGAATTGACACGGGAGCAAAAACAACAACAAATGAAGGATGCCAAGGCCCTGTTTCTAATTCAACAGGGTGTTGTCGAAAGTCTATTTCCAAGAATAAGTGGAGCAACTACATCCAAGAAAGCATGGGAGACTTTGAGAGAGGAGTTTGAAGGCTCCGAGAAGGTGAAAGCGGTGAAGTTGCAAACGCTAAGAAGACAATTTCAAAACCTTCAAATGAAGGAGTCGGAGAAGATCAAGGAGTACTTCTCACGAGTCGTCAAAATTGTCAACCAGATGCGGACGTATGGAGAAGACATCTCCGATCAGAAGGTAGTCGAGAAAATTTTAATTAGCCTCACTGACAAGTACGACTACATTGTTACTGCTATAGAAGAATCGAAAGATCTATCAACACTTTCGATTCAACAACTGATGGGTTCCTTGGAGTCGCACGAAGAGAGAAAGCTCCAACGCGAAGGTAATTTGGTAGAAGATGCATTCCACTCCAAGCTGAGCTTCAAACCTCGATATAACCCCACGAGTCAACGAAAAATCCAAGAAGAAGAGAGACAAGATGCAGACAAGCAGTCGTCGCAAAAGGAGAAAGCACCAGGTTCGAGTTATTCAAATTTATGGTGCGATATACACAAAAGGTCGAACCATAGTACATCTGAATGTTGGTCAACAAAGAGATGCAACAAATGCAAGAAGATCGGCCACATAGCACGAATGTGCAGAACAAGAATTAACGACCGAGCGAACTTCATAGAAGAAAAGGAGAGTCATGAAAGCATTTTCTATGCATGCCACTCAGTCAAAGAAGAAAAAGGCGATATCTGGTTCCTTGACAGTGGTTGCACAAATCACATGACCGGGAACCGTGAATTATTTCACCACATCGATACTTCATATGAGACAAAGGTACGCATGGGAAATGGCTCAATTGTTCAAGCAAAAGGAAAAGGAAGTATTGCCGTACAAACCAAGATGGGTCCGAAATTTATCCTAAATGTACTATTGGTTCCGGACCTAAAACAAAACCTGCTGAGCGTGGGGCAATTAGTGCAAAATGGGTACGCAGTTTATTTTGAAGATGGAGGTTGCAAAATTTTCGACCGAAGAAATAAAAATCAAATGATAGCAAGAATACAAATGGAGAAGTCTAGAAGCTTCCCACTCCGCATAAGCTACGCTCCGCATTTGGCACTAAGAAATAAGGTGATCGAGCCACGAGAGAAAGGTGATACACAACGCCAAGACAGGTCAAGTTCAAGCACTACTTCAAGTCCAGGATCAAACCCGAGTGCTAGTCGAAGTGCTAAAGAAGTGACTACGATATCAGAGTCATCCCCCAAGCAAGTAAGATTTTTACCCAAAATTTACGAGTCATCCAATTTCTCAATAGTTGAACCTCAAAGCTTTGAAAAAGCCGAGAAGCATGGTAATTTTAAGAAGGCCATGGAGGACAAAATCCACATGATTGAGAAGAACAACACTCGGAAGCTTGTAGATCGACCAAAAGATCGTGAAGTCATTGGTGATGAATGGATCTACAAGATAAAGTTAAACCCCAACGGCTCATTTGAAAATCATAAATCCAGATTGATGACAAAAGGCTTCATACAAAAATCCGACATCAACTATTGGGAGACCTATGTTCCGATGAGAAGGCTAGAAGTTCAAAAGAAGTGGCGATCATATCAACATGCAGTTAAATCGACATTTCAGGATACGAAATTTCAAATCAAGGGGGAGAGTATGGTGGATACGAAAAAAATCGATCGGCAAATTAAAATTTTGAGAGGATCATATTGGTGCTGAGGGGGAGTGTTGAAATTACAGCACCAACCCAAATCAATTTGGAAGAGGCCCAAAATTCACTCTATAAAATTCTAGAACTTTCTAACCAACGTATATAGTAGGAAATAATGGAATGTGGTAGAAACCTCTTATGATATTTTATATTTAAAGTTTTCTAGACTTTTGTACTAATCTAGAAATATCCTAACCGACTTTAGGATAGTATAAATAGATGTAAAAAGTATGTAGTGAGGTGTGAGGGAAAATATATGAATGCTTTGTACTCCAATCACTTGTACTCTTCTTCTTAAAAAAGAAATTTAGAAGTATACTCCTCTCTTCATTCAATTCCACAGTCCGAGTTTAATTTCCAACACCCCAAACACTTCAGTATAGCCTCTCTATAAGATTTTTGGCTTTTCTGAAGTGCTTGAAGGGAACACCAGCGTACACCCAACTTGTAGTTCTTCATGGGGCTTTTAAATGTGTTGTATTGCTGAGTGCTTTCCAGAGTTCCTCCAAACACTTCACTACAACCTTGGCACCAATGCACAACAAGCTAAGGTGAAGTGCTTGAAGGGAACTCCAGAGAACAACCAGCTGATCGATTGTTTCTTTGTGGTATCTTTCTCTGTAGGAGTGCAGGTTGCCATCAAGAGTTCCCCCAAACTTGCATGCAATGCAGTGCAGGTCAATGTGAAGTGCTTGAAGGGAACTCAAGAGAACAATCAACTTAATTATTTGTGCCCCTAACTCATCCATAGACTACAAACCTAGCTAGTACCTGTTGGGTGCCACCGAGAGTTCCCCCAAACACTTCATAATGGCCTGGGTACAACATTTTAGGCCTTAATGAAGTGCTTAAAGGGAACTCCAGGGGACATCCTACTTGCTAGTTGCTTCTTTTCTTTTGAAAGTTATTTTATTGCCACCTTGTGTTGAAGAGTAACTCCAGCGTGATGGTATATATAGGACCGTGGGACTATGAAAAACATTTTCTTTAGCGCGATATAGCTCTTTCGTTTGCTCATGAAATGAAAAGGATGCAACTGAAACTGCACCTGACCATGATTCTAGCCTACATTAATTGAAGAAGAGAATCGCACTCTTGAAACTTTTCCTTTTCTCACTGATGTGAACCAATGGTAGAAGGTATCTTATGGTCCTTGTTCATATGTCAACTTCATCCTTCAAAAGGAACCTAGCATTGGTCCTTGTTTTAACATATTACTTTTTTTTTTTT
This sequence comes from Carex kokanica, assembly GCA_025461125.1. Taxonomy (NCBI): domain Eukaryota; kingdom Viridiplantae; phylum Streptophyta; class Magnoliopsida; order Poales; family Cyperaceae; genus Carex; species Carex kokanica. The sequence continues at coordinate 676,782 of JAJGRX010001047.1, read as the reverse complement.
TAAGTAAAGTTGGAGGTCAAGCCATCCAACTATTTAATACTCTTGTTATTACAATAAATGATTTTTTCCATCTGAGTTTTGAACTCGTGACCTCTTACGTAGATATCATGTGCCTTTACCACTAGACCAAAGACTAGTTCTTAAAACACTTCTATTAATGTATGTTTAATTTACAACCGAGGTAATAAATAGATGGTAGTGCTAAAAAAAAAAAGGGATGGCATTAACATGTTTTTTTCAAAAAAAAAACTTCCCTAAAAGCAACTTAATTAAGAGCAAGTTTTGTGTGTACATTAATATCCTCATGGGTCCAAAAAAAAAAATGAAAAAAAGATGGTAGTGCTAACCACTGCAATTGCAAATTAATTTTCTTTCTTCAGTTGGCACATTTAACTTGCAGGTGAGGTGATGATCCAATAAATAACACAAATTCTTAAAGTTGATCATCTTCGTAAATCACATACTTAATTACTCAATATACATGGCAGGAAGAACAGGACTATCAAATGCTTTATCTAGTGGGCCAACAGATCAAATTTCATTAGATACGAGGATTGAGATATGATTTGCACAACCACAATTTGACATAGAGACCACATGTAAAAGATTAATTGATGCTCTTCGATCCATCCCTGTTATATATTTGAAATCTGTCCAGGTTCAGTGAACACATGGCGCCCTTTGGATATTTTGGTCGTGTCGCAGATCTAATTAAGAATTGCGGCGAACTATGTGCTTGCTATGTATCATGGAGCTTCTATCAGCCAAAAAGAGGAAAGCACGTCACTGATGGAACAAACACAAATTCTTCATCCATGTCATCAATCTACGCCACTATCAAAATTCAATTTTATTATCTCCAGTCGAATCAAATCACAATTATCCGACCAAAAATCGATGACAATGTTTCGGTGAGGCAAGAGAGACAAGGGTCTAATCATCGAGAGAATGTAATAAGAGATGTTGTGATTTCAAATGAGCACAATTTTTGACAAAAAAAACTCTGATCAAGAATTTCCTGACTCATTTGATTTAAATATATGATTCGTGCAAAATCAAATTAATCCAATTCAATCCATCTTGAGTCGGTTCAAAATCCGTTATGACTTGAAATAAAACAACTCAAGACCAAATCTGAACTGAACCCGAATGAGACTAAATTACACGAAACAAACCAAAGCACATAAAAACCAAAATCCAAACTCAAGCCAAACAAAAACAACCCGAACCCTAAACTTCCAAAACCCCAACCCAATTCAAATCTGTCCGAGACAATCCAAACCTGAGTCAACTAGTATTGAAATGATCCATCTAAGAACAATCGGACATCAGCTTGTACTTTTGTCTACTCATGCTTGTTTTCTTCAAATCAGTGCTAACTAATTTGGTGAATTATTTTAATTGTTCAAATTAGTGTCAATTATATAAACATGGCTAATGAATCGTCTTGAGTTTATTCAAATCTGTACTCAAAATTAAGTCTGATATATCACATTTAATAAAACTAGCATGTAATCCGTCCAATTTACCAGATTTAGGTATGTGAAGTTATTTGTAAAACTGCTACGATAATAAAGCATTATTTTTTAACAAGAAAAAAGAAATTAAAAAGAAAAAAGAGGAGGCTGCACTCAAGTACCAGTATCAAAAAATTTGTAATAAAAGTAAGAGCGACTAAGTGAGAGAGGTGAGATGAGACCTGAGATCGACTGAACTGACGAGGAGGTGAGGGATTTCTCAGGGAGCTGACGAGGAGACGAGGAGGCAAAGGATTTCACAGATCTGGCGGAGAGGAGGAAAGGGGTGGCGCTGAGCGGAGGAGTCCACATATTTAGAGGAAGGGGGTGGCGCTGAGCGGAGGGCTTTGGAGGAAATCGCGCAACGGAGAGGAAAAAGGAGGCGAGGGATTTCAGTACTGGCAGAGGGTTTTTTTTGGTACTGGCGCGCGAGCGGAGGGTTTTTTTTTGTACTGGCGCGCGATTTTAGTACTAACGCGCCCAAATCCCCACCTTTTTTTTTTAGGGAAAATACTTTCAGCGACCGGCAACTACACCGGTCGCTGATACTTTTGGTCGCCAGACAGACATGAATTTTTCTTTTTTTTCCCAGGAAAAACAGCTTCAGCGACCGGCGACAACTCCGGTCGCTGATGCTCTTTTCCACTGTAGTGTACACACCTCGGACTGCCATCTCGCTGCAGGACGAGCCCATTCCGATCTTTTATCACATACGGCCTACTCTCATTGGGAGATAGGGCGTATCATATTCTTAATAGCGTGGATAGGTTGAAATTCGCATCTACTAAGATATCTCAAACTTTGAGTATTTTTTCAGAATATCTCAACTGTTCAAATACGGTATACACAATCTCAAAGCACAAATATTACTAGCCCCTACGCTATCCCCGAATAGGCACCGTACACGTCGGTCACGCAAAAGTTGAGATATCTCAGAGGATACGCACTCATAGGTTGCATATCAATTTTGGTCCAACATTCGAGTCGTTTGGTCATGGATCAAAGACTTTTTAGTTTTTATTGATGCTTTTTTGTTTGACTCAACAACAAGAGCTTTTTTGTCGATGGATGAACTGATTTGTAAAAAGTTAATGGTCTGTTTTGCTGATTTCTACATCAAACTTTTATAATTAAGTTAACCTTTACTTGCAGAAAGTATTTCCCAGACACGATAGTTGCATTCTGACCAAAAGTTGTGATTTTTGTCACTGTGAACGAGATGCTTTTATATTTTATGGATATTTTTCCTGTCATGTCTCATAGATACTAGTTACCAAAATTAAAGATATTGAAATTTTTGAAAGACCAGGATCATTAAAATTGAAAACATTTATATTGTAAATTTGTAACATTTCTAATTTTTTTTTTCCCAAAAAAAAAAGGAAACTTGGAATTTTTGAAACCGAATATTTGAAGGTTTTTTTTTTTTTTTAAGGTTACAGGCATGAAACTCCGACGACCGAATCTACTCACCGTCGCTCTCTGATCGAAATGAGGACTCTACACTCCGAGTTCCGACGATACCATGCTTCCGGCTACGGTCAGCTCTGCTTGGCTTCCTCTCCTCTCCCTTATTCTCCTCTCAGCTCGAGGAGGTAGAGCCGAGCAAAAAAGAGGAGAGGATGATGTGTCAGGTATGAGACCTAGAAGTAGCGGAGAGAGTGAACAGAGTGTGGGATGTGGGCGGGGTGGGGGTGGGAGAGAGGCTGGAGGGTCTGTAGCGGCTCCAGGATTTCTTATCGTCTTTCAATTGTAAAGAGCCAAAGTCTCTGGCGTCCATCTTCCCTTTTATTTAAAGCTTATTAAGAGTGAATTGAAAAATATTATTAGAATGAGCATAGGTGAGTAGGACAGAGGAGATATTGGATCCACACAGGGAAAGTTGGTCAGGCACTAATTTAGAGAACGCTGTTAAAAAATTAAGTTAATCTCTTTATCTTTTTTCAAATTTTTTCAAATTTGCGCAAATTATGTAAATCTGATAATTAGAGTTAGAACTCTAATTTACTTGAATTTCTTCAAATTAGCTAAATTCTGATTTAGCTAATGAGTTTAACTCGATTTGCTAATTTATTGCCCTTCCAACAAAAATTCCGAATCCATCCCTGAATCCATAAATAGTATTGACGATGTTGATAAAGAAAGTAATTATGGAGTGCTATGCAGCCAAGAACTGTGAAGAGAGAAAAACAGCAAAAAGAGAAAAATGTCAACGAAAAGAAAGAAAAAAGGAGAGGCCATATCTTTGACTTTGAGGAAAATAAATGAAGTGTTGGAAGAAATCATCGCCAGAAAAAAAATAATGTCACTGTGAAGAAGAAAGGCCTCAGCCGAAAGGAAAAAATATATATTGCTCAAGATAAATTAAAAGTAATTTCAGAGATAGGTTGTGAAATTAAAATTAACTTAATTTCTATTTTTTTTTACAGCTGTACGTAATTAATTTCTAATTCAGAGATATAGATGCTCTAATTGTCAATGCTTAATTATCAATTATGTTCAAAACTTAAACTTAGACTAGACTTGTTCATTACCCGGATTTCTTTGAAATAACTAGATGATTAGAACTCGACTCATTCATAACTTGAACAAACTGATGCAGTTTGAAGTCGAACGATTTGAAATTAAACTCAGAAGATTAAAAATCAGACGATTTGTTAATATATATAAGAGTTAATTTTCTATTTATCCTCAAAAACTTCTTTGGTTTCCTACTTACCCCTACACTCTTTATTATATCTAACATACCCCTTAACTCTATTTATATTTTTTTATTTAGTCATAGAGTTAATTATCTAGAAGTTAAGTATATCAGAATATTTGTATTTCCCAATTATACCCTTCTCTTAACTCTTACATTTTTTATTCATTTCTCTACATCACCATCTTCTCTCTGCTGCTCTGCACAACAATAATTGCTTCCAGTTTCCTCTTTCATGGTGGCAACCTTAATCTACGTTTTCTAGAATATTTTGTCAGAAAAGAGAAACGATAAAGAATTCTCTCCATCATAGAAGGCTAAAACGCATATATTCTGACTTTCTGAGATTGAGTTCTTAAATTTTGAACTTAATCTCCATTTCGGTCTATCTGTTTGTCTTTGTCTTCCTTTTTCGTTTCAAAAAGAAAAAAGAAAAAAAAAAAGAGTCTATGAAGATTTCTGAATCGACCAAACACAACCTAGGATTATTTAAGATACAAAAGCAAACATGAGAGCGAATTCGCATTGGATACTTGAAAAGTCCAATTTTTTCAGCTGCGGATGAAACAGGGAGCAAGTGTTGTGGGGCCTGACTAAATAAATATTTCCTAATTAATGTGATCGTGGTTTAATTAATTAGTACGATTACAAGTTTACAACTAATCATATTCTCTCTCTTTTAAGTTTTAAGACATGTAAAGGCACTGACTAACACAAAAGACAGCACTACATGGTCTCCAACTCGAGCTTTAATAAAAACAGAATAGGACCACTCTGTCCAGGTTCAATGAATGTGCGCACTTCACAAAATAAATTAAGCATCTACGCTATGCCAAACCCATCCGATATCATCAATTCATCAAATCCATTTGCCCAAGATCTCAATATTCTCGTCAAGAATACAAATCTACAACTAAATGGATGAAGATGGTTTGTCAGAGGAGAAGGAATAAGCCATGGTGGTGTAAGAGGAAGAGCCTGTGAAGGGCACGAAGCATGGAGTTCCCCCCTTTTTCACTTCAATTATTGCTTGCTTACAAGGTTCAAGCAATATATATATGTGTATTTTAGATCGCAGAACTTTCAATTTTGTTTCGAAATAACAACCTTTGGATGTTTCTATGTATTTGATATTTTTATTTTGCCCTCGTAATTTCTCTTTACCTCTAAGAAAATAAAAGAGATCTAGAGAAGTAATTTTAGATGCCATTGTGTGCCTTAATTTCTATCTCACACCAACACATACGCTCGCGCACAAATTCATATAACTTGCAGAAATCGTGCATTATGAATTACGATCTACGAAATATTATTTGTTTTTAGGTAAAAATGTTGATTATTTGTTTAATAGATTTATTCGTTGAATTCGACTAAGACAAATATTGTTTAGTTCAGATTTGTAATTGTTTGTTGATATGTTAATCGAACCATCAAAAGAAGTAAGCAATTAATTGTTACGAGGGTGTTCGGTAGGGCTGCACAAAAAATTCGTAGTTCGTAATTCGATTCGAGTTTGATTCGAAAAAGTTCGTAAAAAGTTTGATTCGAAATTGAGTTCGTTCGAAATTAATTCAAACCAAACTCAAACTGGACCTAGTTCGTTTGAAATAGGTTCGCAAACCAAATTTAGTTCGAAATTAACTCAAACGTGAACCGTTGATTTCTACTGATAACTTATGTTCACTGATGAAAATATAAGCCGTCCAGTTCATAATTGCTTTCAATTCTGACTTCTGAAAAATATTTTTTGAAACAGAAAGCCCGGTCCAATTACAAACTCAAATAAAAAAATTCAACAACAAGGCCTAAAATAGAAAAATTAAACAAACCAGCCATAACCCATAATCGTTCTACCCTAGTCCCTAGCTGACTTTCCCTCTCTGTTGGTTGCGAACTTGCGATACCAAAGTCCAAACCCTAGAGTTTCTCTCTGTTGGCAACTTGGCTGCGATACCAAACCCTAGACTCCTAGAGGTTGCGATACCTTAGAAATAAGGTTGGACCAAGTGAAAGACCACCCTCGTAGAGGAAGACTCGAACTATCTATTGTAATTTGAAACTAAGACCGGTCGTGAGGCGAGGCGAGGCGACCCTCGTTGATCTCTTTTGAATTGTCAGGTAGGTATGGGCTGATAAAGATATCCGGTTCATGTTGATATCAGAAATTTTGTTTTTCATGGTAGGATTCTGAGTTTTTCGAGTAATCCAGGCTAATGATGCAAAAATAGTGTGGGATGTTGAAAACCTTGCTACTGCATCTATAAAGTAATTTGTAGATGTTCAGTAGCTAGTTTAATGAAGCGAAATATATGGCTGAAGCTGGATACCTGGTTGGTTTTTTAGAAGGATTTTTCAGTAGCTAATGCCTAGTTGTAATGAACTTTAATGTTTTATTTAGGATAATATTTGGGTTTGTAATAATTCTAAGACTTTGGTGATTGTTCTGTACTTCTATTGATATTTAAATTGTACTTTGAATACTTTGGAGTGCTTGAGTTTTTATTTAAATTGTACTTCTTTTGATATTTGGGTTTTATTTAAATTGTATTTCGAATACTTGAGTTTTTATTGAAGTGCTGTAATTTCGCACTATGGCCCAGTCATAAGTCATAACTCGTAAGTCGTAACAAAGTTCGTAAAGGTTTGAAATTGAGTTCGTAAAAAATTCGGTTCGAAATGGAGTTCGTTCGAAATTGAGTTCGTTCAAAATTAATTCAAACCAAACCTAGTTCGAAATTAATTCAAACCAAACTCAAACTGGAGGTAAGTTCGATTCGGTTCGGTTCGTTTGCAGCCCTAGTGTTCGGCATCATGACTTGAGAAATTGAGACTCAGCAATTTAATCTAAAGAGTTGGTTTTCGGCAACAACACCAGTGGATTAAGAATAAGCATGAATGAATAAAAGTGTGTTTTACTTTGAGAATAAGCATAAAGACTAAATTACTCTCAATATTTTTTTTTTATATACAGTGATTGATACTGTGAAAAGAGAATTGAAGAAACTTAATTTTTGAAGGTCAGCGGCGAAATGCCGCCAACAATATAATAAAAAGATAGTTAATTACAAGATTGCGCTATATACCCAATTTACAATTGCACCAAAGTCCAAAAGCCAGTAACACCAAAACTGAAAATAAAAATTTAAAATTTGAAGAGTATCAACTAGCTCCAATTGCCTCGAGTAACGCACAGAAAAGACCCGCGCGGTCTATTTCATCGCGAGGCTCAAATATTTTGTATCCAGAGCATTATATCCAAAGCCATATCATTGATTAAATGATGCACCAGATGCCTCTTGTTTGAGAAATGCCTCCTATTATTTTCCCGCCATAAGGTCCAGATACCTGCCACCCAAAGTGAATCCCACTGCGTTTTAACTCTAGGAGAGAGATCTCTTTTGCCCGTCACCCATAACCCAATTAAGGTAGAATTCTGGAACGATGTATAGTTATTGTTGAAGTGTGCCAGCAACCCCGTCTAGAATCTTACCGTGCATTGACACCTCCAAAATAGGTGATCCCTCGTCTCAATACCTGTCTCCACATAAGTAGCAGCCCTGTTGTACCGGGCACCCCCTCCTTGATAGAATCTGCTGGGTGAGAATCCTGTTGCTTAACGTCAGCCAAAGGAAGATTTTTACCTTTAGGGGTGCTTTAATTTTCCACAAGGGTCCCTGGTAACGGGACTTGACCCCCTTATGGTGCAGCGCTCGGTATGCTGAGGATGACGAGAAAAAGCCCGAGGGTGTCCATCTCCATATGTTTCCCTCCTCGCAGGAAACCGAGCAGTTGTAGAAAGGGCAAAGTTGTACAAGGTCTCGAATAAAGAAAGATTGATCCTGAATGCCAGCTAACTAGTCCGTTTGGGTAATGCCATGAAGTCTTCTAATTGTGGATGCCCATAGACCCTCCTGGTTGTGAGTGATCCGCCAGAGCCATTTTGTTAGCAATGCATCATTCTGGCAGGAAAGGTTAATGATCCCTAATCCCCCATTTTCCTTCAGCGCGCATACCCTGTCCCAATTAACAAGGCAATTAATGCCCTTACACGAGATGTTGCCCTTCCATAGATAATTCCTACGCATTTTGTCGATGTGTCGGATTACACCCTTCGGCACTTTGAGAGCTTGCATGAAGTGCAGAGGTATGGCTGACAGTACTGCCTTGATTAAAATCACTCTTCCTCCGTATGATAAGAATTTGGAAGTCCACCCTTCCATTCTTTTCTGAACTACATCTAACATTGGCTGATAGGCAATTTTTTCCGGTTTCTTTACCGAAAGCAGCAACCCCAAATATTTAATCGGCAAGCGGGACGGTGGTGAATCTAGGATAGTCTGAATAGTCTGTACTAGTGGTTGTGGAATTGCAATTGGGACAAATGTGTTTTTTCTTGGATTTAATTTGAGGCCCGATAGCTCTGAGAATGCCAAGATAACGCGAGTGATTACCTTTAGGGTTTGCGGGTGGGCCTCCGCAATGATGACGGTGTCATCCGCGAACTGGATGGTTTCTGGTGAGATGTAGATCGGCGCAGCCATGTGTGATTCAGAATTGAAGAAACTTGGCATAGTGGTAACTTGTGTTTTTTTAAGGTTAATTATAATGAGTTACCATGAACATTTATATTAAATATAAAAACATATTGAGTAGGGTTAAAATGCACCATTGGTTTTGTGCTCCAATCATACTCCACGTCTTTTTCTCCATTTTCGAAGTTCAAACAATTGATCCGAACTGCTCAATATGATCTTTGTATTATAATGTGCTTGGAGACCAAATTTTATATTTTTTGGAATTTTTTTTACTAATTTTTTAGATAGGTACAAAATTATTGTTTTCAAAAGATTCTAGACCATCCAAAACAGTGATTTTGTACCAATCTAAAAAAATAGTAAACAAATTTCAAAAAATATTAAATTTTGTCTCCAAGCACATTTTAATATGAAGATCATATTGAGCGGTTTGGATCGATTGTTCAAACTTTAAAAATAGAGAAAAAGATGTGGAGCATGATTGGAGTACAAAACCAATAGTGCATTTTAACCCTACTCAAACATATTTACAAATTCAAAGTTGCAAGAATCAGCACTAAATCAAATAGCCTTCACCAAGGACTGATGCTGATGCCACCGCCCGGTGGTAACATGGCACAGTGATACTGGTACTGTGAAAAATTGAAACAACTTGGCCCAAATGAAAAAAAGAATTAACTAGTACGAAAATTAAATTGGTAGATTTCAACAAAAAAAACCATAACCACCGGTGGTATTGGTACAGTAATTGTCAGAAATTGGTACAATCAAAATTACTTGGAATCTGAAATTGCATAAACTAATGAATTTCAAAAAATTCAAAAGTTTAATTTAATTTTTACCAAAAAACCAATTCACACATAACTTTCAGAAAATTCAAAAGTATAATTGAATAAACTGAGATTCACGAAGAAACCAAATCCCTCAGAAAAATCAACAGTCTAAGTATTCCATTAACTGACGAATCAGAGAAACCAAAACTTTCACAATTAAACTAACAATCAGAGGAACCAAAAGCCCAAAATAAACTGTCAAATTTTAGAAAAATCTCGATACATTCCATAGCTTTCAGAACTGATTTGCGTTTGAGAAAATAATGAAAAGTCTAGAGTTTTTTAACTAATTTCCGAATCAAATGTTCTCATTGTCGGTAGTTGAAGGAGATTCACGAAGAGAATGGAGAGAGAGATACCCATCAAATGGATGTCGAAAGAAAGAGCATTTTAATGCGAAACTTGTTATGGCACTACTACAAAAATGGTAATTCTACACTGCACATTGTACACGGTTTTCCCTATCTTATATAAAAACCGTGTACCAAATATGAATTTTTGAAAGCCCAAAAAATCTGTGAGAATTATACACAGACATTTAGTTAAGAATCAGTGTAGAATTGTTTGAGAGAGCTACACGGTTTATTAGGGATCAAAAATCCGTGTGCAAAGAAGACCGTGTGGAAAAAATTGACAGAGCTACACGGATTTTTGTTAAATATCCGTGTAGGAATATATACACGGATTTTTGATAATATATCCGTATAGAAATGGTAGAAATGTACACGGATTTTATTATAAATAGCCGTGTATGATTATTTGGAGAGCTACACGGATTAATAAGTATAAATCCGTGTATAAAAGGCGGTGTAGGGTTTTAATTAGTATAAAATGCCTTCTCCTTCCAGCGCCGTTTTCATCAAGTTTTTTATACTGTCTCTCTCTCGCTCTCTCTGTATTGAATGTTGATCTGATTTCTGCAAAGGCTAGCAACTGGGATCAGAGATCTTTGAAGTTTTTATTTTCTCCTCTCTATATTTCTAAGGTTAGTATATATATATATATATAGAGAGAGATGGACTTAGCTACTTCATGAAGTAAAACGACTTTGTACTTCACGCCATATCTTCATTTTCAAAGTTCAAATAGTCGATTCGAACCTTCCAACATGTTCTTCATATTGAAATGTACTTGGAGACCAAATTTTACATTTTTTGGAATTTTTTTACTATTTATTAAGCCACTTTGAAAATCTGAAAATCCTTATGAACAGTAAAAAACAGTAAAAATTTCTGGACCGCCGGATCAGTGATTTTCAAAGTGGCTTAATAAATAGTAAAAAAATTCCAAAAAATGTAAAATTTGGTCTCCAAGCACATATCAATATGGAGAACAACTTGAGCGGTTCGGATCGGTCGTTTGGATTTTCAAAATAGAAATAATGAGGCGTGGAGCACCAAGTCGTTTTACTCCATGAAGTAGCTAAGCCCAACACTATATATATATATATATATATATATATATATATATATATGAGTAGAACTAGGGTGCTCCTAAGCTCACCAAGCCCTTTCGTGAGCGCGACTCTAAAACCTATCGAATTGACTTTAAACGACATTTCCAAACCGTAGATGTTCAATCTATATTAAAATGTGCTTGGAGACCAAATTTTACATTTTTTGAAATTTTTTACTATTTATTAAGATGGTTTGAAAATCGCTGTTTTTCAATGGTGCAGAATTTTAATAAAAACAGCGATTTTCAAACCATCTTAATAAATAGTAAAAAAATTCTAAAAAATGTAAAATTTGGTCTCCAAGCACATTTTAATATAGATTGAACATCTAACGGTTTGAAAATGTCGTTTAAAGTCAATTCGATAGGTTTTAAAGTCGTGCTCACGAAGGACTTGGTGAGCTTAGGAGCACCCTAGTTCTACTCTATATATATATATATATATATATATATATATATATTATTCTTTTCTCCTCTCTATATTTCTAAGGTTAGTTTTTATTTTTCTCCTCTATATATTTCTGCCACGTTTGAAAAAAATTTGAAATTTGAAAAAAAATTGAATTTAAAGGATAATTTTTATTCTCTATTATGCATGCATGCACATATATGTTGATAAAATGTATTTTTTATTGGAGATGCAATATGTTGGAGACCTTTAACAAAGAGGGATCATGTCATTGATCACATGGGCACTCTCCTTTTTCATATGTTGGATCTAATACAACTAGTTTGTATGAAATTTTGGTCCAAACTAGATCATAGCCCAACGTTTTGGCAACATGAGCCCAACTTAGCGGAAATGTACAAAAAGCAATGTCTATATATGTTGATGCCTTTATGCTTTCTTTTGTTATATATGTTGATGCTTTCATGCTTTTATGTTTTTTTGTTATATATGTTGATATTAGAATTTTATGCTTTTATGGTTTCGGTTAGAATTTTGTAATGATAAATATGGATTTGTTTAATTTTGTATAATTTTGTAATGCTAAATATGAATTTGTATAATTTTGTATAATTTTGTATAATTTCATGTACATGAATTTTAAATTGATATCTGAAAAATTTAAATACTGGCTAGCAAAACAGGAGGCTAGCCAAAAAAAAAAAAACTAAAAAAAAAATTATAAGACAATCCTACACGGATATTTAACAAAAATCCGTGTAAGAAGAGTAATTTCAAAAATAATCGTGCGCGAATACAAAAAAAAAAAATTTAGTTAATTCTACACGGATATTTAACTAAAGTCCGTGTATGATAGTTCAAAGAGCTACACGGATATTTAGTTAAAAATACGTGTAGAAAGAGGAGAGCTACACGGATATTTAGTTAAATGTCCGTGTAGAAAGAGGAGAGCTACACGGATATTTAGTTAAATGTCCGTGTATAAAAAGAATTGTACACGGTGTAGCTCGATAACATGGAGAGCGACACAGGCAGGTCTTTGTACACGGCTGTTTATAAAGTAATCCGTGTAGAAATCGTTATAATTGCACACGGGCAAATGTCCGTGTGTAGTTATTGACCTATTCGTACACCCTCGATTTAAACACGGTAGGAAATCCGTGTAGCTCTTCCATTTATGTCCGTGTGCAATCTCTTTTTTTGTAGTAGTGTGTGGTATTGATTTCATGAGTTTGTCGATGGAGCACCGATGATCAGGCATGAAGAGGAGCTAGAGGTGTTTTTCTCCTTACTTGAGAGAACGTGTTGGTGTGGGAAAGAGAATCAATAAAATGTGTTAAAAGTAAATATGCTCTCATTAAGGAGCAATATTTACAGGGTAAAATTGTATAAAAGAAACTAAAAAAAAGGCTTTAAGAAGGCTTCAAAGTAAGGAGCTCAATCCTTTAGTCTCCTTTAAGACTTAATTTTGCATAAGTTTGGCGAACATGACACTAGCTAGAACAAAGCAATCCAGTTTGGTTGGTTGATAAGCTAGCTACTTTTCTTCTTCTTTTTAAGAAAAATCATTGAATATATATATATGTACTAATCAATTGAAATGAGTATTTGTTTTTTTCTTCTTTAGATTTCGTTAGTTTTTAGTTTGTCATATTCAAATGTTTAAATTAAGCAATATATGTTTGTTGATTTTGAGAGTTGAGACAGAAATGATGAACAAAGCTTTTCTATTATTTGTTCTGATTTACAGAGAAATTACAATGCTTATTTTTTAAGAAGTTTGGTTTACGGTTGCCTACTTGCTAGCTAACGGCCGGGTACCTACTACTTGTTGTCTAATGGTAATATCTAAATATAGTAAAAGTTAAAAAATTACAATGCTTATTTTTTAAGAAGTTTCCATTTCATTTAAGTTGCTGGCTAGGTCGCTTTTCAATTAATTAAAGTTGATCTTAAGTCAATTGTTGTATCTGACCAAAAAAAAAATAATTATTGGCTATTTAGCTAGCTTCATTTTGTCACATGCAGAAAATCAACAAGGGTTTAAAATTAAAAATTCTATTCGAACAGTAAACAACTATTACTTGGTGCACAACATTCAAATGTCAGTGGGATTAGAATGGGATTAGAATAATTTAGATGAATTCATGAGAATAAATGAGTTTAGATCTAGAAATAATAATTATTTGACTCTACTTTTTATCAATAATTATTTGACTCGTTTTAATTATAATAATAATTAAAGTCACTTAGCTTAAAAAAATCAAATAAACGCATCATTTTAATTCAAACAACCATGAGCTCATGTTTACCTTGATTATAACATGTTTCCTTAATTATGCTCGAGACTGTATTTTTTTTTCAAAAAATTTAGGGTCAGTCAATGATACCCTTTTAACCGTTTACCCTACTCGTACCGTATTCGATAAGGCGGGTATGGATAAAGTTTTTTTCATTAGCTATTGGAGTATGGGTGTGGGTAAGGATATTTTGTTTTGTTAACTAAACGGGTATGGGTGGTAAGGATTTTTTTTCGCTAGCTAAACGGGTAAATGTATGGGTAGAGGCTATTTCTTACCTGTTACCCTATAGAGTAATTATATAAAACAAAATTATATGATAATGTTTGAACAATAATTAGTGATGATAAAATTTATTTGCATGATATTACATATGATAATGTTTGAGCAATAATTAGTGATGTAGTTAATTTTGTCATCCAGTGTATGTTTTTTGGTTATAAGAGAAATGTTAAACACATTACTTTAGGTATATTTGCTAGTCTTTTTGGTCACCAGCAAATATAAATACATGTACAATGACACCATCAGTAATTATAAACTAAAAAATTTCAATTGCAACAAGTTAAATCTTACTAAACAACTTTCTTATAAATATGGATATAGTTATATAATTAGTTAGTATATCAGAAAGCATCCTAATTAATTGAAAACTTTACTAGGAAGAAACATCATTAACTTACCATAGATTGCACAATCTCACAACAACCGCCAGTTCCATTGGCACCAAGAGTTCCCCCAAACACTTCACTAGAGCCACAATTCATCATGCATACATATTTCAGAGTTCAGAACTTCAGACCCCACCGAAGTGCTTGAAGAGAACCCTAGGAACCAACCAACTTTTCAAGTTTCCAGCTCACAGAAATAGAATACCACTCAAAACGAGGCCCATAAAAGCCCAAAATATTGAGCGACACCTACAGTTCCCCCAAACACTTCACTACAGCCCATGCATACGCTTTTTTATTTGGGCCCTACCGAAGTGCTTGAAGGGAACTCCAGGAGAGACCCAACTTGTTTTTCCGTTGGAAAAGAAAGGAAACAATTCTTCATCTTTTTCTTTTTCTTTTTCTTTTTCCCAGATGGGTATTTCAGTATTTCTTAACTATGGTTTGTTACATATCAAAACCCGCTGGCTATATATATATATATATATATAGGAGCTGGTTATGGTTTTTCCTGTTCAGGTTTGTACAAGTGAAGAACTACGTGCACCTTGTCCAGTTTCTGGCCAAGTTCAGGATGGGGAATCAACCGTGGGCACACAGCTCTTTACATTTGTTCGGTCATATATATTCTTGCATTGGAGCTGGGATCATTTTGGTTTCACTTTGAATAGTGTCAACATCACAAAGATTCTGACTGTTATTTCCAAAAAAATAAAAAAAATCAAGTATAATTGCACTATCGTGTAATAAACAGTTGATCCAAACCGTTCAACATTCAATTTATATTAAAATGTGTTTGGAGATCAAATTTTACAATTTTTTGAATTTTTTTCACTATTTATTAAGCTAATTTTAAAATCGTTGTTTTCAATGATCTAGAAATTTTTCACTGTTTATTTAAATCAGCGATTTTAGAACTGACTTAATAATAGTAAAAAAATTCCAAAAAAATATAAAATTTGGTCTCCAAGCACATTTTAATATAGAGATCACATCTGATAGTTTGAATCGATCGTTTGGACTTTAAAAGTTGAAAAACCAATTGGTTGCACTACAACTCCGGAACATACGTTTAATATTACCAACCTCTATATATATTGTTAGTTCAAATATGGGTAGCTGAATGTATGTTTAATATTAATTGTTGCTTTTCTGGGTATAAAAATGGCTAGCAAATGGAAACTAGCTAGCTTCTAATAGGAGCGTAATTATATATATATAAATTACCAACGGCTCAAATTAAAAACAAATGTAAAAGCTAAGATAACAACGCCAGTGCATACAAAAACGATGGTGTATGTGATTTTTGCCATCGGCAAACAGATTCAAAAGTCGTTGTATTAAAAACCTTTGTTATTGCTTAAAAAAACACAAGCGATGCTATTGAATGCGCAGCGACTCCAGTTTGTAAGACTGTTATTTAAGAAACGACATCGGTTGTTACTTTAGACGATAGCATAAGTGCGCAACGCCATCGGATATGAGCGGATGTCAAAGGAGAACACTTTTGCTATTAGAGTGTTAGCCATCGGTTTGAAAATACATAGCGATTTTAGATTTGAACTGATGGAGGAGTATTTTTTGTAGCAGTGCGTTTAGATAAATCCACCTAATCCAATAGAATCTGAATTTAACAAACTGGAGAAATATCCCAATATATCAAAATATACACAGACTAATTAAGGCAAATATTGCAATGCGACCCCATGCTTATTAGACAGAAGTCGAGGTGGCAAAGTTTGATCCAACACGAAAGATCCGACCCGACTTGCCCGATTGTTGCATGCATCTAGTCATATTGTTGGCTGTCATTATCTATCATCACCAGACCCGTTATAAGTTTAGAAGAAAGAAAAAAGAAAAAAGTAGATGAGTGTTTACAAGAATATTTTTTATTCTTTTACAAAGAAGAACAATATTTTATGAAAAGTACTAATTAATTTAATGTTAAAAGCACACAATTAATTATCTAGTCATTTTTGTATTATTATATGTTAACAGCAACAAACTCATTATTAAAAACAACTAATTACGTATTTAAAAATACAATATAAGAAATAATATTACTTAAGACGTATAAAGGGTGAGGCTATGGTACTGTGCATATATAGCGCGCATCGTGAGTACTAATATATATCTTTCATTATTAGTTTAAAGAGATATTTCAAATTGCTCAATATGTTTTTCTTATAAAAATATTTATAGAGGCTACAGTTTATATTTTAAAAATACATATTTTCTTAATGGTCTAGAATCTTGAGATCAATTGGTTTTCTACTGTTTAAGAAAATAGTAAAAAACTTTAAAAAATGTAAAATTTTGCCTACAAGTACATTTTCATATGAAAGTTATGTTGAGCAATTCATATCAAACTGTTTGGACTTTTAAAATGAAGATCCGACTCTATAAGCAATTTAGGGGTGTTAATCAATTCGGTTCGGTTTTAACCGAAGTAAAATAGGCAAACTAAAATTTTATTAGGTTTTAAAAAATATAACCTAATGACCAAAATAAACTCATCAACCGAATAAAAACCGAACCGAACAAACCGAACTAAATTCTAGTTTGCTCAGTTGAACCGAATAAGAAGATTAACTATAAAAAGAAACATTATTTTGTTAATTTTTTTGAATTTTTGTAAGATGGATTTAAATATTTTGTTTGGCTCGATCTAACCGGTTTTAAACCTAACTAAGAAATATATATTATGTCGTAATTTTTTTTTTTTTTTTTTGGTTCTGACAGGGACAGGTTGAAAAATTTCACTCCAGTCTAACCGGTTTTAAAAATTTCTAAGTCGAATTGAAACCGGTTTTAAAAATGAACCAAACCAATCTATTTGACCAGAAAAATCGAATGGTTTAATCCGAACTCCCTCAATTCAGTTTTAAAACCCATTAAAAAAAAAAAAAAAGTTTTAAAACCGATTAAATCGGGCCTGGCAAACACCTATACTTGCATGTCCGGAAACTTGAGAGGTTTCTACAAGGGTGGGCTTTCCCACGCCGAGCCTCGCTTGCGGCCTTATTGGTATCTTACCAAAGTAAGGCCCTACGACTCTGCACTTAATTGCTTATGAGTCTCAAGTCTCAACTTCCCCAAATGACAGCTTGCCCGTGGGTTGCATAGACGAGACAAACATACATCATGACAGCACTAAAAAAGTTTGAGCACAGATGAATGAGATGATGTTTAATTGAATTCATGTCATCAATTGCCCGCTCCTTCCAAGTCTTCAACCCCTAAAAAGAATAAGCACTAAAAAAGTGTGCTTGATTAAAGAAAAGGGATCCAATCAACAGACAACTTATTTGCTTGATTTACGAACTCAAAAAATAAAAATATGTGCATTTATTTCCATAAAAATAAATAAAACTAAACCAATTTTCTTATGACTATAATCATATTTTATTTAGTAATTAACTTACAACCTCTGACCAAGCCGGTAGGGGATAAGCAGGGGCGGAAGCAGATACTAGAAAACAATATTAAGTCCTACAAATTAAATTTTTATTTTACTTTTGTCATTTAAAATTTTTAAATTTTACAAAAAATTATTATTTAGCACCTCTAAAAAAATAAAATTACAAGACACTTATTTATTCAGCTCGTTCAATTTCAATTTTCTAGTTGCGCCCCTCGGGATAAGTGATACTTACAACTAGCTTTTTTTTCATTTTTTTTCATTTTTTTTTTTTTTTTGATATCTTGGCAGAAACAACTAGCCTTTTAGGTAAGTAATTTGTAGAATATAAGTATGAGATAATATCAGATTTCACAAAATAATTTGCTCAAGTTCTTGGGCTTGGGCACTTAGCCTTCTGAGGAGAAGGTCAAATTCACAAAGAAGAATTTCATTATTAGGAAAGTAAGTTTTTTTTAAAAGAATATTAGGAAAGTAAATTGAAAAATTCTTTTAATAGAAGTTGTAGAATTAAAGTGATTGGGTGGCTTCAATCAAAACCTATAAAAATAGAACAATCAAAATAGATTTATTTTTCTCGTAGGATTTTTTCCACATCTCAGAAAAAAGTTCCAGATTTTAGTTTTCTTATGTAAATGGTTTTTTTATTTATTGACTAACAGAAACCAAAGCTTATTTTACTCTACTAAAAAGAGTGTTTTATATTGCGAAGTCTAAAGTATCCTGAAAAATAGATTCTCTAATTTTAGAATCCATCAGAATAAATAGTTGTTCTAATTTTATATGGCCTCCTTATTTCTTCTTCTCCCTTAGAAATAAATTAACCTTCTTAGATCCCTTCAATATATAACATTGATTAAGTTCTTTCCTGGTAGATTAATGGGTTCCACAACCTCAAAGCAAGCTTGCGCGAACTTCCAACAGTGCTGGTTGCCTCCTGACTCAGAGGACTACTTTGTGCTACCTTACCAGAATGAAAGCGTCGACTCTAATGCTTCTGATGGTGAAGACATGATTTCGGAGGATTCTTTTTTGGATCGGCGTAACCCCCCGTTAACCCCACAAATTGCATCCAGGACTTTGCCTAGCAAGCCAGAGGTACTGCAATTATGCCCTTAATATTAATTTTGATAGAGTATATGATCATCCAATTTTTACTTCTAATATAGAAGACGAACAATAAGAAGTAATATAAATTGATGGTTGGATAGTTTAATGTTCCTTTGTATAAGTGGTTTTTCTTACCTGTTTATATTCCTTCATCCCTTTTTTTTTTTTTAACTTGTATAACATAGGTGATTGCTTAAACTCTAAAACCAATTTGATTGGACAGAATCAACTGTTGCTCAGTTGTGCTTAATTAGATTAAAGTAATTTTACAATCATAAATTTGTAGAATCTTAGGAAGTGTAGTTAAACAATTTTATGGCCTACAAAAAAATATACATCATTTGCAATTTAAGATTTTCCTAAACCTTAGCAAAAGGCATAAGCGAGGTTCTTGCTTCGTTACTAAATTTAGAAACAAGAGAATTAATCCACAGAATAACCTGTGGGTTGATTGTCATTATAATTGGATGACAACATAATCATGTGAAGTGTTGTTACACTGACAACATAACCAGAGAAATTCGTTTCACATCTGAACTAAAATCTGTAGATAACACAGGTAATAAATTCATGGGAGCTAACGGAAGGACTCGAGGACTTCACTTCAATCAATACATGGGAGCTGGTCGACCCGAGCGAGTACAACCCTCAACTAAACAATGAGGATAAGATTAAAATATCTCCTTTAGCATCAAATTGTCGTAAGACACTTCAGATCTTAGGCATGGTGCGTGCAAGAGTCAACTCATTTGAAAGAAAAAATGATCAAAGGAGAATGAAGCTTCGGTCGGTTTCATCTAAATACCCACCAGCCGAAGATAAAAAGGTGGTTTTTTTACTTCACAAGTCTTACGGGTATACCCACCACACATGAGGATTGCCAAGATGCAAAAGCAATATTACAAGGATATGGTGTGTGCCTTGATGAAAGGGATGTCTCAATGGATGCTGTGTTTAAGGAAGAATTGAACCAACTTCTGGGGACGAGTTTCGGAGGAAAATTGCCTAGAATTTTTGTGGATGAATGCTACATAGGTGGGGCTGAAGAGGTGAGGAAGCTGCATATTAGTGGGGAATTAAAGTGTGTTTTGGAGGGGTGTAAGATGAAGGCAATAGGAAAAGATGGCAACTTTGAGCTATGTCCTGGTTGTGGTGATGTGAGGTTCTTGCCATATTTGAGTTGCTCAGGGAGTTGTAGAGTTTATTTGGAGAGCAGAGAGGAGGGGGGTGAAAATAAATCTGTTCAGTTTGAAAGGTGTAAAGACTGTAATGAGTATGGGCTCATTCGGTGTCCGGTTTGCTGGTAGTGTTAGCTCAAGCCTACATCGTCGATTTCAAAAGAGTTAATTTTTTCCATTGTAATTCTGCAAGTATTGTTAAGGCTGACTAGTAGTAGTAGTAGTAGGCACTTGCATTTCTCGTATGCCTTTAAAGGCCAACTGAAATTATTTGCTACGATAGAAGATTCATAAATTGGTTTTGTTATAGCTGGGTTTATGTTTTAATTGTTATATAGTTGTTATTATATTCAGCAGTTGAAATTAAATAGTTCAAACATTAGAGCTATAAAATCATACACTTTCTTAGAATTAACCTCAGGTCTTGAGCAGGAGAAGTAATACCAAAGAGTCAGAAAAATTAATAGTACCAACCATAATATCTATCATACATGGAGGTTTAAGACAGAAACTCTTTGTTTAAAAATTTCCAGGCAGTTTTGTATCCTTGATCAAAAGAATAGAGCTAATGGCTTCTGAAGTCTGTTCCTTTACTAAATATGAATACATTAAAAGGTCACACATATATGTTCAGAATTTAAACTCCCAGTTCACATAAAATTAAAACTCTTATTTGTACATTTTTTTTTTATATATCTAGACATCAAACCTGACTGAACTTTTACTTCCTTCCATGACTTGCCAAATCAGCAGCCATTTTGGCAGCATAAGTAAGTGCATCTGATACAAGCATAGCCCCAGATGAGAAATAACTACTTGTTACAACAGCATTGGTCACCATAGCAGCAGTTTTTCCTGTCACTGAGGCCACTGTTTTAGTGGTCTCTGACACGTGGTATGTGTCATCAACAGATCTCACCGCGCCTACACCCGCATTTATCCTATCAGTCAACCCGATCCGCTTGCTCAGATCCGCAACCCGGGCCACTGCTGTGGTGGAGACTTGGTGTGACTCATCAAAGGCCTTTGCTTTGCTTAATGCATCTTTGCTTAGAGTATACCCTTTGGACAACATGGTTTTGACCACCTCTTGTGCCATTGTTAGCGCCTCCCTTGGTGTCGTATTGAACTGATATGCATCTACATGCTGTCAAAGGGCAAAAAAGGAAGGTATTAGTGTAGGTTTCAATAGCAAAATTATACCACTATTTACCTTATTTGACCAAGGTAAGCGAACATTCTTACATCTGCAAACCATAATTTTGGGCTTATTTGCAGGTTATACCAACCACAAACATGCCATAAAGAGTAAGCAAATGATCAAACCATCCCTGACTTCACCATTTTGACTGAAACTCTCAACTCCAACACACAAATTAAGAACTCAGTATACATATAAATTTTGATTGATTTTAGCCTAGTTTGAATTTGGGTGAGAAATAGCATGCTACAAATGGGGGAACATTTACCCTTGCAGCACATTATTTGAATTGTAGATGTAATTTGTCAAAATATATAAAATCAGGCATCAGTTGCTAAGAAGAGATATTTTAATTGTTATCTACAATATTTGCAACATTAATTACAGTTTTAAGAAAGAAAAATAAACTCCTCTTTGCTTTTCTTTTTATATGTTGCATTTTATGTACTTACTGTTGTCACAGTTTCCTCTTCTATACCCCAAGAAGTTTGCTGCCAGAAATTGTGATCATCATAGTAGCCCCACCGGGTTATGCATACAGGTTGATCCACAATAGTAGCTCCCTGATAGAATAAGAAAATGAAATAAAAAATAGATTGTTTCTCAGCAAATTAACTAATTATTTTGAAATTAATTTGATTTTAAAAGGTTGGTAGAAAATGACAAGTGAGGTAATTGGAAGAAATAAATCAGTCAATTGAGTATAGTACAGAAATAATAAATCGGCCAAAGGATATAAATCAAACTTGTTTAAAAAATGGCTAATTAAATATGAAATATATAACACAGAAACTTAATGACCCATCAAAGGCACAAAAGTCAACATGGGAAAAAGAAAATGACACACGTAACACTTACACTAAGCAATACTGCAGTTTGCAAGGCATGAGGTTCCTTAAATGTCACATAAGCAGTAGAGGCATAGTCTCCTGATCTGATTTTTTATATGTGAAAAAAAAAATGACAGACATATTAAGGATGAATATAAGCAAAGCGAAAGCATTGGCAAGATTTGCATATCTAGACTTCAACTAAAGCAATTAGTTCCGGTATAAGTTCATCAATGAACTTGTACCAAAGCTCCCCCTTTGTTAATATGCTAAATTCATATAAGATTCATCACAGGCAGTTGGAAATAATGAACTCGAAAAGATTGGAATTTTCATTCAGAAAATGCCATAAAAATAGCCTCCAAATAATCAATAGAAACTCAAGAAAAAACTCCAAATCATTCATTTTTTGCTAAGATATCCCTGATAGTTGGGGAAACCTAAAAAAGGGCACTGGCCTCCCTCCACATTTGGGTGTTATATAATTAAGTGCAAAGTACTTTCCAATTTTTCATTAATATAGCACATATATTGCAAACTTTTCTGTACCTTTTTTTTTTTTTTTTTTGCAAGCTTTTTCTGTACCTATTTTCCAGCAATTAGATAGAGCAGGAAGTAGATATTGAGCAGTACAATAATAGCAAGAGAACTTTACTCACCTGATAATTTCAATGTGGTCAATAGCTCCAGAGAAAGAGAAGAAATCATAGAGATCCCCTTCAGTGGCTCTAGTGGAGAGATTTGTGACTTCAATTGTGTACGCTTCTTGACTCATATTCTAAGAGATACCAAAAAATAACATAGAATTTTATTTAAGGCAGTCTAGAGACAAATTCAGAGCAAGCTCCAGAAATCTAGAAGTTGGGTTAAAAATTACGAAGTAGCAGGATTAATTAGCACCAATATATACTCCAAGAATTTTAATAAGAAGTTCCTCAGAGTAATCAATTAAAAATTTGATAATTTCGAGATTCAGTGTATACTATTATTTGTTAAATAGTTAGTAATTTAGCATGTTGCTTGGGGAGAACAAACCCCAAAAGCGAAAAAATAACAGACAAAGAAATCAAAATTAACTCTAAGACTAAGAGAGTATGAGGCTAATTCTTCGGCACTACAAATTGTTCTCTCTACTAAAACAAAGACTGGAATTGTAGAAATTTCTAGGCAAGAAGGGTTTACAGACATAAACTTTACCTACCTACTGTGTATCTTCTTCAAGCCGTAAGGCTTCTCTCTCTCTCTCTCTCTCTCTCTCTCTCTCTCTCTCTCTCGCTGATTTTGCAACTACCGATTAAGAAAAGTTGCGAGTTTACTAGTTCTTATCGTCGGTATTGGTACGACGATTGCTTCCGAATAAGAAAAGTGTAATTTTACCCAGAGTCTCTTTTTTTTTTAGGAAAATTACCCAGAGTTTAAAGTGGAAGCTTCTAGCTGTTCTTTTGGGATATGGGATTCAGTTCAGATATCTTTTGCCTTTTTTTGAAGGATTTCGGCGTTTCGCCATTTGCGTTGGGATTTGGTTTGCGATCGGCCAAGATATTCGTATCGCAAAGAATTTCCAAAACTCTTTTATTCCAATTTTTACCACGCATACACCTTTTAGAAATGAAAAATCATTTTTTTTAAAAAAATATTATAGGAGCGGATTAAGAATACTTTACGAGTAAGATAAATTATATATTAATTCAAAATTAAATAGTCGTTAATTTAGAGTAGGATAAAAATGTGCCATTATTTTTGTGCATTATTCATATTCCACATCTTTATCTCTATTTTCAAAATACAAACACTCAATTTGAACTGTTCAAAGTAAATTTCATATTAAAATGATGAATTAGCGTTAGCAACATATTTTAGTACTTGACAATAGTCCCAACATCAACATCACAAAAAGGATGAAATTATAAATATGATGGTATCCGTCGTTTTCTACCTTAAAATGATTGTCCACGGCGGACAGAAGTTGACTCTTTACCAACAATCAAGTTGTACAAGTAGAAATTCTTAAAATAACACACCTCTCGTTTAAAGGGAAATTAAAGATTCATCCGGTTTTTTTATTAATACCCTAAAAAATACAAAATATCAAATCTGTCCTCGGTTTTTTTTTTTTGAAATACCCTGACTGCCCCCCGTGGGACGGTCCACTTTTCAAACCAAACCGCCCCCCTATGGGCCACTGTCTCTCAAAATCTCAAAAAAAAAAAAAAAAAAAAAACCGCCCCCATGTGGGGCGGTCCACTGTTCAAACCAAACCGCCCCACAGGGGAGGCGGTCCACTGTTCCAACCAAACCGCCCCACAGGGGGGCGGTCTGGTTTTTTTTTTTTTTTAGATTTTGAGAGACAATATGAAGAGCAAGATGCTGAAATTTAACAATAAAAATTCGAATTTTGTTTTTAATATTTGTTAGATTAATTCTTTTGATGTATAATTAGCATATTTATACTAAAATATGCTAAATTACGCTAAACTACGCAAAATTACGCCAAATTAGGCAATCTTGTGTCATCTTTCATAAATCATAAAAAATAGTAAAAAAATTCCAAAATAGTAAAAATTGTATTCTACAAGTTCATTATGTAACTAATTAACTGAGCTACTTAGATCGAACAATAAAAATGAAAATCTTAATCGGAAATTTCAACTAAAGTTTTGAGGCTCTTTCCTTTATTTTTTGGCAATTCTGAATTTCGAAATCCAGCATTGCTAGCATTGATGCATGCGTATTTTCGCAAGCTTTCTGAAAAGTGGTCATTTGCTAAAATCGGACACTCGAGCGTCGTTTTATAACCGTTTGAAGTTTCGTCATCGTTTTTCGCCTTCTCAGTAAAGATATCGTCCTTATTCATATGTAATTTAGCGTAAAATAGCATAACTTAGCATATTTTAGTATAAATATGCTAATTATACATCAAAAGAAATAATCTAACAAAAAACCCAGCTAACGTGGATATATTTATTAATAAAAATGTCGAAAATTAGGGTTTAGAGTTTAGAGTTTCTTTAAAATATCATTAATTTTTATAAATATGTAATGTGAAAATTGTAAATCATTTAATGTATGGTAATTTTTAGGATTTAGGGTTTAGGGTTTTAGAAATTGTCCAAAATAAGAGTTTAGGGTTTATCGTAGTTTACCGTAATTAACATAATTTCAAGTAATTTAGCGTATTTTAGTATAAATATGCTAATTATGTTAGGAAATTTGCCGGTAAATTATGTTCAGGAAATTTGCCGCTAAATTATGTTCAGGAATTTATCGCTAATTCTATTTAGGCTTATGATGCGAAAAGAACGCAAAATTAAAATTTTATTTCTACAAAAAGTCAAGGATCTACTCCCTGATTGATTTCTAAACTTAAAATTTATTTAACATTAATTAAGTTACACATGTCTAATCAGATCCAAATTAAATGGGTTTTTGGCCCAAAAAATATTAATTCATAATTAATATTTTAATCCATTAATCATAAATATAATTATTCTGAATAATTATATTTCTTGCGTATGTTGTTGCGATAAATTTATACAACGTGTCATACATGTTATAAATTCAATCTGGTTTAAGCTTCTCATTTCTATGACATTTATTTTTATTATTAATTATAATACTTTATAATTAATCATAAAATTCTCTGATTACGTTCCTATTGATGTGACCCGATAGGATCTATGTTATGTTTGCAATAGAATTAAAACTCCTCTTAATTTTATAAATCATAAGCGGCATATGGCAGAATGCATTATGACTACCCAATTGACACAGATGATTTTGTACAGTACAATATCACGATCTAGTAAACAATTTACTCGTGTTTATTCTTTTGTCTCATGGTATCAGAATAGTTTCAAGGTAGATTTGTGTCATCCTTGCAAACTTAATTTTTTCTCGATCTTAAGTAGATTATCAAATATGATTAACTCTTTAATCATATCGCGCGCTGATAATCCTACTTCATCAAAAGGCCTAGTGATACCATCACTCGTATTAAATACGAGGGACAATAGTAGTCTTGGTGAACATCTCTCCTCCGCATAAGTTATGTATACTGAAATGTCATATATATAGCTACTTTTTACGGATAGTGTTGAACAACACTCACGAATACACACTTCTTATGTAGGAAAGACGAATACCTCATACTTTAGAACCTAACACTGAATAAAACATTAATGACACGAACAATCCATTTAACGTTTTATTTAGGGTATGTCAAATACCATGTTCTCTAACATATATATGTGTGGTTAAAATGACAACTCTTTGTCTATGGTTTGTAAAACTTAACCATCATTTAATCCACACACTAACCTTTGAATGGTCAATTAGTGTTCCTGCTAATTACCAAGGTTAGAGACTATTAAGAGTATTTATCATCTATATTATGGAGTTCTACAATTTCAAATCCTTGACCCAAAATGATGTATAATTCGATAAAACTCAAGAAACAAAATGATATCTTTATTAATCATCAAATTCATGAACAAAACATATAGAATACAATTATCCTATTTTATTAACTTCTAAATTATTACACTAACAAATTATACATCAAAGAAGTAATCTAACAAATATTAAAAACAAAATTTGAATTTTTATTGTTAAATTTCAGCATCTTGCTCTTCATATTGTCTCTCAAAATCTCAAAAAAAAAAAAAAAAAAAAAAAAAAAAAAACTAGACGGTTTGGTTGGAACAGTGGACCGCCCCACAGGGGCCGGTCAGGGTATTTATAAAAAAAAGTCTCGATGACAGATTTGATATTTTGTATTTTTTTTTTTAGGGTATTAATAAAAAAATCGGAAGATTCATATGACAAGTTCGAGAAACGAAAAAGAAAATCATAGTTGCTCAAAGGGTGATAATTGGGCCGACTCTCGGACCTTCTCTGGCCACAACGATTATTCGTCGGTTACATGTCGGCATCTGCCGCGAGTCCAGATCGTCTGTTGCATGTTCCTTGGTTCATTTACTGTAATATTTCACTGCAATGAAGTCGTTCGAGCTTATCTTGCTAGTGTTTGCTTGTGTACTCCATCTGTCAATAACATACAACAGGAACTCCACCTTGGTATATTATACAGAAAATTTGGATTCTCCTCAGCTGATGATCGTTTGGTGGAAATTCGCATCCTCTGAGATATCTCAAACTTTGCGTGACTTTATGGAAAATCTCAACCATTCAAATAAGTTCTACACGAATCTCGAAGCACAAATAATACTGGCCCCCGCGCTATCCCCAGATGTCACGCAAAAGTTGAGATATCTCAGAGGATACGCACTCGTTTGGTGGTATGTCCAATCAAAAAAAAAAAAAATGTGGCTGGTTTTGCTGCAGCAGATATTCTATAGAATCTGGTGCAGTAGTAAAAAAGATGTAGTATTGGACCAATTGTGACCTCATTGCCATTCTTAGAATCCAGATTGTTTATTTACAGTGCTTTTGACATTAATGGTTACTATTTTATGGTGTTCTGAAGTTCACCGTAAAAAAATTTAAATTTTCGAATTAATTATATATAGAGTCAAGTCGTTAAAAAAATTCTAAAATAAATGTATTAAAATTAATGTATAAATCTTCTAATTTTGACCACTTGACTTTCTATTAAGTTAGTTCTAAAATTTAAAATTATCGCGTAGACACATCACTCGTAAGGTTGATCGGTTTTAACAGTTTAGATCCAATCGTTTGAAAGCAATCCGATAAATTTTAGAGAAAAGTTCACAAAAAGACTTGATGAACTTAAGAACACCCTAGTTGTACTCATTATTATACTTCAAATATATTTTTTAGCAACACAGTTGTTGTATTAAGCTTTATGCAGTGCATTTACGACTGAAATTTTTATTAATATTAAAAATAAAAAATTTAACAATATGTACCTATTTCGCAATTATTTCTGAATCTTCCCAATACGGAGAATAATTCTTCAGATCTGGACTTATTTTCCAGAGGCTTATTCTCCGGATTCAGCCATCTCTTTCCAAAAAATAATTTTTCAAATCCAAGTTTCCAAAAAATTACTTTCCGGAAAGAGGCTTTTATGGGCGGAATTTTTTTTTGTTTTAGTAGTTTTTTTTTATAGTTATTATTATTGCATATTAATTATTCAAACAATTTCCATATTTTAATATAGTTTGAATGTTTTATATTCTAATTTTCGTGAAATTATTAATTCTAATTGTTTGTTTTTTAGATGTTTTAATTGTTTTGTTTTAGTTATGTGAAATTTTATTTGGCAATTGTTTTTTTAAAAGAATATGTTGTTCAATGGGAAGTAAGAATATTGAAATTCAAATTATTTCAACGTAAAAATTATAATTAAAATTACTAAATAAAAACCGAAACTGTCACTACAAATTAAAATTCCATCAATAACATAAAAATTAAAATTACTAAATAAAAATCAGAATTGTCACTACTAAATTCAAATTACAAATATAAAAACTAAGAAACATCAACGTTGACGTCTATTTAAAGAAGATCCTCTTGCTGATCTTCTTAAGAAAGATGTTCTTGTTTCTGCTTGTCTTGCTGCTTCCTCTACATTACAAGTAAAACATATATAAATTAATTAGTATTTGTTAAAGAGAGAACCAATAAAATTAGTATATGTAAATAATTAAATCATGCATTTTACCTGCTGCATTTCTACCAATGATCTCACAATGAGCCTGATATCTGAGTCTCTGACCTTTCATACTGTCCATTTCCATCGGTATGTGGTTGTGTCGTCTCCTTTCCTTTTTTTATCAGTCTCCGCTCCAGGATGATCCTCAGACCGTTGTATCGAGGCCAGTCATATTGGTTGCCTTTGGCTCGAAGTAGGCACCCCATGTTTGTGTCAGCATTGACATACTATAGAGGGGGGGGGCTGACGTACAAATTCTCATCATATTTCATTTCTCGGACCACTGCCATGAAATGAGAACATGATATACCAGTCAATTGGGACTTCTGGCATTCACATTCAACCTTGTTGATATCCTTAACAATAATTAACCTTATACTAGAAATCTCTACGGGTATACTCCAGTCTTGGCTAATCACGCCTTGCAAGAATTTTTTTACCCCTTACCATGACCTCATAGGTCCCATGTACCCTACCGTAAGGAATCGCAGTCATGGCCAGAGATTTGTTGATACGTTTTTGCAATAGCTCACTTACCCTGTTGGACCAAAACTGACCATGCTGAAGTATCATTTCAGCTTTGTTCCGTCGTTCAAAAAATCAGGCATTCATCTTGTAGAACGTGTCCTCCATGATGACTGCAACCGGCAATCACCGACTCAGTTTGAACACATTGTTCAGTGACTCAGACATATTTGTTGTCATTATTACCTGTCGGTGACCTCCGTTCAATGATTGGTACAACTTCTCTGGACATTGAGTAAGTTGTGAGTGGGAGGAGAGAGAAAACATAATTTTATAGGCAGAAAATGTGTTTAATAGACAACAGCCGGTAATTTTTTTTAATTGAGAATATGAATAAAAATTTCGGCAAAAGCTATAACTGGTAGAGGTGTAAAAGAAAGCCTTCTTTTCATCTAAATTTTTTGTTTGATTTTTGTACTCTATTTAAATATGCTAAAAAAAGATGGAATTAGACTAGTAATGACTGAATTTTATAGCTACTGAGTACCAACGCACCAGAATATTTGTGCAGTGGAATGCTAGCTAGCATGGAGGATGGAGGTGCCAGAAGCCCCATATACAGATCTAACAGTATTTGCTCCAATTGTTATGTTCATAGTTTTTGTATTCATAGCATTAATTTTTAATCTAGGTAATACTCTACGTGTAAGAGACCACGGACTTAAAATCTGAATAGAAGAATTTCTTGTAGATATTAAATAGTTGGATCACTTGATGTTCAATGTTTATTAAAAAAAAAAATATATATATATATATATATATATATATATATATCTCCATTTCTCCATTCCATTATTAAGCACGTTGGGTGTCCGATCCGTCAACGGCTACGATTGAAAGATTAATTTTTGGATTTAATCTCAGCTCTCCGATCACATAATCTATCTTATTTTGATTAAATACATATGTTTTATGTGTAGAAGTTTAAATTTAGCTACAAACATACTCGCCACACATACTGCCACATGATGTGTTACAATTAAAATTAAACAGACTCTAAAATTTAGCGATATAATTATCCGTTTCCTTATTTCTCCCTCTCCAATTGAAATTTTCTATACGGCAAATCACAATGCAAATCAATTTTTTGTTCACTTCCTTATTTATCTACTTTCTTATTTCTATACATATTACTGTGATAAATGTATAACATATTTCTAATTTTGTTTTTTTTATGAAAATTTGTCATTTTGTATGAGAATTTATTTTTGTTATCTTATCATATATTCCGTTGCAACGCACGGGCACGATACTAGTATATATATATATATAGTGCTGGGCTTAGCTAAGCCATGGTGTAAAACGACTTGGTGCTCCACGCCTCATTATTTCCATTTTGAAAATCCAAACGACCGATCCGAACCGCTCAAGTTGTTC
The DNA here is from genome assembly GCA_025461125.1 of Carex kokanica. Taxonomy (NCBI): domain Eukaryota; kingdom Viridiplantae; phylum Streptophyta; class Magnoliopsida; order Poales; family Cyperaceae; genus Carex; species Carex kokanica. Next base: position 646,079 of record JAJGRX010001047.1, on the reverse strand, counting down.
TCCATATTGATATGTGCTTGGAGACCAAATTTTACATTTTTTGGAATTTTTTTACTATTTATTAAGCCACTTTGAAAATCACTGATTCGGCGGTCCAGAAATTTTTACTGTTTTTTACTGTTCATAAGGATTTTCAGATTTTCAAAGTGGCTTAATAAATAGTAAAAAAATTCCAAAAATGTAAAATTTGGTCTCCAAGCACATTTCAATATGGAGAACATGTTGGAAGGTTCGAATCGACTATTTGAACTTTGAAAATGAAGATATGGCGTGGAGTACCAAGTCGTTTTACTCCATGGAGTAGCCTAGTCGGACTCTATATATATATATATATATTAACCATACCACCGCATGGTCCGTATCTCGTTTCATTGTCCAAGTGCGGATGGCTGCATGGGCTGAACCATGAATTTTCCCAGCGGCTTCCCCTGGCTCAGCCCGCTGAGAGATATATAATTAGCGATATATTACTTAACTGAAAGGGCTGAATGAAGAAAGGAAGCGATCATTTGCTATTGAATCTGCTCGGGTATGTTTTCAGGTTAAAAATAAAGAAAGGTCCTTCCGCTTCCGTCCTATATATCTATATATTTCAATGCATAAAGCTATACTTTTACTTTAGCTACTTAATTTGCCATACTTTTTTGATAATGAAAATCGAGACGTTCCCATTACATGTTTTTCAAAAATCAAAGGCTGATTTTTCCAACCTGATCAGTTAAGCAAAGAGAAACTGCCCACGGTTGGGTCCATATATGTAGGCTCTCTGACAAACTCCGGAATTGGACGAATTCAGCACGGTTGGGTCTATATTCATATGGACATCAAGATAGATACAAATATCCAATTTGATCCATGAAATTAAAGTTGGACCCTATCATTATATGTTAGTGACTATCAATCAATCAATTATGAATTCATATCCTCTGCATTAACTCAAAAGAGAATCTTTTCATGACTTACTGAATATGGACTGTCCGATCTGTTTTAAGATTCGTGTGAATTAGATCTGTACTAATATTAAAGGGCCCCCTATGTTATAGACACGAGCCGGATTGACTCCGTTTAAAATCAGACGATTGAAACTCATTAACTCAAAAGATTCCCTTTTGAGTTAATGCTGAGGATACGGATCCATCAATTATGGGGTCCTTGATTCTTCCTGCTGCATTGATCACGTCATTATTACATGCACGGTAACTTAATTGGTAAATATGTTGAGTCAAATGACAATGATTATTGAAGGCCTAAGTATATTTTATTGATAGCATGCTACTAGCCTTAGTAATTAAAAGGACCGTTAATTAATTAATTTACTGCTAACATAGTTCTCAGAGAAAAGTAATTAATAATTAACAGCCGAAACAGAACAAAGTTAAGAAGGAAATTAAGAGAGAGGAGATAAAGGAAAGCAAGGCTGTATAAACTCATGAATCTCATATATATCACATTAGTAGACTCCTGATTATGGCAGCTTGAGCACTCGTCATGTCGGTAGTAGCGAGCAAGTCTGTGAGCCTTTCACTCAAGTCATCTACCTCTTGTTGCAAGTCCCTAATGTAGTTGCATGTATCTTGTAAAACCCTCGATGCTGATACCTACATATATATTTATTATACAAGACCTTAGTTGTGTGAGAACCTAGCTTCTCGATCAGTCTAGCTACCCAAATGTAACGCTACAATATGCCGATCGAACACAAATAACGAAATGTTCTTTCTAAAAACCTGCGTATGAGATGATGGGTTGAATTATTGCTTTGTAGCATGGTTCAACTAAAACTCTAAATTAAACCAATCTAGTTACTATATGGTTATATATAGTACGTAGTACTTGTTTTATCTAACAGGGTTCAGCAAATTTGCTAATAAGAATGACAAATGTAACTTACACGATCACTGGTACGGCTACGTGCCTCGGGTAGCAAGTCCTGCAGTTTTGATACTAGCTCCACAATCTGCTCTTCGGTAATCCTAGAAGAATTACTCGACCGCCTCGAGCGTGACCTCCTGCTAGACATGTTCTCAGGAATTTCCTAGACTAGTCTTTTGCAGGGATTATCTCTGTTCGATAGTACCAGTGGAGATGTTAGCTATTAATTAACTAGCTAGGAGAGGTAAGAATAGAAAGGTATTTTGGTGAATAAAATGTTAAGAGAAGCAACGCTTGAAGCACTGAGGAATTAAGTGGCAACTCAAGAGAAATGCGAATGGTTAATTACAGAGGTAAGTGTCATGTATGCACTTAAATAGTGGAATCTGTGCTTGTCTTGTTATGTGTCCATGTGTAGGGAGAAAAGATTTGTCTCTAGCTAACTAGAGAGACAATTGGTAAATTAATTTCACGTAATTCAATATATAGGTCGGTAATTCTTGTTGTGCATGGGATTAATTTAAGGTAAATTTTTCCGGAGACAACTGAACTTTGTTCCAGTAAATTTTAATTTGGTATGTAATTAAGTAATTAGACTGATCTCTGTCTCAAAAAGCTGCTTTTGTGATCTCATTGCTCACGCCAGCAAAATAGCTAACTAATTTAGCAAAACATGTTAGCAAAAGTTGTGTATATCAAGTATTGTATACAGTAACAAGAAAAATTTGATGTAATTAAACACATTTGTTATTGTTTTTATATGTACCAATTGCAAACTTATTAAGTTAATTGGGACAAAATATAAAAATTGTAGTGACTCCAAAAGTACAAATTAAATTAAATAATCAATGTATAGCATGAGAGAAAGTTTATAGTGATTCCTAAAGAAATTTACTTATTTATATATAATGATCTTGCATAAAATTATTTTAGAGTAATGATGCTCTTAGATAAACACTATATAAGGCATGAGTTTAAAAACACCAAAGTATAGCATTAATAAGAATAAATCAAATTAGTGAAAACGGGTAAAAGAAATAAAACTATTGATTAGCTTGTAATACTTGGGAATATTTAAACTAAATTGTATGCGTCTCGGTTAATTAAAGTCAATTTAAAATAATTTTCATCAAATGGAGAATCCTATGTAGGCGATATAAATTAATCAACTATTAATTATACAAACATATTGTTTTAAGTACAATTTTATAATTATTTAAATTAAAAGCATAATCTGTAGTTATTTTTCAAAATTATATAAACAGAAGTACAATTTTGTAATTTTATAAGTTGAGAGGTCAGTGCCTCAGTGCACTTTGGCTCTGCCCCCTGAGTGAGAAGCTGATGATACATGTACAGCTCTTTCAAGTTGTACATATATTAAGCATATGCATAAACAATATATATTACAATTTATTATTTCACCTGTGGGGAATATTGTAACACAAAGGAATCCAATGACATTAATTGTGTAATCCTCCACGACTTTGTATACTATTTATATTATAATATTCGTTCCAAAAGTTACACATTAATTCAAAGTTAATTTAAATCTAATTTACATAATTGTAAATAGCCAGGTCATGCAGTATAACATTGATAGGTTTACAAAGTTGAAATTATCGACAGAAAATGAAGTGTATGGATTAGAAATTTAGAATATTGAAGGGAAAAAATCGGCATGATATGATATGATTTATACGTTGTGACTTAATCACATTATAGTACGTGATTATTTTTTTTTCAAGTGACGTGATTAAAATAGTGAAAGATAGTCATATCACATAAAAGATCATGTCTTTTTTTTCAGATTTTAAATTAGTTCGTAGAAAAATATTAAAAAATTCTATAAAATAAGAACAAAATTGTAAATAAATCAAACAAAGAAACACTTTTGTAAGTAATGTGTCACAAGACGTGACGTGACCAGATCAATTTACGTGACGTCAGGGGCTGATCCAGATAGAGCCAAGAGGCAACTGTCTTCCTTGTTTTTTAAATTTTATAAAGTTCTAAAGTCCCGGACTGTAACATCCCGAAAAATTTAATAATTGCTATTTATGTTTAAATAGGTTTTATTTATAGCCGTTTAAAGTTTCGTCGTCGTTTTTCGTCTTTTCAGTGAAAATATCATCCCAATTCATACGTAATTTAGCGTAATTTACCGTATTTTAGCATAATTCTACATAATTATTGTAATTTCAGCATTTTAGTAAATTTACCGTATTTTAGCATAATTATTGTAATTTACCGTATTTTAGCACAAAATCGGCCCTATTCGTAGCGTATTTTCTAACAAATATTTTAAAAAACAATTCGATTTTTTTGTGTTATATTTCATTTCAGCATTGTAGCTTTTCTCTAAAAAAAAAAAAAAAAGAACATTCAAACCGTAAATATTCTGTACGGTTTGAATTCTTAATTCAAACCGTAAATATTACGGTTTGGGTACAAATATAATTTTTTCAGAAACTTGGTTAATTATATTAAAATAATTTTTTTTTGGGTAAAAATAAAAATCTCGGCAAATAAGATACTCTCTTTCCTTTTTCTCCGCAGCCACAAAAAGAAAGAAAATAAAAGGAATGTTTTGCAAATAAAATTTGTGATATCGATAATTATTCGATTGTATGCCCGATTAAACTCCGACTACGTCGTAACAATTCCGAGTTGTCAATCCGATTTGAAATTTCAAATATCTCGCTATCAGGTAACCGGACTTCTCTATAATCTGTGTTTTCATTTTGTATGGTTGATTTGAATATTGGTATTGCATATTGGATTATGATGACATATTTAACGAGATAGCAGGTCTGAGGTTGGAATTTGATTTGTGATTGTAGCCTCCCACTGTTGGTTGGATTTCTCAGTGGGTTGGCGGCCTTCCAATGTTGGATGGATTTCCCATTGGATTGGCGGTTTAAAGGAATTGTGTTATGAGAATGTGGGAATCGCCTGTGGCAGGGATTACACATGTGTGAATATGATGTGACTTGTTTTGCGGATAACCTAGACTGACGTGCTATTGCCGGTTAAATATGCATGCATAATTTAATGTGTATTTGTGTGGATTAATCCGGTCTGTTTGAATGGTTGTTAAATTAAGTCAATTATAGAGAAGCGCGTCGTTAAATAACCGGTTACTGAGCTTTGTAGCTGACTCTGTTTGTTATTTTGTTTTCTTTTCTGTTGGCGACGTAGGTTGACGGGCCAAGGAAAAGTGCAATGATGATGTTATAACCACGCTCTGGATGGTTAAAATCTGGAGTGTGACACGGACCAACTTTATGTTGGGTTTTGACAGTTCAAACCCATTGATCAGCTTAAGATGCGGAAAGACCGTAAAACAAAAAATTTCACGTCTAACTCAAGCCGTGGATTAAAAGTGGTATGTCAAATAGACAACCGAGGGTGTCCACCTCCATTCTATCTTTGGCATCAGAACCCCTTTTAATCCTTTACAGATCTACTCCATGATTGATTTATAAAACTTAAATCTACTTAACAATTAAATAGATTAATATAACATTTATACCTCGTATCCAAATTCTAATTGGAATGCAGACCGAGCGAGAAGAGCGACATCTGGGAATAACTCGTCTCGGAGCACCAGACGTCTGATGCCTCTATCGGTTATCCACCAGGACTAACCGGAGAGCTGTTTATTTCTTTTGCTAGAAATACTATAAACCGCGGGATTTTGTAAAAACACTATTCACCGACAAAAGGCGAAAACACGTAATCACAAATTTGCAGTTATTCAGATTCACTAATAAGCAAAATTGAAATATCGCAAAATTCGGGAAAACACTATTCACCGATCTCGTAAATATTCTTCTCAACACCCGCAAGATTATACATCAATTACATATAACTTTCTTTTCTCAACCGAAACACTATTTGGGAGAGAAACCGAGAAAGAGAGAAAATAGATTACCGAACTAATCAGACATATTCGATATCTCAGAAATTAGTATTCTATTCTCTACCCCCCACCCCTCTATTTATAGGCCTAAAATGGACGTGAAATGACCATTTTGCCCTCGGGTGGATAGGGATGATGACATGTCATGTGGATAAGAATGATGACGTCATGTGGATAAGGATGACATGTGAAAAGACCAAAATGCCCTCGGCCCAAATTCAATTAATATCCATATAATTATTCTGAACAATTATATTTCTTGCGGTTGTTTGTTTGGGTGACTTTTATACAACGTGTCGTGCACGTTTATAAATTTAACTGTTGTTTTTGCTTGTCATCTAAATGACATTTATAATTTAATTATATCAAGTATAATTAATTATATCCATCTTATTATTAATCATAATCAAATCATAATTAATCAATAAGATTATCTGAGTAGCTCCTATATGGTGTGACCCAATAGGATCTGTGTTATGTTGGTAAATAGAATTAAAACTGTTTTAACTTCTATAATCATATGAGGCATTTGACATCTGCACTATGATCATCCAATTACACAGATGATGCTGTACTGTACAATACCACAATCCAGTAAACTATTTACTCGTGTTAATTATTTTGTCTCATAGTTATCAAATCAGTTTCAAGGTAGGTGTGTGTCATCCTTGCAAACTTAATCTTTTATTGATCTTGAACAGATTACCAAATATAATTACTCTTGTAATTATACCGCATGCAGATAATCTTATTCTATCAAGGGGCCCAGTGATACTATAACTCGTATAGAGATACAAGGGACAATAGTACTTTTTGGTAAATCATCACTACCTCAGCTAAGCTATGTATACCGAAGAGCTACCGTTATAACTGCGTTTTACCGACAGCGTTAGGTAACAGTCACACATACACATCTCTTAGTAGGAAAGATGAATACCTCATACTTTAGAACTAAACACTGAATGAAAACATTAATGACACGAACACAATTCCATTTAATGTTTCATTCGGGGTCTGCCAAATACCATGTTCCTGAAACATGTATCTATGTGATTAAAATGACATCTCTTGTCAATGGTTTGTAAAACTTAACCATCTTTTAATCCACATACTAACCTTGTAGCGGTAATAAGTGTTCCTGCTAATTACCTCGGTTAGAGACTCTTAAGAGTATATATCATCTATATTATGAAGTTTCACAATTTCATTCATTGACTCTAGTCAGATAAAGGAATGATTCATAAATACAATAATACTCAAGGCAACAAAATGATATATAAATAAACATTCAATTCATGAACTAAATATATAGAATACAATTATTTTATTTTATTGACTTCTAGATTATTACACTAACACTTTACACCCCCCTCCTTCTGAATTTTTTTTTACCCCTCTGAAATTTTGATTTGTAATTAGGATTAAATTTAGGGTTTAAATTAGGAGAAATTCCTTAAATTCAAATTGGTAATTAGGATTGGAAGTTATAAACCTAATTCGCTATCCCCTCAAGAAAATCCTGAATCCACCCCTGCATGACGTGTCATTTTTGATCGAAAGAAAATACGCACGCGATATACGAATCACGTCATGTGACCAACATGCGTGTCGTGGCAAAACCGATAACGACTTGACTAATTTTCTTCACCGTAGAGAAAAAAATGAGCATCAGATCACAATTACATGTTCATACTACATATTTGGTTACGTTTGGATCGTGCAAGGATTAGAACAAGAATAGAGATTTTTGGATTAGTGGTTGAGAATAGTGCTAACCCAAGTGGTTTGATAATAGTGCTATTTTGGACTATTCCGGGTCAGTAGAAATGTTGTTTGGATTGTATATTTGGAATAGCGATGGAGGGAATGAATAAAATATTGATTAAACTAATCTAATATTTTATTTAATACTAATAGAATCTATTCTAATATTATATTTATTTAATACTAATCTAATATTTTATTTAATACTAAAATAATATTTAAACCAAAATATTATATTACATTTAACATTTAAATTAATATTACATTACATTTAACTAATATTTTATTTAATACATATAATATTTAAAGTGATATTATATTAAATTTAATATTTAAAGTAATATTATATTACATTTAATATTTAAATTAATATTATATTCCATTTAATATTTAAATTAATATTATATTACATTTAAACTAATGTTTTTCAATACTGATCCAATATTTTATTTGACAATAATCAAATCTAATCTAATATTATATTTATTTAATACTTAAATAATATTTATTTAATACTAATATAATATTTAAACTAAAATATTATATACATTTAACATTTAAACTAATATTATATTACATTTAACATTTAAACTAATATTATATTACATTTAATATTTAAACTAATATTTTATTTAATACATATTATATTATATAATATAAACTAATATTATATTATATATAATATTTAAACTAATATTATATTATATTATATTTAATCTAATAGTTTATTTAATACTAATCTAATATTTAAAGTAATAATATATTACATTTAATATTTAAACTAATATTATATTATATTAAAATTTTAAATTAATATTTATTATTTTTAATCTAACATTATATTTAATATTAATTTAATTTGATAATATATATATTTAATAGAAATCTAATATTTTAATTAATATTATATTAAATTTAATATTTAAACTAATATTTTATATAACAGTAATCTAATATAATATTATATTTATTTAATACTAATTAAATATTTTATTTAATACTAATTTAATATTTTATTTAATACTAATTTAATATTTAAACTAATTCTAATTGAGAGGAATGAAAACTATTTTTTTACTAATATCACTAATCCCACTAGCTCTATTCTCGCTAACCCACCATTTGTATGGGTTAGTAGAATAGAGCTATTCTTGAGCTAATCCAAATTTCTAATTGTTGTTTGGATCACCCAATGTTAAGAATAGTGGAGCTAACCTTGGATTAGCTTTATTCTTGCCAATCCAAACACAACTTTAACTAATTACAGCCCAATGTTTACAAGCACAAAATAAAACACAAAGGTGACACAACGCTGGTTTAGTTTTTGGAGCATATATAATGAATATCGATCTCGAGCTAAAAAATATAAGGTGAGCATCTGCAACTGCATGTGTCAGGTGACTGCACGTAAGCCATGTTATGTTGACAGCTTAATTAATCACTTAAATTAAAACCAAGAGTAGATTAAAATCATTATCAAGTGCCAATTGATATATTAAACTATATATCTACTGGATAGAGAGTAGCCTACTTGGCGGCAGTATCCATGCAGATACTTTAACATGCATGGTACTAAGCTTGAGGAAATTAAATGTTAGAAATTTGAATGGAGAGATAATGATATTAATGTTACTTTTACACTGTTAATTTATGATATATATATCACTAACATAAATTTCTTAAAATACATATCCGGCCTCCTGGTTCCCTTAAAACATGCATGCGTCAATTTCTTAAATGTTGTAAAATCTAAATAATTTCTCAGATATATAAAAAATGTTAATCTGTTAGATTATATATTTGATATAAAGCGAGAGAGAATCAGAGAACAGATGACATATATATCGCAGAAGATTAATTGGATCGAATTAATTCAGATATATTCCAGATAAAATGAGACCTAGATCGTTTTATTTCAATCTAGCACAGAATAATTCAAATTATCTTCATATCTAAGACAGGCTCGAATTAAAGAAAAATCGAAACCAGATCACCTCATTAGTCATTTCAGTTCGGTTCTTTCAAAAGATCTTTCTGTTACTGGACCACTAAAAACTAAAAACCAAATTAATTAACCGGTTTTTGATATAAATTAAAACGGTTGACCCGCCCTCTAGAATTCCCGGTCTGAACAGGTTGTCCTGATACGTTCCTTCTTGTGCATCCAATCACAGAGGATGGTAGACTTAATTAATAGGCCACATGCTTCGAGGGTTGTGTCATATATAGTTAGGTTAGTTCATGGGCAAGTGGCCAAAAAGAGAAAGTGTACACTTAGTTTTGTCTTGTCTTGTATGATTTAATTACATGTGATACCTTATTTTCTGGGAGAATTTTATGAACACCCTAAAAAAACCTCAGAATTACGTTTTCTCCTCTAAAACTCAGCCGTATTTTATTTACCTTTCTAAATTTTAAAAACTCACAAATTTATATAATTTATTGCCTTTTCTAATAAAACTCATTTTAAATTTATAAAGTACCATTTTACCCTTTATGAAAAATTAAAAATATATAGTATGTGCAAGAAAAATATTTCATCTTCTAATTGATTGATTTCTAAGGACAACTGATTCATTTATACGCATACACAGTGGCATTTAGACATATCCTTGTATTGTGTATCTGAGGTAAAAAAAAAAAAATGAACCATTTGCTCTCAAAACCAACCAATTATATCAGAAGACTATATGTTCTCTCAAACATGTTACATATTTTAAATTTTTTAATAAATGGCAAAATGTAAGCTTATAATTCTAACATGATTTTAATAAAAAGAAAGTCAATAAATCGGGTACATTTGTGATTTTTTTTTTTAAATTAAAAGGGTAAATATGATATTATGAATCTTAGAGGGGGGTCAATTTTAAAGTTTTTGAGAGGTATACATAAAATTCACTCTAATATAAAGACAATAAAATAACTAAATTTGTGAGTTTTCAAAATTTACAAAAATAAATATAATATTATGAATTTTAGAGTGGGGGGGATATGTGTATGTATATAACTCATGCACATATAATTTCAGTCTATTTAAAAACACATTCACTTCTTTATTGATAAAACAAGTATTTTTGTTATGTTTAGGTGAGAATTTTTTTTTAAGTTTATCTATAAATTTGTTCTTATAGTATATTATTCAATATGTATATGTGAATTTTACAAACTATATATATTGTTCAATATGTATTATAAATTTTATAGAATATATATCACGGTGAGTATTTTTTTATATAATATTACTATCAGTTAAATGTATTTGAGATATCATCAGTCACTGCTCACTGGTCCGATTAGTGAATCACTGATCGGAAACATTATCGTAGACGTTTGACTCATTAGTTCGACCAATAAATTATTGAGCTAACGTCTAGTTTGGTTTAGATAATTAATATTAGCCTCTAATATAATTATTAGGGACCCCATGACTTGCTTAGACATTAATCTGTAAAGAAGTTTTGCCTCCATATATAATTTAAAAAATTAGTTATTGTTTATAGTTTATAGTTAGAATTTAAATGTAAAAGAAAAAAAGTATAGTCAATTGCAAATTTGCAATCCTACAATTGTAAGGTAAATCGTGACAAAATACATCCATCCATTTTTTTTTTCTCCATCGTCTTCTATTTATATGCTTCTCAAATTTTAACTCAAGAGAGGAATAAGACAGTTTTCTCTCCCTTTTTTTTTCGTTTTCTTTTCATACCTAATTTTATAAACTATACCGTGTCGTGACTGAAAATCATAGAAAATGGTCACAGGACATTAGTCACGCCGTGACGTGGCTGATAACGTTTGATCAAGTTAATCATGTGCAACTATTTTTATCGAAACTTTAAATTAGTTTAAGTAAGAAAATATTAGGAAACAAAAGTCAAAAATTAGGAAATATTATAAATAATTGTAAAATAAAGAAATAATATTGTAAAAAAAATTATGGATAAAACATTTAATTTATTAAATTTATTGTTTGGAACTGTAATTGATATTTGAGATAAATTAATAATGATATAAAGTTGTATGTTATTTTGATCACTTGTAGGCATCCTTATTCACATTTTGAACCGTAACATGTTGTGATTAGATCAGTCTGAGTCTGTGTGTTGTACTGTGCTATCACACGGATAACAACGTTAACGTACCATATCATGACGTACATATCGGGTGTCCACAAGAGAGAGGCTCATGTTCACACCAACTAAAGTTGTTTAAGCTCTCGATCTGTATATCAACCACTAATTAAGTAGTAAATCATGCATTATACACATTCTTCGTGATAATTAATCAAATATTTGACTGGTCCACCCTAAACAATTGTGCAAATTAAGATAACGATTACATTGTTAAAAAAATCCTAACCGTAATTGTGCACTGCTGAAGAATTAAAATAATAAACTAATAATTATCAAAGAAGATCTAGATCACTTAATTTTTAACCAAACACGTGACATTGATAAACGAGATCAGAATGAAATTATCTTATATATATGCAAAAGTTAATATTCCAAGTTTAAACTGATCCTCGTTTGGACATTTTTTTTGGAATTAAAATATCAATCAGTAGCTATCGACTCTTTGTAATTCTGTAAGAATTAATATTCAGGCATCTTTCCCATCTAGTAAGAAATTGTAGGAATTTTTGTCCATATCAGAAAATTAAGTTTCCCACGTCTTTTATTAATTTATGCAAATGGAACTCTTCCTAAAATGACGGGAAAAATTATTTACTCGAATCAATTTTTTTTCCCACATATATTGTTAGCTCATCTCAATTCTGTGTGACACAGTTTTTTAAATTTTAATAAATAAGAACATCATATATAGATGCATATTAATTAGCTTCAGGTAATTGTTTTATTTTAATTAATTATTAAGCATGGATGACAAAAAAGTGTAGCTAATAATATTTATAATTCAATTTTTTATACGAGTCAGATTACAAACGCATAATCTTATTGAGTTGTATAATCAGGTATCGATCCACAGATAGTTAGTATTTAGGCCTTGAACAATCAGATCTCAATCTTTTACAGGGCTAGACGGAATGTGAAATTTGATGGTTGTTGTTGTGATATTTAGAATTACTGAAAATATTGAAAGCAAAGTAATTATAAATAAGATGATAGAGTAAATTTCTAGGATTTTGGCTGACCAATGCTACTCAATCCATTTTAATAAGTTTTTACTCACTATTTGGTTTTCAGATGTTGTTTGAAGATTTCTAATCCAATTTAGCAACTACCCACTCTCGCAGCGTAATCGTCTTATCACTACAAGAATTTTCGTTTTTTTCCATGCGGATCTTATGTTTTTCCATGTGGAGCCTAACAAGGGGTCCGGCTCAAGCTTGTCTTGATAGATATAAGGGGTTATGTGATTAGTCCAAAGATTTTTAGACTTCACTGATACGATATTTGCCTATACTTTTTGGTTTCATTTGGTGTCCTCATGATGATGCACGATGATAGGGCCATGTTCCCAAGGCCCTTTATTTACTAAACTTTAGGCCTATGAAAGCCCGGGATTCGGACCTCCTTTCAGGAGCCAGCCCGGTGCCAAGGTAAAGAGGCCCAAAGCCCGAGATACTTAAGATCCAGGAACAGAACAGGCCGAAGGCCTCCAAAGGTCGAACTCGGCCCAAAATAGACATACACCGCCTTAATGCGGGATGACCAGTCAACTCGGTCACAATAACCGTTTTACCGGCTTAAGGCGAGATAACCGCCGAGATAGCGGTTATGACTCAGCATATATAAGGCAAAAATCCCCATTGAACGGGGGTCGAGATTTTACACACACAGAGAGATATCGCATAGGTCAGAGTCAGAATCTCTCTACAACCTCCTTACTTCTCAACTCTCATCTCGAACTGCCACCTCGGGAAGGGCGAGATCATTCAACCACCTCTCACATATGGACTACTCTCCTCGGGAGATAGGACGTATCAACCACCGTGGGGCCCCCATCGCTCCAATACTGAAGCATCCAATGGACGCGCAAGATGTTTCCAATCCTCCCCCTCCGGGCACCAGCAAAGACCCTGCAGGAGGTAAGGATACCGAGAACACCTCCAAACCCTCTCCGAAGGTCGACAACCCCCCAACAGGCGAGAAGGACAACCGACGTCCTAACAACCCGCCGAACAACCAACCCGTGATCGGGTCAGGGGTGACCTCTCAAAACCCCCTTGTCACCCCATCCTCAGGGCAACTTGTCCCACCAGGCACCACGCCGATAAGACCGCCCCTGAGTGCGATCGCAACACGGCCGATGTCACCTCGGCCACAGCGACCCCAACAACCCTTCACGGGATCCAACCCTCAATACGGCACCCAGCCGTTCGCGCCATATCAGCCGCAAACACCCGTGTACTATTACGGGACATACCCTTACTCACCATATGGCCCACCGGCGCAGATAGTAGCCACGTGCGCTGCAGCACTCAGCCCAGATAGTAGCCACGTGCGCTGCGCCGACTAAGCCAACAAAGCCCCTCTCCAAAAACCTCCAGACGGCTATCTCGCCCCGCAACCTTAACTCCGACTTTATTAAGGTTCGGACAGCGGATAGTGAGGAAACAGACACTCCTAACCCCCAAAACAACACGGTGCAACACGGCCCCAAGCCAATCGAGCAGGAAGGCCAGGGTGAGAACCAAGGGAAGGAACAGGGACAGGAAGCCGGGGCGGGACGCAACCCATCACCCCAGAAGGAACAAAGATCTGTCCATAACGATGACCGGGGGCGATCACGCCACCGAAAGCAATCTCGCTCTCGCCATGAGCGCGAAGATAGCCAGCTGCGGGGAAGACATAGGACTCGCAAAGGCGACAGGAAACGCACCCGAAGGTCTCCCACCCCCACTAAAGGTATCAGCATGACCCAAGTAGAAGAGCTGATACAGACCCGACTCAATGCCAAGATGGCCGAGATCGAGTCCCAGAAGGCTGGCACCTACTCTAAACCTATGGGGATTGCGGACGGACCTCTGTCAGCCAATATATACGGAGCGTCTATGACAGACTTTAAGTACCCCGCTTTTCTCCCAAGTTTCCGAGGTAACGGAGACCCCGCAGACCCGCACAACTTTGTATATGGGTTTTTGGAGCGACTACGGCTCTTAGGAGCCACGGACGCGATAACATGCCGAGTTTTCACAACCTGCCTCCAAGGAGAAGCTTGGGACTGGTACATGAACCTCCCTCGAGGTTCGATCACAAAATTCGAAGACCTCGCCAAGGTCTTCCTCGAAAGATACACCGTGATCAGGCCCCCTCAGGTCACCAGCGAGACGCTCCTAGACATCGTTCAAGGTCCAAGGGAAAAAACCGGCAATTTCGTCAACCGCTTCATACAGGCATCTCGCCAGGTCCAGAACTTGAACGAAGAATTTGCTCTAGCCGCCATCAAAAAAGGGCTGCGCAAAGGCGGCCCCGGTACCCTGAGGTACGACGCGCACGTGAAGAAAATGACTACCTTGCGCGAGTTTGTGGCCTTTGCAGAAGGGTATATCAGGGCCGAAGAAGACAATGGTAGCCCCCCAAGAACTCGGCCAAGATCACCCCGACAACAGGGTCACTGGCCACCTCAAAATGATCAACCTCGGGCACAGATCGAACCTCGGATCCAGAATGAACCCCGCAGACACAATCAAGACAAGAAAGGAGGGAACAGACCGAACGAAGCAGAATACCGCCCCCACTACGTGCGGTATGCCCCCTTCACCAAAAAGCGGCACGAGATGTACCATATCGTGAAAGATATGTTCGATCTACCCCCCCATTGCCCAAAGACATCTTCGAAGTACAGGACAAAACTAAGGAATGCTTGTTTCATGGGTTCGAGGGACATTCAACAAGCGACTGTCTCCAGTTGCGCGACATACTGGAAAGACTAGCCCAGGAAGGAAAGTTAACCGAGTTCATCCAACCCGACTTCTACAAAAAGTACACTTGGAAGTACAACGGGCGTGGCCGAGATTACAAGAAGAAAATTCCATACAAGGGGAATTACAACGGTGACCGACGTCCCGATCAAAGACCAAACACCGATGATGGATCAGGCCCGCAGCGTGGAGAGCGACAGGGCAGCCCAGTTGTCAACACGATCAGCGGTGGTATCGGGCATTACCCCCGCAAGGTCGAATCCCGTCCAAAGACTAAACCTTACCCCACCATTTTAAATGTCGAACAAGACACAGACAAAAAACGACCGAGAATGGATGAGGTAATTGTATTTTCTGAAAAGGATCAAGGCGAGATCATTGGCCCGCATGTCGACCCAATTGTGCTCAGCCTAAAAATTGATACACAGGGTTAAGAGGATCCTAGTGGACACCGGAAGCTCAGCCGACATCCTTTACTTGTCCGCTTTCCGCAAAATGGGACTCAAGAATGACACACTCAAAAGGATGACACCCCCCCTCATCGGTTTCACAGGCGATGCCCTCCGTCCAAAGGGTATGGTTTCTCTCAAAACCACCTTCGGCACCTCGCCTAAAACAGTGGAAACAATGATCGACTTCCTGGTAGTCGACGCTCCGTCTGCCTACAATGCCATCCTAGGGAGGGGTACACTGAACAAAATCGGCGCCATAGTTTCTTCCCCTCACTTAAAAATCAAGTTTTACACAAGCCATGGGGTGGGCGAAGAATGTGGAGTACAGGAGATAGCTCGGGAATGCTATCACATATCTCTCCAGGAAAGGTGCGGCCAAGTCCATCAAGTCGATACCCCCAGAACAACCACCTGCCGCTCGGGCGGGCACATGAAGGCTAGCTGCGACTTCATGCCCCCTGACACTCAGATCGCGTTGGATCCTACGGACAAAGCGGAATCTAAGTCTTCCCTTGAGCCCGCAGACGAAGTTGACGAGCTCGACTTAGGCGACGGGAAGACATTGAACATAGGAAAAGCTATCCAGGGGTCAGCCAGAGAAGACCTTATCACTTTCCTCCGCAATAACCAGTCCGTTTTCGCCTGGACCGCGGCCGACATGCCAGGTATTCCGAGATCAATCGCGGAGCATAAGTTGCATATCAAACGGGAATTCAAACCGGTACGCCAAAAGAAGCGCAATATGGGGGAGGAACGACAACTGGCAGTAAAAAAGGAAGTCGGAAAACTTCTAGCTGCGGGATTCATCCGCAATGTTGACTGCCCGGAGTGGATGGCTAACCCAGTTCTGGTCAAAAAATCAAATGGAGATTGGCGGATGTGTATCGACTACACAGACCTTAACAAAGCATGCCCAATGGATCCATTTCCTTTACCGAAAATAGACCAACTTGTAGACTCCACCTCGGGACATGCATTCCTCAGTTTCATGGATGCATTCTCGGGGTACAATCAAATCAGGATGAATCCCGACGACGAAGAAAAGACTGCTTTTACAACCCATTCCGGCCTCTACTGTTACCGAGTAATGCCATTCGGGTTGAAAAATGCAGGAGCAACTTTTCAGAGAATGGTGAATAAAGTCTTCCAAGACCAAATCGGCCGAAACATGGAAGCTTATGTCGACGATCTGCTAGTCAAGAGCATGTCGGATCTCGATCACATCCGAGATCTCGAGGAGACTTTTGCGACGCTCAATGGAGCCGACATGAAACTCAACCCAAAAAAGAGTTTCTTCGGCCTAACCGGTGGCAAGTTCCTCGGTTTCATGGTATCCATGCGAGGTATTGAAATTCACCCCTCTAAATCCAAAGCTATACTCGACATGCAACCACCTCGGAACTTGAAAGAACTCCAGTCGTTAACTGGACGGCTGGCAGCCCTCAACAGGTTCATAGCGCGGTCCGGAGACGTTTGCTTCCCTTTCTTCAAAGCTATGCGGAAGACAGCCAAGTTCGAATGGACTGCCGAGTGCGCGGCGGCTTTTGACAAAATCAAAGCTTACCTCGCTGACCCACCTTGCCTCAGCAGACCCGCAGCAGGCGATATCCTTGTCCTTTACTTGGCAACTACCAACCATGCTGTCAGTGCAGCCCTAGTCCGAGAAAAAGGGCGGGAACAGCGACCCGTGTACTTTGTGTCACATGTACTCCGCGATGCCGAAACTAGATATACCCAAATCGAGAAAGCAGCATACTCTCTGGTAGTGGCGGCAAGGAAGCTGCGGCCATACTTCCAGTCGCACCCTATCAAAGTATACACCGGGGTGCCACTCAAGAAAGTCCTTGCCAACTTCGACTCTTCCGGTAGATTACTGGCGTGGGCTCTGGAACTCTCCGAGTTCGATATTTCCTTCCACCCACAGAATGCTCTCAAGTCACAGATCTTTGCTGATTTCATCGCGGAATACTCAGGAGCACCACCTGAATTAGAAGGACGGTGGACGTTATATGTCGATGGAGCATCCTCCCTACAAGGGGCCGGGGCCGATGTCTCCCTTATCGGACCACAAGGTGAAGTTCTGAATTATGCCCTCCACTTTCAGTTTCCGGTGACCAACAACACTGCAGAATATGAAGCCATGATAGCTGGGCTCAAGTTAGCCAGAGAACTCGAGGCACGCGAGGTGTACCTCCACAGCGATTCCGAGCTGGCTGTCAAACAAATCAATGCCGAATGTCGCGTCATGGATGACAAATTGCGCAAATACCGGGAGCAGTTCAACAACCTGAAGAACCAGTTCGATAAAGTCGAGATCCAACATGTTTCTCGCAACAAGAATTGCCAAGCCGATGCCCTCTCCAAGCTCGGAGCTGCAGGAAACTTAGACAAAGACAGACCAATCATAGTCATGGATATACCCAATTCCAGCATTGATGTAGATGTTATTGCGGTATATGCCATCCATGAACCACCAGAAACATGGTTCACCCCGATGTGGAATTTTCTCAATACCGGGGTCCTGCCAACAGACCAGCTTGAAGCGCGACGTTTGAAGAAGATAGCCCCGCTTTACTCCATCTTCAACAACCAGCTCTATAAGAGGGGCTATGTCCGACCTTGGCTGAAGTGCATCCCGGAGAACACCGCCCATCAGATGTTGGCCGAGGTACACGCTGGCATATGTGGCAGCCATCAAGGAGCAAAAACTCTAGCCAAGAGGATACTCCGAGCGGGATTTTATTGGCCAACAATGCAGCAAGACGCTGCGGACTTGGTCAAAAAATGCGACAAGTGCCAATATCACAGCAAGCTCAGTAATATCCCACCTTACGATCAGATCTCTATCTCGGGGGCGTGGCCCTTCGACTTATGGGGAATCGACATCGTGGGTCCGTTCCCCAAAGCCGTGCGCCAGCGACGTTGGATTATAGTGGCTGTCGAGTACTTCACCAAATGGGTAGAAGCGGAGGCCCTAGCAACTATCACGGCCAAAGCAGCCGAACACTTTATTTGGCGCAACATCATCTGCCGATTTGGGCTGCCCCATGCCCTCATTTCCGATAATGGCACACAGTTCAACGCAGCCAGCACGATAGCATTTCTATCGGGCCTCGGGATACACAACAATTTCACCTCAGTCAGCCATCCCGCAAGCAATGGCCTCGCTGAGGTTACCAACAGGACCATTCTAGAAGGCATCAAACGCAAAGTGGAAACCAACCGCAAAAACTGGCCCGACATGCTAGATGAAGTCCTTTGGGCATACCGGACAACCCCGCGGGAAGCTACGCAACAGACACCTTACTCGCTGGTGTTCGGCATGGAAGCAGTCACTCCCTTGGAACTGATAGAGCCATCTCTTCGCACTGCGACGTATTCTGTTGAAGAAAATCCGGGCTCTCGCGAGGTCGACCTCGAGCTCCTTCAGGAAACCAGGGAACGAGCCCGTGTCCGGACAATGGAGTATCAACGGAGGATCAAGCGTGCTTTTGACAAACACGTTATACCCCACGACTTCCAACCAGGCGATCTCGTGCTACGCAAAGTCGAAGCCACGGGAAAACATGTCGGCAAGCTAGAGCCAAACTGGGAAGGCCCATATCGGGTAGTATCCCTCAGAGGAAAAGGCGCATATGAGTTAGAAGACTTGCAAGGAATTCCGCTTCCGAGACCATGGAACGCGGGCCATCTCCGCAAGTTTTACACTTAATTGGCGCGACATACCAGCAAACACATCGAAAGGCGTTATAGGCTGACTACATGTGATGCTGCTAATTCTCAAACAAGGCGAGATATGCCGAGTACAAGGCGAAATAAGCCGAATAAAAGGCGAAATAGGCCGAATAAAAGGCGTGATAAGCCGAATACTTTACTATAGGCGAGATAGGCTTTTAGTTACTTTTAGCGAGATGCTTTTTCATCTCATGTAAAACTTTTTATTCTTTGTATGCGATGTTATAAGCATACTTAATATATATGTGAATTTTCTGTTTTTAATGATGTCTTATTGTTACTTCACTTTAGTACCTGCTTTCTGAGCAGTGCTTCTTATCATATCGGAAACAATTAACGAACGAAAACCCTTCGGGGTAACGCATACGAGTTTACCGATCAAAATATTATTCTGACCGGCGTTTCTATGTCGGCCTTTTATATCTTCAAATTTTTATATTAAAAAAAAAAAAAAAAAAAAAAAAAAGCAGCGAAGGATAAACAAGTATAGTAGCGACATCACACTAACAGATTACGTCGCAGAATAATCACATGCTGACAAGGAAGAATAACAGGTAAATATATTTATATATCTCTAGCATTGTTAAATTCCCACATCTCGGGAACAAAAATTTCAATTACAAACAGTCTTTGTTTAACCCCCACATCCCGGGGGTATTAAAATATTACAAATATAACACTAAGGCACGAAGTCGGAAGATATGGCCGGCTCGTCCTTGTATTACCATCACGCGTTAGGCCATCATTCCTGTCACAAGTAACAGTTGTACCGAGTTAATACAGATATATAGACATTGCTATTATGATATATATAAATCATGATACAGAACAACTTACCAATTAGGGAGTTTTGAGATGCTCCCGAGGTGTCGCTATTGGAGACATAACCTCGGGGTGAACAATATCTTGTATTCTCCCCTGGTCGCCTTCCTCTTCGCTTTCTTCTTCATCATCCTCCTCCTCCTCCTCTTCCTCCCCTTCTGCTCCCGCTATCACAGGTCTAGCCGTAACAGGCCTATTCACCTCGTCCACAGGGTCGGGCAGACTTTTGGGCCACCTGAATTTCCCCCACCACGGGTACGGGAAGTACGCGGCATGATCATCAAGTGGGAGTTTCTCGTCAAAGATAGACCCATCTGGGTTTACCAAACGATCCCGGCCCTCATCCCACCGATAATCGGACAACTGCCGCACCTTGATATCTTCTGGAGGAACTGCCTTGAACCCGGCATGTTCCGGCGTGAACGGATAATGATTGCCGACCTTCCGCAACTCGTTATAAATAACGGTCTTCATTGGTTTATGCAAGGCCAGCGCCGCGGCTTGCGCGAAGGCTTGGCTAACCAAGAACCGATTCAACGTAAGGCCAGGAGCTCGTTGCAGCTCCCCCTCCAAACGAGATACTTCGGCTTCTCTCTCCGAGATAGTAAGATCCTTCGCCGCTGCCTCCAGGTTAAGGGCCGAGATCTGTTCTTGTAGAGATTTGATTTCCTCATTTTGGTTCGCTATCCTATCATCCCGAAACTTGAGGTGGTCCTCAGCTGTTTTTAATGTTCTTATTGTTGCTTCGTGGATGCGGATTTGCCTCTCTTGTACCTTCACCTGTTTTTGGGCAACCTCGAGACGTTTGGTTTGCTCTATGGCCAGGTTGCGGAAATAGTCGCGTTCCAAAACGGCCTTCTTGACCATATCCCCGTCCGAATCAACAAAGAGCATATTGTTTTGCTCTTTGTCAACCAGATCCTTGTAATGGCCAAGGATGGCCCCCAAGTCATGAATGGCCGAGATGGCATGGTTGAGCGTTACCTCGGGTTTCTCCCGAATGGTCTCCTTCTGATACGCGGTCTCTGTTACCCGGAATACTTCCCGAGCATATCGGGCGTGGAGGTTTCTGTTCTCATCCCGTAATTGTTGCATGGTGGAATGACCCGGGAGGTGTAGGCCCAAGCTATCCGCAAACCCGGGCACAAGTCTTTCTTTAAAAACAACCCCAGTAACAAGCTCTTGACCTGGAACGGCCGCTTGTAAGAAACTCTGGAGGTCGATGTCGCAGGGTTCCTCTGTATCAGCTGGGACGGCCGGGGTGGAAGATCCCGGAGTGATTGCCAAAGTGAGATTATTTTGGGGAGGAAGTTCACTCACCTCGGCTGGAGATGCCCCGCTAACCGGGTTGGCCTCAATAACGGCCGTACCAGATGCCCTTCTCGACTTCTTCTTCTTAGGGCGTTCAGATGCTAAGCCCTTACCCTTATCGGCCGAGGTAAGGGAAACACTGGGGGCTTCTTTCCGTTTGTGAGAAGGGGCCTCCTCCGAGATAACTTGTGCTGGAGCACGCGCGGGCTCCTCAATAGCGAGACTGGCTGAAGTCTCAGCCTTGGAACTTTTCCGGGAAACCTTTTTTCCCGCTTTCCTTTCCTTCTGGCTTGCGGTGGTGGTGCTAGTACTCTTCTTTGGGGCTGCGCGATTGGAGGTCTGCGGCGCACTTGTCCAGATCAGATCCATGCAGCCTTCTTCTGCAAAATATAATGAAAAACATACAAATCGCATTAGACTACACAATTGGATAAATCGAGATACAGATAAGCATAAATTAAACTGCAACTTCACACGCAAGAACAGGACTCACTTCTCACAATTTCTCTCAGTGCATGTGCAGCCGATTGCTCTTGCAGAGTAAGTGTTTTATCAACTTCCGGGATCAATCCTTTCCCGGGCTTCAACGGTCTCCACCTCGCCTTTACACCTTGCAGGCATTCAACATCGCGCCAATTTTCTATATACACCCATCCATGATCCCAGGCCTCTACTTTGTTCATCTTCTTGTCTTTTTCAAACAAGGCCTGGTGATGCTTTGGGGTTTTCTGGCGAATCGCGAGGTGGCCTGAGTCCACATAAAGCGTGGAAAAGAAATGAAAAAACAATCCAATGGTTGGCCTGCTCATCCCGAGCTCGGCCCCAAAATTCCTAAAGGCTGCCTCAAAGCAACGTATATAGCTCCAAGACACCCCGGTCAATTGTGCGGGAGCCACCTTCATGACACTTAGAAGTTTTCTTTCAAATTGTGTCAGTCTTAATTGGAAGCCGCATTGCGGCATTTTCCAGTAAACGCACATGCCGCGCTTATGATCATGTGCCCGATCCTCCGGGCCAGGTGCCCGTAGTACGAGTTGGTCCCGCGGTACCCTATCCTTGGTCAACACTAAATCTTCGTAAAATGCCTCCGCCCAGGCCTGATCTTGCACCTCGGGCAAGGGGGTTCGTAACAAGGAATGCGGAAATTGGATATCGTTTTGATGACCAGGTCGCGGACTTATATCGGTTGGGTTTTTAGCTTTGGCCTTTGATTTGGCCTTAGGTTTCGCGGTCCGGGTAGAACCCTTTCCTTGAGACGTTCCGGCTTCTGCCGAGATACGCTCACCCTGGGATGACGTTTCCGGGCTTGAATTTAGTATGTCCACTTCAACATCGGTGGCTTCACCCTCCTCTACCTCCACAGTTTCTTTTTCCGGACTCGGGTCATATAAATACCCGCTTGACCTTGACGAGGTACCTTTCTCGCTATCAGATCGGCCCTCATAAACCAAGTTGGCAGCTATCTCAAGCATGGCATCTATGCTCTTGCCTACACCATGATGAGGGGTGGGCACTTTTTGCCTCTGAGAGAACCCGGGGGAACCAGACTGATCCCCCGAGATGGATGGGTTTTGTCCTATTACCTTGGACCGGTTTTCTTCAGATCTCGCACCAGAAAGGTCAGCCATTTCTACGATTAACAAAGGAATTGGCTTAGGTACAGACTTATTCAAGGTTGGTATATAGTTCATCCGGGTTTCTGGTTATACGACTATACCAAGTTGGCTTACTTACTTATACTCCTGATCCCGGGTTGCACTAATTTGTGTTAACCAAGTTCTACCGAGGTCCAGGAATCACTAACCTTATCGAAGCGAGGTCTTCTTTCGCTGATTTTCTGTCCGCTGTTGCACTTCGAGTTAGCTGCTTGAAGTCCTTTTTCTCCGAGATAACGATTGCTCGATCAGAAAAAGTGAAAATGATGGGGACGGGGGTATATATAGGTCCGAAATGGGAAACTTTTTCCGCTCGGATCCCGAGGAGTGACACCTGGCGCAATCTGCGACATTCATCCACGCGACGCTTCGATTCGCGCGCTTATTCACCGGACGCGAGCTCTAACCGAGTTAACGCATGACACGTGTCAGGCGAGGATTGCGCCTTCACCTCGTTTTCCCTGCCCGATTTGATGGGCGATTTGATGGCTGACGGCGGGTTAACGGAAGACGAGGCGTCAGGCATTTAATGCCGGTATACTATATATACTTCCTCCGTCTCCCTTTAACGATCCATCAACCGTACAGTTCTCCTTCTAACTCGCATTCTCCCGAGATGACTGATCACGTACATGACAAGGTTACCATTGTGAAAGATGATATTCCCTCACCTCCCACTTTTCCTCCACATCCATGTCCCGAGGTCGCCATCAACAAACCCAACGAAGAAGGCGACCCACTAGCCTGGGACCGATGTGCCATTTGCAAGTTGAGGGGATATTCTCCGCAAATGTTCCATTGTGACGACTGCGAAGAAGCCTTTCATCCCGGGTGCTCGGCTCGACGATCACCTCGGAATCATCATGACCCTCGCTTCACATCCTTTACTTGCAAGCAATGCCTTGCTCAAGCACGTCAGAACAAGCGCCACCGTCAGGAATAGTTTTAGTTTAAAATAGTGTATCGCATGTCGTATTCAGTTTAAATCTTATATTGTATGATTTTGCGATATTAATGAAATTTCATCAACTATTCCATTTCTTGTGTTGATTATGTCGCATTCCATCCCGACTCCGTCTTGATTTTCTCAAAAAAAAAAAAAAAAAATTTTGTGAGCTCATAATATATATATATCTCATGCGAGCTCATAATATTGCGAGATTACACTATCATACGACATTACAACATACAGTGCAAACAAACAACATCTCGGGAAATCATAAATAATTTTACATTGTTTACATGACTAAGTAATATCAAGTCAGAAGCATATCGCTATACATTCTGACTTCGGGGGCTAATGATAGGGCCATGTTCCCAAGGCCCTTTATTTACTAAACTTTAGGCCTATGAAAGCCCGGGATTCGGACCTCCTTTCAGGAGCCAGCCCGGTGCCAAGGTAAAGAGGCCCAAAGCCCGAGATACTTAAGATCCAGGAACAGAACAGGCCGAAGGCCTACAAAGGTCGAACTCGGCCCGAAATAGACATACACCGCCTTAATGCGGGATGACCAGTCAACTCGGTCACAATAACCGTTTTACCGGCTTAAGGCGAGATAACCGCCGAGATAGCGGTTATGACTCAGCATATATAAGGCAAAAATCCCCATTGAACGGGGGTCGAGATTTTACACACATAGAGAGATATCGCATAGGTCAGAGTCAGAATCTCTCTACAACCTCCTTACTTCTCAACTCTCATCTCGGACTGCCACCTCGGGCAGGGCGAGATCATTCAACCACCTCTCACATACGGACTACTCTCCTCGGGAGATAGGACGTATCACACGAGAACATGACATTCATCTATAGATTTTGAGACTCTTATGTCTACTTTTGTTGTTCCAACTTAATGGTATCTCCTGCTACGATTTTCACCACTAATCTAAGATATTTATTCTCCTTATCCTAATATGGTTGATCTAATGATGTCAATCATCTAGGTGTGGCCATCACCATAGTGGACTAGATCTAACAATGATTTTTTTTTTAAAATAGAATTACTCTAAATTATTTGAACCAAACGAGCCTTCGGTGTTTTGTTTTTCGGAAAATAGCCTCCACCGATTCCTAGGACCGGTGGAGCAAAAAAAAACACAATCTACACCGGTCCTACGGACCGGTGGAGTCTGTTTTGCGCCAGCCACACCTACCGTACGGAAAACCACACAAAAAAATACCTGCACCGATCCTGTGGATCGGTGTAGCTGCAATTTACACGAATGTCTAAAATGTTGTGCTCGGATGTATGCAATTTACACGAATAAGCAGCTGCAATTTAGACGAATGAGTACTTTTGTAGAGAATTGATTTTTTTAGAATCCCAACATGCTATGCTCAGATGATGTCCTTGTTGACTTTCAATGTCGTACTCCTAATGCCTCTAGTCCTACTGCTAATGCTATTGCTACTTTTTCTGATTCACTTGCACAATCCACAGCCTTTTGTACTTTATGTAATTTAATTTTTTTTTTACCTTTTGTTAATTTTGTAGAGACAGAGCCGCGGGGGAAACCAAGCCTCCACCGGTCCTAGGGATCGGTGGAGCTATGAATTGGGATTTTTTATGGTGAGGTTAGGGGCTGGCGCAAAACAGACTCCACCAGTCTCTAGGACCGGTGTGATTTGTGTTTGTTTTGCTCCACCGGTCCTAGGAGTCGGTGGAGGCTATTTTTTGAAAATCAAAACAGCAAAGGCTTGTTTGGTTCAAATAATTTAGAGTAATTCTATTTTAAAAAAAAATCTCTAACAATCGAAGTTAAGTAAAGATGAATATAAAACGAAAAAGCAATCAAAGCGAACAAAAACAATTTCAAATTTCCAAATAAATGTATATTAAAACTTCATGAGTAATACGGTTTACTACCTTGCCCTAAGAATAAGAACTTAGCCTCAGAAAAGCATGATTACAACAAGGAAAAATGAGAAAGATACAATCATGACAGGAGATATCTTTCTAATACTCTCGAAGCACTCCAAACCTAATACTAACTCTCAAAACTTAAAGTAGATCTTAAGCAAAACCAAAGATGTCTTGTCCCTTCTGTCTTGTGGTCTTTAATAGGCTTCAAGGGACGTCTGAAGATGATTGTAGTTCAAGTACTTTAATCTGGAGAAAGCTGTCACGGAATTGAGCGAAGAGAGCGCCTCTGATACAGACTGTATCAAGAGTCATACATATCATATTCGACATAGAGGTCTCCGACTTGGTTGATTAATGCGTACAACTCCTGGGTAGAACCATATTGGGCACAAGTGCCCAATATGGTCCGTAATAGCGATCCTAAATCTTCAATCGATGTTCAGTTTAACCTGATTTTTGCTCCAATTAATCTAAAAGTGTCGTAAATCATAATTCCTACAATAAAACATAAAGAACACAACATTAACCAATTTTACGTACAAAATAAATATAAAGGTGGAATATTCAAGTAGAACTTAAAACAAAACTCTATGAAAATATCAATATGATTGAGCGTTATCAAGCGTCAATTAAAGCGACTCGATATGTTATTTTAGAAATGAAATCTAACACTAACTAATATTTAATTAATATAAAAATGGACATCTTATATCTTATTTTACAAGGAAATTTAAGTTGACCTAAGTTTTGGTTTTATTACTTTCATGTTTGAGATAAGAAAAGTATTGTTAAAATATGAAAATCAATATTCAACATCACCAGCATTAATCACCAGCATTAGTAAGAAAATCATTATTGTCATGAAAATCTTCAAAGTGAAAAATTAAATTTCAACATAATAATTGAACACTTATTCCAACATATTTCCAACCTACTCAGTTGTCACGGAATTATATGAGATGGTATTTTTATTGATACGGCAACTCAGAAATAATTTACGCGAACCAAATAATTTTTGGGTTTGCACGGAAATAATTATGGAAATGTGTTAAATGAATGTTCCTCTATCGTAGAAGTAATTGTGGGAAATCCTAATTTGAAAAAATATCAATGAGAAACTATATTTTCTTTTTAGAAGAAACGCCATCAATACTAATTTTCTAATTAATATTATTAATATTTTGAAAGTTTAATATTTAACGTATAATAAAAAAAAATTTGTAAAAAATAGAGTTGTACTTTAAGAGACGTTAAAAAAAATATTAGCTCGGATGACATTTTTTTTTCTCGCCAATTGAAAGCATGAAATGAGAAATGGATGAGAATATCAACCTAGAATGAGTTGGAAAACTTAATTGCCGAACATCTCATAGGTTAGCTGTGTGTATTTTTCGAGAAAACCCATAACAATCATGGAATTGTGTAGAACCAAACAGAACCTATTGTTTATTTGTTTATGGGTGTGAGTTCCGGTAATATCTCCTCCCCTAAAAATATTTTGCAACGTAAAATTTAATTTAATTTAATTTAGATCTCCCAAATGATTATGTATCTTTCAAGAGAAGAGAAGGGACTGAGAAAACCTAAAGGACACAAACCCTACATAATTAAATAATTACATTTTTCACGATTGACCAGCATCATGATTCGTGAGTCATGACTGCTGGAAACATAAAATAAATAAAAAATATATATTGTAGATCTTATCTTACGGAAAGATAGTTTAAATTTAGAACCAAAAGTACCTAAAACAAAACTGTGGTATTTTTTAATTCTAATAACATCTCGCGTCGGTGGGTTTGGTTTGTACCAAACCGTTTTAGTTTTCCCTGTCTCAACACCGACCATAAATTTATGGCTATATAGAATTCCGATCTAGAGACCCGAAATCTGGTTTGGTTTATTAAAAATTAATCATTGAATTAATGGTTGGAGGGAGGGGGTTGCACGATCTCTGAGAAGGGTATCTAGCTATCTGCCTGTTTTAATTGTTTCAATTTTTTAGGTTACCACATCACGAGGGAAGCACGTGCAGAGGTACTACTTCCTCTTGACTTGTTCCCAAGAACAAGATGATATTTTTCTCAGATCTTTTTTTTTTAATCCTCCATGAAGATGATTCAATTTTAGTCGTTAGTTGGTAATTAAATTTGAACTCGCTGAAGATAAAAATGTAGGTTTTTATTATTCTAGAATTTATCTAAAAATAATATGAGATTTTAGATGAATCGCATCCATATTTCAATTCCACTAGAGAAACTGAATTTTTTTTCTCTAAAGAAACAGCAAAAAAAGAAATGATTAAACTATGGATACAATCCATCTAATACTACTCTATTTAAAAGTCTGTTTTTTTATAAAGAAAATATAATCTTTTATTTATAGAAAGTATATAAAAAATTATGTTAAAAATGTTGTTATTTAGTTTACCCTTTCCTTTTCTGGAAATTGAAAGTTTTGCTTTATTCGTGTAGGTTTTTTTGTTTTTTTGTTTTTAATTGAGATCACGAGGAAAGTGGCCATTGGCCAATACTAATTTATAGACAGACCGGACCCCGCCAAAAGATTTGGAGAGATTTGAGCGAACATGCAAAGGCATATTCAATTAAGGTTTCTAGCTGCCAATCAAAGAGCTACACGTGGAACCTGAAAAAAGATTCAGCGTTTTCCCAAGAATCCTTGATATCAAATTCCCGACATTTTTAAAAATACCCTAAGTTAATTAAAAATTATTAAAAATACCCACGGTCCCAAATTTTTATTAAAAATATCCAAACCGGCCAATTATTGGCCGGATCCCATTAAAAAGCCCAACCGGCCAATAATTGGCCGGATCCCATTAACAATCCCAACCGGCCAATAATTGGCCGGACCCAAAGTTAATTCGGTTCTATATATTGGCATGCACACTCCCTCTTCTCTCTCACAAATCATTTTAGCAAATTTTACACTCTTTCTCCTCGGTTGAGCAATTTCTCCTTCTCTTCCCAGATTTGCAAGTAAGTCCCTATATCCTTTGTTAGAGCAAAATAGTTGTAAAATGTTAGAATTTGTTAGTAATTGCCAGAATTTGTATAATGTGTAGAAATAGTTGTAATTAGAGAGTAATTAGAGTAATTAGTCAAATTTAGGGTATACGGTTTATGATTTAGGTCAATGTATTTTTAATTAAGTATAATTAGCATTGTTGACTATATTTTTGCGAAATTTAGAATGTTTTAACATGATTAAAACAATTAAGCCCGATATATGAAAATTTAGCATAATTAGGTAAATTAAGCCTATGTTGGTACATTTAGGATATTTTAGCGTACGTAATTATAGTTTTGCGTAATTAAGCCTATTGTACCAAAATCAAACACATTTTGGCATATTGTACCGTCGTGAAGCCTATTTGATTAGTTTTTACCGTAAGTAAGCCTTTTTGATGAGTTTTTACCGTAAGTAAGCCTATTATTTTCGTTTTAAGCGTAATTAATCTTATTTTAGCTGGTGTGACCGTTATAGAGCATATTTTAGCCGTTTTTAGCGTAGTTGAGCCTATTTTAGCGGTTTTTACCGTTATTGAGTCTATTTTAAACGTTTTTAGCGTTATTAATTATACTTTATCCCTTTTAGCGTAATTAAGCCTATTTTAACTATTTTTACCGTTATAAAGCATATTTTAGCCGTTTTTAGCGTAGGCAAGCCTATTTTAGCGGTTTTTACCGTTATTAAGCCTATTTTAACCGTTTTTTGCATAATTAATTATACTTTATCCCTGTTGTAGCGTAGTTAAGGCTATTTTAGCTCTTTTTCCGTTACTAAGCATATTTTAGCCGTTTTTAGCGTAGTTGAGCCTATTTTAGCGGTTTTCACCGTTATTAAGCCTATTTTAACCGATTTTAGAGTAATTAATCATACTTTATCCCTTTTTAGTGTAATTAAGCCTATTTTAGCCGTTTTTTACATTTCTTACTACAATTATGATTTACGGTTCACATAGCGTGGGTTAACAGAATCTTATTAATGAAATTAGGATGGTTAGAGGACGGCCTAGGCCTCGTCCACTGTCACCTATAGTTGACGAGCCGATCGCGACTAGCAGCACAGATCATTTCAGTCATCTTCTGTGGGTGCCCCACCGCGATCACCGGGTCTCACTGGCTTCTCGTGAGGTATGTTTTTTTTTCACTTTTTCAAATTTCTTTGAATTTAAGTGTTGATGTGTTAACCCCATGTGGATTAAATTTGTCAATGTAGGACAAGTCTATTTTAGATGTGAAGCTGCGGTGCGTTCACTTGCCATACTACCGGTTGATGGACCGGTATCTTGTCAATCTAGGCCTCTATCAGATGGTGGACATCTTGCGGACTGGGAGTGGCGTCATCAACGCGTCTCTCATCGCGGGATTGGTTGAGAGATGGCGTCCCGAGACGCACACGTTCCACATGCCGTTCGGAGAGATGACAGTGACTCTCTGGGACGTGAGTTCTTTGTGGGGGTTGGCTATCAGTGGCACCCCCGTCAGTGGCGTATCTGACAGCACGACGTTTGCTGCTCAGATTGAGGAGCTATTGGGGGCTGATCCTCACTCCCTTATTGAGAAGAGTGGAACATCGAAATTCCACTTAAGGATGAAGAGGTTGCGCGAGCACTTCAGCGCGGGTCTGACAGCAGACCCCACCGATGAGGAGATTCAGAGGTAAAAACTTCAAATTTCTCGTATTATTATTTTTACTGAATTCTCATTTGTTGTTGATATTATATTACTGATTTGTTACTGTAGATATACACGGGGCTACGTGATGGACCTATTTGGTTCCGTCATGTTTCCTGATTCTTCCGGTGACTGCATGCCAATGATGTATCTCCCACTACTGGCAGACCTGGAGCAACCATCGAAGTACAACTGGGGTGCGACCGTCCTAGCCCATCTGTACTCCCACCTCTGCCGTGCTTCTGTGGTAATTCCTTAACTATTATCTTACTATTTTACCTAATAAATCATGAAGTGACACCTGACATATAAAATTATTACAAATGCAGCCAGATACGACATAGATGTACGGGCCAGTACTGTTGCTTCAACACTGGTGTGGTCACGGCTACCGGTGGGCAGGCCCATACCGAATGCGGCACCGGCTTGGGGAGATCCCGATGATGTCCATTGCCCAGCATACGCCAAGAAGTGGCACGGTATTCACATCTACCGGGATCAGGGCCACAGTTATACATTGGGTATTAGGCCAGTCCGGTCACAGCTACAAAATTTAACGGCAGAGCAGGTTGAGTGGACGCCGTACGCCAAGCTGTACGATGAGGGGAAGCTACCGGTGAGATGTTTTCAGTCTATGGATATGTGGTATTATATAGGGCCGCTCGTACATTTCTGGGTAGTGGAGCACCACTATCCGGATCGCGTACTCCGCCAGTTTGGACATCCGCCGTTCATTCCCGCAGAGCCATCTTTGCCGAGGTCCACTATCGTAGACCTGCACAAGTAAGTCGTCTCTTTTGTACTATCCTAAATTACTTGATTTATTTGTGTTGCAACTAACGTGTTTCTTACAGGATGAACCACTTATCGCGTACGGAGCGCGACTGGAGGCAGCACCACGAGTTCTATTGCAGTATCTTGGCACAGCCACAGCACCAGCACTTCTATGTATACCCGGATGAGTTGATGCATACCTCGGGGGATCCCCTACTGAGGTACGACACTTGGTACCTGCGGGTATGCATGGCGAGCGTATATCTGGAGGGCGATTACGGCACCCACTTACGCGACATGATAAAAAACGACGACGATTACACACCCAACGGTAGAAAATAGGCTCGCCAGGTAATTCATTCGAAACTACATGTTTTTTTCCTTTAGCTGATTACTTCATCATTTTTTGATCTAACAAATTACTCTTTCAGCTGTTGGCATCGATTAAGACCGTCGCGCATGGGATCAAAATGCTAGGAAAAAAGAACTGGAGGCGTTTTGGCCACTGCTACATTGACAAGGGTGCCCCTTTCATGGAGAATTCTGGGCACGGTGGGCAGCTCATCGGCATGCTGCGGGACGCCAAAGAAAACATCAACTGGCATGAGATAGATCCGTCCGAGCCCGATGAGAGCCCGGTTCTGATGCAAGACATGCCATCTCCCCCCGAGACGGTTCCAGAGTGGGACCACCATCGCCGGGTGTTGTCCATGAGGGGATGGCACGCATTCTACGGTGACGACGGTTGTCCGTTTCAGCCTCTGATATGTTTTATTATTTTAGCTGTCTGGATTAGTGCAAATTTCTTCGTTCAGTTCTAATTCAGTAGATTATGTGAGTGATTGCTGGGTCAGTCCGAGATGCCGCCGGTGCCACAGATGGCTGAGATAGATCCAGATGAGAGAGATCCAGAGTTCAGCGTGAGTCTGGACGAGCTCGGGATCTTTGACTATGGGATGCCGCTGATGGCCCACGATGGAGAGGTCAGTGGTAGCGGGGCTCAGCATCAGCCTGACTTTGGGACTGATCTCGCTGCATCTATATTCGGTACACCCCCACCGGTCTCTATGCGTGAGTCTGTCTGGGATACTGCTGATAGGATGTATAGAGAGGCCGACGCTCATGCGGTGACACCAAGAGATAGAGCGTGGCCGCAGCGGGCGAACGCCGGTGTTCCACCTGAGCGATGGTCTCCTTCTCCGTGGCGGCGCTAATTTATGTATTATTTTATGGTTTTATTGTTGTTCTTTTTTTATGTTTGATGTTTTACTATTTTATTGTGCTATGTTTGGTGTTCCTTTATTTTATTGTTATATGTTTCGTTGTTCTTGTTTTATGTTTGGTGTTTTACTATTCGGAGTCACAATTCATTTTGCAAACGTATCATTCATTTCAATATACTCCACACAACTTGGAATAAAAAAAAAAGTTCACAACATATAAATAAAAAAATTCATAATAGAGATAAATCACCTTCTACTACTACTACTACGCCTAAAACTAAATCCCCTAAAGAAACTGGTTCCGGCAGATGGCCTGCTAGATGGCTCTGCTTGGGTCTCAGACGGCCCTGCTTGGCTTCCAGATGCCCTTGTCGTACACCTACTAGTTGACCTTCTCGATGGCTCTCTTTGCAGTCCAATCGCCTCACCTCCTAAGTTAAGGGCATCCCCCATTGCTTCTGCAAACATAACAGACGCATCTAAATAGCTTGTAGCGGGGAATGTCGTGGCCCTCCGGACACACTTGCTCTTGCCCTAGCTGGGTCATTCGCGTACTCATTGGTCGTGTTTCTTGCATCTGCATTTGTATATGTTATTTAGTAAGTTGGTGCAAATTGAAAGTAAATATAATTTCTGATAAATGTTACGTACCTCTTCGTTGCCTATCAACGGTGGAACGTCGCGGTTGATGCCCCCGTCGTCTACCTTCCAGTTCATCCATTGTCATTACATGACAGATGCGTTTTCGCCGCCCCTTCCTAATCCATCCTTGCGCGGGGAGTATTGTTGGCTCAGTATTAGGAGGCCAACATTCCATATTACCAATAGGAGCAAGCACTCCGTTCCAAATACTCAAAAGGTAGTCCACATTGTACCAGTGTGCAACAAAGGTTTCCTCGCACCAGTTTCGGTTCCGACAAACCGCTAACACATGAGCGCACGGAATTGAGGTAAGCTGGATACCTCTGCACTCACAATCCATTTGGTGGTCAGGACTGCATTTCACAATGTACATGCACTCTTTGCGTGTCAACTTCATAACTCCCAGGTCGTTGCGACGGCAAGGAATATACTCATTTGGAACTGAAACTTGGTACTGTCTTCGGCCGTGTGTGTAAGGCACCAAACGCATTGTTGCAGCTTTCTCCCACTTTCTCCCCAACTTCTCCGAAACCCGAGTGGAAAACGTCTGGCCACTGTCTTTCAATTCCATGGCTTGTTGTCGCCGTGCAACAAACCATTTGTTGCACTTGTAGAATGTATCATATACTATGGCAGCAACGGGCATTCTACGGCTATCCCGAAAAACATTATTGAGGCACTCAGAACCGTTTGTTGTCATTATACCAAACCGGAATCCTCCATCACAGGTTTGGAAAATCTTATCATAATTAGACGGCTCCGTCGGATCATTCGGATGAACTTTGCCAACCTTCAGCAAATATGCATTACACCTTGGATTTAGCTGTACAAAACGAACAGTTGTTATTTCATTTTCAAATTAGGGGCTAGGAAAAATTAAATGAAATGTTGTACATTACAAATACCTTAGCAAACTCTTCAAACATCTCTTTCAGCTTTCTTGACTTCTTCTTCTTTGCTCCTTCCCTGAACCTTTGGCCGTACCACCTTTCTTTTCCACAGTTCTGTACCAGGTTATCAGCAACATGCTGCATGCAAAACCTGTGCACAAACAGCTCTGAAGACCATCTGTATTCTGCTGTAAGTGCAGCTTTGATCCCCTTGTGCTGGTCTGATATAACACAGACGAATTGGTTATATCCAAGCACTTCATTCCTCAACCATTGCAGGAAGAAACCCCAACTCTCGGCGTTTTCCTTGTGCACGATTGCAAATGCTAGAGGCATCAGCTGGTTCTCGGCATCATAGGCACAAGCTATCAAGAGCCTCCCCTCGTACCGCCCTGACAAGAAGCACGCATCTATGCTGATCACCGGTCTCAAGAACCAGAACGCCGCAATGCATGGACCAAAAGCCCAGGCAACGGCCCTGAACTGAACTTGCCCTTCCTTTATTACTCCTGTGTCTTTGTCTCGTATCGGACTGGTCAGAAAATGGTACTTTGATCCGGGATTCTTGACGCAAATTGCCATCAATAGTGGTCTCAGCAAGCCGTACGAATCCTCCCAACCCCCAAATTCTCAGGCTATTGCAAGCTCACGACCCCTCCACAGTCGGTTGTATTTCGGGGTGACTTTGTCATACACAGCCATAACACAGTTTGCCACCGACTGGATGCTCATACAGGGGTCAGTCTTAATGTTGTTCCCAATGACATCGGCAATGATTGATGCCGTCAGACATTCATTGTCGATCCTTGTATACTCAGTCCTGCATGTGTGAGGCTTGTCTTGCTTCGTTATAACCCACGCATCTCCATATCCCGATGTTTTTTCCCTTAGTTCGTAACCACAACGCCGGTCTTTGCACACCACATGAATCCGGCGGCTGTTACTCCTACTCATTCTTATCTCCTGATTCTTGTGGACATGGTGCTCCCTGATCTTCTTCATTAATTCATCCTTGCTTTTAAAATATTGGTTTGTGGCCAGCTCACCCGTGTATACGTTCTGTTGACTATGGGAACCAGTATCTGCTTCTCTGAACTCATATACATCATTAAAGGTCGGGAACGGATGCGTATCACTCCGCCCGCTAAGCGGCGCTGAGCCAGAGCTGCTCCGAATGGGCCCTTCAGCTGTTTCAACTGGATCGTCTCCACCACATCCCTCTAGGTGATCAGAGTCCCAGTCATCTCCATCATACTCATCCCCACTTTGCAAGCGTTCACCCGGGATATCATTGATATTTTCAAAATCCGACCCAACTTCATCGTATACTGGGCTTGGGAATGGTAAAGGCGCCTCATGCACAGGTCTAGGTGGGGAACAAATTCGGAGTATTGGTTGAGGTTGTGATTGCGGCGGAGTTAGATAGTAGTTTTCTGGGTTAATAGTTGGATAGTATGTTTCTTGGTGAGTAGGTGGATAGATGGTTTCTTGGTAAGTAGGGGGATAGTTCGTTTCTGGGTAAATAGGTGGATAGTTGCTTTCTCGTTCTGTTGGGGGCACGACGGGAGTCTCCATTGCAACTGAGCATTGACTAGAACTACCAACCCCTGCCTCTCTCGGAACTCTTCTAACATAATTCTCTATTACAAAATCTCCGTTGGCCTTAAAATACCCACACAACCCTCTCCAGGTATTTTCATCTGTTATTCTCGCAAGTGAATATTTCCCGGTTTTTCCATTACAAACTCGGGTCCCCAATTCAAGGTTGCATCTTTCTGGATTAAAACGGGTGTAATCGAAAATTGTGACTTTCAAGCTTACCACCACAGTGTATAGAAATCAATGGCATTGTGATCAAACTACATTTTGAAAGTGATAATCATTTGTCAGGTTACTAATTTACACAGTTACTGAATAATAAAGAAAATTAGTTTAAATTAAGTTCAATTAGTTTTAACTAATTTTAGTTAATTCTAATTAATTTCAATTAATTGTTATTAATTAAAAATAATTTTCATTCATTTTCATTAATTAAAATTAACTACAATTAATTAAAATTAATTAAAATTATTTAATTACAATGAATTAAAATTAATAAATTTAAATTAAGTACTTAAAATGAATTAAATTTAAATTAATTTATTAAAATTTATTAAAATTAAGTAAAATTAAATAATTACAATTAAGTAAAATTAATTAATTACAATTAATTAATTACAAGTAATTAAAATTAATTAATTCTAATTCATTCTAATTAATTAATTACAATTAATTCTAATTACTGAAAATTAATTATTTCATATTAATTGAAATTAATTAAAATTAATTAAAATTAATTACATTTAATTACAATTAATTAAAATTAATTAATTAATTTTAATTACAATTAATTAATTAATTTTAATTACAATTAATTTTAATTACAATTAATTACAATTCCTTTAAATTAATTAAACTGAACTAACATTAATTAAAAAAAACTAAAATTAATTAAACTTAACTGAACTGAACTAAAATTAATTTAAATTTAATTAAATAAATATTTAAACTAACTTAAATTAATTAAACTTAATTAAACTAAACTAAAATTAATTAAAAATAAGTAAAATTAATTACACTTAACTAAACTCAACTACAATTAATTTAATTAAATTAAAAAAAATTAAAACTAACTAAAATTAATTCAAATTAATTGAACTTAATCTAAAAGAATTTAAACTATTTAAAACTAATTAACATAAATTTTAATTAAATTAATTAACCTTAATTACAATTAATTACGAACATTTAAAAAAAAAATTAAAAAAAATTACCTGTGGTCTCGGGCGCTGGCGCTTCAGAAGTTGTGGGAAGAGAGGGTTGAGTTTTGGGGTTAATATAGGGGCTCAAACAGTAAAAACATATTAAAGCATGGGTCCGGCCAATTATTGGCCGGTTGGGCTTTTTAATGGGATCCGGCCAATTATTGGCCGGTTGGGCTTTTTAATGAGATCCGGCTAATAATTGGCCGGTTTGGGTATTTTTAATAAAAATTTGGTACCGTGGGTATTTTTAATAATTTTTAATTAACTTAGGGTATTTTTAAAAATGTCGGCTTAAATTCCCTGCTGCGTATCGTGCCTTATATTCCTCTTTCTGAGTTAATTGTTGGATCGTTTTGACATTTGAGTAGCATAAATATAAAATATAAATTATAAAAATTCATTCGTTCTTAGAGGAACAAAGAGACGAAGCCATGAAATATGGTATGATGATGTAAAATTTTAAGAGTAGGTATAATTTTATAAATTTTTTAAACACAAATATATTATTGTATTTTTTCTAAAACCAAAAACATTGAAAAAAAAAATTGGAAACCTTTTTGGACTAGGGTAGACAGGTGTCTCTCCGGATCATTAGAGGAACACAATTCATATTAGGTTTGTTGTATCCGTATTTACGACATTTACTTTGTGAATATACATTTGGATCATTTTTTTATTTAATAATTCAAAATTTTATAATTAAATTTATAAACAGTTGTGATCTGAAAAAAGTAGGAGAAACATAATAAATTTTTACATGTTGTCTATCACTCTTGTCACATCATATACCAATATTGTGTGTAGCGCACACAATGTTTTTACAGCAAAGATTAATATTTAGTTACTCTTTGCCCTGCTAGAAATAAATCGATTTTTTTTTAAGAGCGAGTCTGCCATGGACCAAAAAATAAAACGCTCATTTTTCTAGATGAATCCGTTAATTTAGTAAGGGTAAAATTAGTATTTAGTGCTCTCCGTTAGCTACCAAGGTGTTGATCGAGAATGAGAGAAGATCAATGCTAGTTGTTCAAATCGTCTTATCCTTGCGAATCTGCTAGCTCACTACTTCAAACACTTTGAATAGATCCTGTGTACTTAATCAACATAATCTCGCGACCTTCTAATAAATTTGAATCTCAACTTGCAAGAAGGAGATACGAAGAGATTAAGATCTAGATCAATCTCAAAGAAGAAGCGAAGCGAGAGAGAGAGAGAGAGATCTAGCCGATCGGCTCGAAGAGAGAGGCGGCGGCCGGTGGTGCCCACACGATGGCAGAGGGAGGAGGCTAAGCGGCAGCCACGGGCTCATGGCGCGGGCTCGAGTGGCATGCGGGTGGAGCAGACCAGCAGCGACTGCGGCGGTCGGCAGGGCTCCACGGCAGAGGTGGTGCGCGAGCAAGGAGGAGGGGCAGCGGCTCGCCTTGAAGGCACACCCTCGCTTGTTCTCTTGGCCAATAGAGAGAATGAGAGATGAGATCTAGATCCACATCTACTTTTCAAACTTGTGAAAATGGATTGGGATGAATGAAATTGGAGAGATGACACATATATATTGACTTTCACAATTACCTTTATACCCTCATATAATACCAAAACGAGAAGATACAATATAAAGACTAGTAATAACCAGTGTTGTAAAAAACGGTCTTAATGGTCGATTAATCGGCCGTTTAATCGTTAACGGCGGCCAAACCGTTACGAATACACTTAACGGATGCATGTTTGCGGATGAAAACGATTAATCGGCCATTTTTTCCGATTAATCGGCCGTTTTACCGTTTAATCGTCCGTTTATTCCCGTTTATTCTCATTTATTTCAGTGAATATTTATTTTCCAATTTTTTTTCTGTGATAGCGTGTGATAATAAGATTTATAAATTATGTATTGTAGTTTTATTTGTGCTTAGATATACATCTAATATTTTTTGTATATATTTTTTCTTCAAACTTACTTTGAAATTGATTAATTATTCTATTATTTATATACCATATATTTTTCTTACTTATTGATGTAATTTTTTCAATGAGTACAACGTGTTCATTTATGAAATTAAGTTGTTATCATAAATTAAATTTAGTGATTTTATGTTTAAATGTTTCATTTCTTTCAAATAATATGTTATTAGTATTTGCAA
Source organism: Carex kokanica (assembly GCA_025461125.1). NCBI lineage: Eukaryota > Viridiplantae > Streptophyta > Magnoliopsida > Poales > Cyperaceae > Carex > Carex kokanica. Next base: position 606,627 of record JAJGRX010001047.1, on the reverse strand, counting down.
AAGTTTAATTCTCAAATAAATTTTTTCATTAAATAAATGTGTTACTTACACATGTAAAATGCTTATGTAGTAAGAAGAAATAAGCGTAGTGTCATGTTGTAATAATAAAACTAAGTTAAATTAAGTTTATTTGATAAGTTTAATAAGTTAAATAAATTATTTTTAATAAATTATGATATATATACATAAATTTAATAAAAACGTTAAATTGTCCGCATAATTCTGATTAATTGGCCGTATACCGATTAATCGCTTGGCGTACCCTATCCGTCCGACGACCGCATACCGTTATTTACAACACTGGTAATAACATATACTAATGGACCATTAGTCCATCCAACTTTCCAACTTTCATTCCAAAGATTGTTTCCTCTCTAGCAACATCCCTCTCATATAATTGACCAAGTCAACAATCAAAATCAACTCTCTTTTGGTCAAATTGTTTGACCAACGTTTGACCTTGGTCAAATCTCCATTCAAATGGCCGTATCTTTTGAATCATAAGTCCAAATCGCACATACCACATATCCACGCGCTCGTCTATTAATCCTCTATACTTTGGTATAATCTAATTAACCAAAGTAGCAGTAATAATAAACTTTAATATATGTTTAATCCAATTAAACATATACCCTCATATAATCAAATCATTCTTTGTACAACCAGGTACCATATTGATTTGACTATTCCTCGTATCTTTTATAGTGTTGATCAATATAATTTCCTACATTATTTGATTTTTTGTGCATGTTGTTTCCAACATCTTAGCACGGTGTCATAAACCTATATGACATCTCGATCAGGGACTTTATAGGTGTGACCTGCTTGGATCTGTATTATGTTGGCAACTAGAAAACTCTTTTCTAATTGATCAAGATTAACGTCTAGCAACACGTCTTGATTACCCAATTATATAGATGATATGTATCCTGACAGTATCGTTGATCCAATGTAGACAGTGCCTGATTACACTGCCCGTGTTGTTTCCAATATCTCATGATTGTTTAATGATAAACGCGAGACAGGATAATGTCATTCCCGCTGTATCATCGATTATGTTTCTTGATCCGTGAGTAGTATATTATAATCCATGATTGAACCTTTCAATCATGGTGTGCACATATATATAACTCTATCAAGGTGCCCATAAACATCATAGTTTACTCAGCATTTACCGGGATACGAATAAGGGATATTCGTCATGTTGACATATGCGAACTTCTCAACACAAGTTCTACACATAGAGAAGATGTCTTTATCGCTCTCCATTACAGTGAGCGATTAACACCAACCACTAATGTGCATAACTTAGGCAAGAAAACCAAATGTTTCAGACATAAGACAACAACACCACATAAACAATCAATGACATAACATAGAATCCAGATGATGTTCATGTATGGTCAAATCCAACGACATATAACTCTTATATACATCTGTGATATTAAACCGGTACACTACTGCTTTGATCTGTGATAGCTGGATCAAATGTTTAATCATCACATTAGTCTTAGTGTTCCTTGCTAATTACCTCGACCAAGGATACTTCAAAGTTCATTACTTTTATTCATTGGTTGCTACACTATCTAACAATTAGATAAACTACAAGTAATGCAACTTAAGGCAACAAATTAACTATCGTCAACCAATCATATGAACAAGAATTACAAACAAAATGTTTGCTCTAGAACAGCTGACTCTATCACAGGTATGGAAGCAAACCGCACCACAGTGGAGCGGTCAGGGTATTTTTCAAGATATTTAAAAACCGAGAACAATTCCAGTATTAATGTTAAGGGTATTAATAAAAAAAAATCGGAGAAATAAATGTTCTATATCAGTTATGGGTCCACAAATTCTAAATTGAAGTCAAAATAGTAACTCTGCACAAACTCATATCATCATTAGAATGCATTAATGCTATTATTCAGCATTCAACAACAAACATTTCACTGGAAAATCATGATATCTTCTGAATTGGTTTTAACTTGAACTTGAACTCCAACTTAGACTTTAAGTTATAGAATAGATGTATTTTAATTCCTTGCTAGTTTGGTCAGATTAATCAAGCATAAAATACAAAGGTTCTGAGCCTTCGGTGTACATTAATTAAAAAAGTGACCAACATCTTCTATAAATTTGATACCTTAATGCCCATACTTGTATATATTGTCGTTCAAATCCGCCACTAAAAATATATACAAATTAGAAAATAAAAAGTAATAACTTCGGCATTTAGACTTATAGAACACCTCTCTTGGTCCTATTTTGCATTTAATCATTTTCACAAACAATCTACCCACATTTTTTATACAGGTGATTAATATTATATTAGGGTTAAAACTCAAAAATCATTCAACCATTAACTGATGGTATAAAAAATATTCAATTTCATTAGCACGATGAGATATTGTAATAATCCCACTGATCTAAACATCATCTGTTATTGTTCCATAATTAAACATCTTATATAATAAAATTTCTAATTAATTTAAAGAAGTTAATACACTAAATTTATAATATAATGTACATTTAATATTTTGCACGGTATATTTATCATAAGGTAACTAATATATATTCTAAAAATGTTCAAATTTGAACATAACAATTATATTAACAAAATTTCAAAAAAAAAAAACTCACAATGTCAATATAGACGAGAAAGATGCATAGAGTACAGTAGTACGTTTATTTATATAAAACTTCTTTATTTGCTAAATTTGTGAAATTAAGTATTTATATACCTACTATTTCTTTGTCCCGATGTTATTTTTAATAAAATTCTCTCCTCTTGACTTCAGTTTGGTTGAGCATGGGGTAATTTAAAATGAGTTTTCACAAGCAAATTTTCTGTCCACTGGATGGCGCATAAAAAAATTGCATGTTGGGAGAAAGCCGAAAAAAAAAAATTGCATGCCGGTTGGCAAGTAAAAACTTATTGCATGTGACATCTATGTGAAATGTGACAAGGATGACAGGCGACACGCAAAAAATATTTTGCATTTCTCATATTTTCTGAAATGCGCATCTGAATTTTCTAAAATTTTAATGAGGATTATATTTAAAACTGGTGTTCTCGTTACTCCTACCATTCATTTTTTGTTTAGATGTAATTTACAAAAATTAAGCATGCATCTCTCGATAAAGTCACAAGACTCAATATTATATGTATTACATTTGCGATTCTTTTGCAAAATTATGAACTTTTCAAATGTCAAATAAAAAATCGGATATTTTGAAGTATAATGTTATAATTCGTCTGATGGTAAAAAAATTAAATCAACTTTTGTATATATTTGAGCACTAAGCAACTTTCGTAGACAAAATTAGGACAATCAATTCTTGCCATCGCATACCTTATAGCAGCCTTATTTCAAATGTGTACGTTAAATTTTTATATAAGAAGTTTTGTACTGACATTATTAATAGTCACATATAGATCTCTCAGTAAATTATCAAGTATTATTTTTAAATCTTTATACGTATTCATATATGCAAATTCACCGCTGGATGTACACGTACATAGATGAGAAAAAATAAAAGACGCGTCTGAATAAGAATACCTCACCATTACGGCGTTGTCGACTTCACCGAGTCAGAGAGGTGGCTATTTTCTTTGATTACTTTTGGAACTGAAATAAAATAAGAGATCAAAATATTTTTTTATGAAAGTAGTAATAAGAATTAACCTTATGTCCTATATCTGCTCTCAAATATAGCCTACACAACTCAAAAACTACAAAAAGGATGATAGGAAGCTACATCAATGGCAGCATAAATTCGAAGTTCCTGGTATGCCATATAAAGTGAGTAGTACATTTACACCCAAATTTGCCAACTAAAGAGAAGCTAAAATTTATCATTAGATACTACGCTTGCATAGCTTCCTAGTATCTACAATCACCCTTCCATAAAAGAAAATTAGAAAGAAAAATCAACCCAGACACCATAAACCAGAGAGAGAGAGAGATGAAATCAAGCATCTTATATCAAATATTATGGTGTTGCAGCTGTAGCAATTTTGAGTACGCACCTTCCGGCCGAGATAACAACTCATGGTGGCTTCCCTTCTCAACAATTTTCCCATCCTGCACCACCGCAATGCAATCAACCCCTCTAATAGTCGACAGCCTATGCGCCACCACCACAGTCGTCCTCCCTTTCATCAGCTTCTGCAATGCCTCCTGCAATACACATTCCGACTCTGCATCTAATGCACTTGTCGCCTCATCCAGTAGAAGTATAACTGGGTCTTTCAGCACTGCTCTGGCAATTGCAATCCTCTGTTTCTGACCCCCTGACAGTTGCATCCCTCTCTCTCCGACCATTGTTTTGTACCCCTCTGGTAACTGACTGACAAACCCGTGCACATTAGCTGCTTTAGCTGCTTCAATTACCTCCTCTTCGGTGGCTCCTTCTTTACCATATGCAATATTGTCTAATATGCTAGAGGCGAACAGCGCCGGCTCCTGTTGCACAAGACCTATTTTTCGCCTGATGGACTTCAGGTTGTACCGACGTATATCCTTCCCATCTACCATGACTTTGCCAGCACATGGGTCGTAGAACCGCTCAATAAGGGAGATGACTGTGCTCTTACCTGATCCACTTGCCCCAACAAGTGCCTGGCTACGGCCTGCGTGGATTCTCAAATTGAAGTCCTTGAAGACCTGGATGTCAGGTCGGGCTGGGTAAACAAAATCAACATGCTTGAACTCTATCTCACCACGAATGGAGTCGGCTTGCTCAGACTCGGGGTCATCAGGCTCGATCCGGGTTGGCCGATTTAGTGTAGCGAAGACTGAGCGAATGGACTCGCCTCCACGGATTATCTCTGGGGCCAGGCTGATGGTTTCAGCCACTGAGTTGGCAGTGATGACAAGAACAACAAACACCTTGATGACCTTGGAGAAGGTTGAGTGATGGTGGCGCACTAAGTGGGCCCCATACCTGTTCAAACCACCACAGTTAAGTCATTATAGCTGATATTAGCTACAAATACTATTTTTCATTTTTGTAAGACTGGACTACTTGTCATGCCCCAACAATGGAAATGGAGGCGTTAATCGTGATGTTACTGCATAATCACAGCAATCCCTATGAGTACTGTTACACAGGACAATTGGCAAGATTTTGACCAAAATGTTGCATAATTTACAAGGATCTCAGCCACATATTAAAAAAAATCAATTTGATATTAAATCACAGGCTATCTTGACAGATGGTTTTATCCAGGACCGAAGGGCCATAGATAAACCTGAGTTATTCCTTAGCTGGACTTCTCACATTTTTTTTTTCCAGTTATTCCTCAGATGGACAGACATTAGAAGGTTTTCAGTCTGAAATATATCACCATTCTGGCTTCATTGCCCACTGAAAAGATAAGGAACTTCGAATTTTAAATGCATGGCATGGGGCAAGTTTATTGGTTGAAGAAGAATAGAGCATATTTTACAAAGAAGTTCGCATGAGACATGATTGCACTGAGGTAAATGTGACACCATAGATTTAGTCTCATACTGGAAGGGGAATGAGTGATTATTGGGCCCTTGGCATATATGAGAAGAGTACGATCTTATGATAACTTGCAATTAAGCATTATGGGTCAGTAGTAGGATTGATATTTAAAAAGGTCTACTATGTTTAGGCCTGCTTGATGGGTCTTAAAATAGTAACAAGTGAAGGCACAAAAGATTTTGCTACATACCAGAGCACAAGGGCTTCGGAGGAATAGAGAAAGAGCTGGGAAAGGCCGAAGAGGAGACCGGCCGTCTGGCTGCGGCGTAGGCTGCGTCGCTGGGGGATGCAGAGTTCATTGCCAAAGAGATCGAGTATCTTGTCCTGTGCATTGAAAGCAGCCACAGTGCGGATGTTGCTCACACCCTCCCCAGCTATCATGCTAGCCTTGGCATGTGCCTTTGCTGTGTCCCCAGCAAATCCCTTCATCGATAGTTGCTGGATGGTTTTACAAACATTTGTTAGATTTCTGTACCAATAATTAAGGTCTAATATAGTGGTTAGTTCTGTTTTAATACCAATAAAAACCTACTTTAAGATGATCTTCATTCTAAAAATTTCACCAGTTTACATATAGGCCCCGTTTTTTTGGACTGTGTTTGAAGGTAATTGAGTTTATAATAATCATTTTCACCAGCCATTGGTCAGTCAAGTTGTCTGGGAAGTTTCTCAAAAAGATGAGGTTGCTTGTTCAAGCCCTGGTAATGGCAAAAGGTTTACTGAGTTTAATAAGCAGTAGTCTAAGATTGTTGGGCATCAATTTTACCAAGGAAATATAGTTTGGAAGACCATGTCCCTTGCACAAGTATGTCAATTCTACTAACAAATGAGTTTTACTACCATGAAGTAAGGTTCATGAACCATTTGGGAATTAACTTCTGTTGTTTTCAAAATTTATTAAAATAATTCCAGAAGACAAATCCAGGCCATTGATCATGTTCCATACCAAATACGATGCAAAATATCAAGTTTTGTGACATTTGGAATTCATTTTATGCGAGATCAAGAGGACAGCATTTAATTTCTCCACTCATTGATCTTGCACAAAACCAACTCTGTGTTCGTATCATTTATGATGTCCATGCATCACTTATGACATCAAATCTAATG